>LPNX010922619.1:249709-370448 GCA_001517045.1 Pseudotsuga menziesii | reverse complement strand
CCCACCCCCTCTTCTCTGCCACCCCTCCCCTTCACCACGACTCCACTCCCTCGGTGTGTATTTGGCTGTGTGAGCCTGTTGTTCCCTTATTCCTTGTGGAAATCATGCCCAGCTCGGGGGTGACAGTTGTGCTGAGAGATTGATGAGCACAACTGGCTTATGGTTTGGTGGAACGTTGCAGCGATATAGTTAGTTGCCGGACAACTCATTTTCAAGATAAGTGCTCTCTTGTATTAATCCTGCAATGTAATTTGTTTAAGAATTATAATGAACATATTGAGTGTATTGAATGAGATTTGCTTCCGCTGTATATTATTGCATTATGCATCTACATATGTATTTTATTTTCAATGCATTTTCTGTTTATGTTCATGGGGCTAGATGCCTCGTTTGATAGACATAGCAGTTGAGACACGTCCTCTCCTCGGCGAGAGAGGGGAAGGGACGGGACAGTTCTTCCAAAAATTGGTAGGAGACCTTAAAAAAACTAGAAAACAAACAAATAGAATTATTAATAGAGAGATCAGAGCATCATTTACATTAGATTTGAATAGGTTATGCTTGAGCACAAAATTTTATAGAGAATAAACTAATGCGAGTCACGAGGTTCTCCCTTGGAATTCTCAAATGCAGAGAACCAACATGAAGTAGTACCCCTTGCTTTGACAAGCATTGACCATGGAATTTAATTCTCGAAAGACGTGGTTAAAGTTGATCCAAGGGAAAGACCAACATATTTATTTCAATTGATCCACAAGATAGACTAGTCTTGTGTGTTTTACTTCAGTAAAACCAATCATATTGTTTATCACCCACCTCGAATCACAAATATATGAAGTGCCTGAACTCCACACCTTGACGCCTACTTGAGAAGGTAGAAAAGGCCATTAAACTCTACCCAGTTATTAGTGTTGGTCCCTAAGCATCCCTTTCCCTGAAAATAATAGTCCAAGGACAAATACAATATGAATATGAAGCTGCTCCTGTTCTCCTGGATAGCCCCATGAAAAAACGACCAGGGCTTGTTCGAATAATCTTGTAGATGTTCAAAAGTTCTAATTGGACGAGGGATAGACAACGATTTCAAGAATTGGAAGAGAGAAACAAACTGAGAGGTTTAACATTGTCCTGAAAGATACTACCATTCCTTGATGACCATATCATAAGAAACTATCAAAGAAATGGCTCTAAAAATTTTAAGAGCTTGTTCTTCGAAAAATCTTTTGAAGTAGTCTTCCATCGATTCCCCTGGCCACATCTCAGGGACATTTAAAGATATTTCCATCTCTTGCCATACCCTTTGGTGAAGCCGCACTCTAAGAACAAGTGAGATATTGTTTCTTCGCTTGATTTGCACAACACACAAAAACCATGCCCCTGGAATTTAAACCACTATGGTTGGTCCCAAGTAAGAACTCTCTTTTTAAGGATTAACCAAAAATGCGAAAAATATTCGAGGGGGCTTTGATTTTTTAGAATTCACGCAACCACTATTTAGGGTCTCTCATGATCAACGAGAGGATATATCTATATCCCAGGTTGGTTGAGTAGATTCCCCTTCTACCCCTTCTAGATTAAATTTCCACTTGAGCACATCAGCTTCACCGGATAAGCAGATATGTGTGTGGGATAAATTTCCACAAAAAATTTCCCAACACTCTTTCCAATTCCCTCTAAGCATCATGATTTCTCCTAACAACCATCCTTGTTGCCGCATTAGAGGAAATTTCAACTCAAAATGGGCCTCCTAAGGAAAATTAATAAAATAATAGTTAAAACAATAAAAAAATGTTTATTAATTTTGGAGGAAGAAAAGAAAAAACTACTTTTTTGTTCGTATTTTTGACATATCTCCCTGTGTTTTTACTCAAATTTCGATCGAGAGAGCTCATTGGATGCGAAATTAAATTCTGCATCCAACAAGTACCCACTTGGCATACTTTTGACTGGCCCCGCTACCCCAAAAACAATAAATACCTAAAAAACGTGATGATGATGTCATCATCACGTTTTTTCAGGTATTTCTTGTTTTTGGGGTAGCGAGGACTTTCAAAACTATGCTGAGTGGGTACTTGTTGGATGCAGAATTTAATTCTGTATCCAACGATCTCTTCTGATCAAAATTTGAGTAAAAACATAGGGAGATATGTCGAAAATATGAACAAAAAAAGTAAATTTTTATTATTATACCTATTCCCAAATTTATATTAAAAAATTGTTTAAGATGTGCTCCCTTTTTCAATTTTAAAGCATTTTGATTGGTTAATACATGATGACATGGAATTTGTATTATTTTTGGAAGGCCCATTTTAAATTGAAATTTTCTCTAATTGGCATATAGTAGAATCCTCAAGTTTAGCAACCCTGTCCAAAGTAGCCTTCCCCAACAACTGTAAATGCCTAACTAATTCCCTAGGAAGACGATCACCTCCTTGATTTCCCATAATAGAGTCCTTACCGATCATAATTGATTTACCATTACCAACCTTCCAAGCTAAGTGGAGGGACAAGGATGAGAAGAAATTCATGTGAACTTTCCAATGGTTTGAGACTTGATTCCTCCTCTTCTCTGAAGACCTTTCCCAATCAATAATAGAGATTGGAGCTATTTACTTGGCCACCAAAATATCCTTCCAAAAACTCTCCTTGGTGAGGAAGTTCTAGAGGGACTTTACTGCAAGGAATTTATTGAAGTGCAAAATGTTTTTCATCCCCCAACCCCCCAAACCTTTAGGGCCTGCTAAAATATTTCATCCTACTAAGCGAAAACCCAAATAATCCCTTTTATTCCTCCACACAAATTAAAACTAAGTTTCCTGATAGCAATTAGAGTCAAGATGAGGATTTCTACCATAAAATGTCAATATATAGGAATTGCTTCCAACACTAATTTCACTAGAACTAGTCTCCCACCTCTTGAGAGCCACTTGTTACACCATGAGTTAATCCTAGCTTCCACTTTTGCTAAAATCCAAATCCAATCTCGTTTTCCTTAACTGTTAGGATTTAAGACAAATCCCAAATATGGAACTCCATCTTCCATTGACCTACACTAATATGGGAGGAACTTTCTCCAGAAACCTCTATCCTCCAACTTACTAGCCAAAGAATATAATGTTGATTTACCCTCATTAATCTACATCCATGAAGCTCAACAAAAAGATCCAGATTCTTTGCCAAACATTTACACTCCACAAATGATTGAGCACATAAAATGAAAATATCATCCACGAACATAAGATGGGTGAGGTTCACTCAACCATTGAAGGATACTCCTGAGAATCTTCTCCTAGAACTTTCATACATTAGAAGACGACTTAAACCTTCAATAACCAAAAGAAACAAATAAGGTGAGAGAGTTAAACCTCGCCTTAAACCTCTCATGGATTTGAAGAACGTTGAGTTGGAGCTATTGATCAACACTGCAAAGAGGGGGAAGTCACACATCCCATTATTTAGTTTGTTAGCTTGAGACTAAAACCCACCTATATAAGACCCAATTTGATAAAGAGCCAGGAGGCTTTGTCATATTCTTTGAAAGGTATAGTTTTAGTGCTACCACCTTCATGTGATGGATCTTGATGGAGTGAATCCTTCTTGTGCCGAGCCGACCGTTTCATGGATTAGTCTCACATTTAAGAAACTGAATGTCTCTCTGAAAATGTAATTTGACAGATAAGGTTTACTATAGAGAGCAATAATATTAGAAATAATCTTGTACACATCGTTGCACAACGAAATAGGTCTAAAGCAAGCAATTAAAGTCGATCAGTCCTTCTCTGGGATTTAGGCAAGAAAGGTGGCATTCATGGAACTGGGAATAAATATTGATAATCGAACTTATTCTACCAATTTTAAAAGATCCTCTCATCTAGGTCAAAGAAGTCCAAGAAGAATTCAAGGGGCCATCCATCTAGCTCCAGACTCTTATCTTTGGTAAAGAATTTTAATGCTGTCAATAATTCATCCTTTCACACTACCTAGAACAACACCACGTTATCTTCTGGATCCAACACAAGAGGGAATTTTCTAATCATTTGCAACATAACCCCCATATCTTGTTGGCCCGGGTTCGAGCATAGACTCTTGAAGTATCCCATGCCTAGCCTTGCTAAGTCCCGAAATCCTTTTACAAAAAAGCCCTTAGAATCATGAAGTTCCCAAATTGTCTTATAGTTTAACCCATGGGCAACATAGTTCTGAAAAAATTTCGTCTTTTAATCTCCAACCTCAAGCCAAAGCCAAAGGACTCTACTTTTCAATCTCCATTCCAATTCCACCCCCTCTAAATTTTTTTACTTAAACTACCTCCTAGCTGAAACAATTAGAATGGAACATTAAAGGAGAGTGTGATACAAAAGCTCGAGATGTTTCTCAATCCCCAATAACATCGCTTCCCTTTCCTTCCTCTTCTCCCTATTCCACTTAACCACATCCTTTTTTAAGAGACTCAAGGTTTCAACCACTTGATCTTGTGTTGAAATTTATACTCCATAACTTTGTTTTGTTTTGTTTTGTATTATTTTAGTGCACACTAATGTTAATTTTTATTCTTTATAAAACAATATAATCATTTGTTTTACATTCTTAGATCTTTTACATATAAATATATCATGAAGTATTTTACTTGGTAACGTCATATTAATCAATTTTGAATACACCATACATAACAAATATGATTTTCGCTGAGATATATGATATTAATATTTACAAGCTTTATATGTATGAACATTAACTAATTCATTTCACATGATATCGTATTTGGAATATTATTTCCATTCTTTCCTTTTTCATATCAATTACAATAACATTTTTGATTGCAAGTATTTTGTCTAACCTGGGATGGGAAATTTTTGTCTTTTGCGACCAACTCTGAAATACAGAATTTCCATATACATCTTAGAGTACCATCGCATTAAGATTTGATTTTGAAAAGAATTAGAAGGCTTCTTCCAAAAATACTTTTATTTGTATATAATATTTATCTTCACTATTATCAATAATTTTATAATAACCATGAGCCGTCCAAATCCTTTCTTGTATCTTGTTTGTTGATCTTACAATTTCTTGTATCCTTCTTTTACATCATCTAATGAATTGAAAGTGATTTAGGCCTACCACAATTAAGTTTAATATAGTTTTCAAATCTTTATCAGTTTTCAAGATTCTCAAGATCCCAAATTATTTAGGCTCTCTATCTCAACATATGAGGACCAATTTTGGTTGCACAAGATTGGTTTGGAAAATGATTCGTGATGATGTACTTTTAACACAATGTGTATCAAACACACATACATAGTATAATGTAAATATGGCACATAAAAACTGGTTGGATGCATATTTGATGTATCCTCACCAACTGAACACAAAGACACCACAAGTTTGATGATGCATTAAGACGCAAAATGATGCAATGTTTTTGTAATGTCCCGGTTTTGACCCCGTTACCTTAGATGTATATGATGTATAAATTGTAAATGATCAGGGTGTGGAGCTAAAGGCCAAGGCCCAACCATTGATTGGTTATGTTATGTTTTGGATTTGAATTGTCGTCGATGGTATATCGGGGCATGCAGCATATATTATGTTGGTCATCATGTAAATATGCATCTATAATTAATTAAATGAACCCGACCAGCTACGATCGCGGCAACTAAATCGAAAGGGGCATGATTTTTCCCAAGGATAAGGATGTGGGGGAATTTGTCAAACCTTGGCCAATAGGGTGAAAATCCATGTGTCTTCTTACCCAGTTTTATTCCAACCACTTTCATTAAGAAAGGCTGGTGGTGGTTGAGGCAGTTATGATCTTTGGGAGTGGGGTGGCAGGACTGTCAGTCCTCACCCACACGCACAAGTGCTCCACCCACTGTTGAATTCACTATGGAGGAAAAACGCTCACGCACTTACAATTCGCTTCCCCTCCATTGCTGTGCACTCTCATGTAGAGGGATTCCTTCCCGTTTTTAGTCTTCACGCATAGGATTTTGCTGGATTTACCCACGCAGTAGTTTTCTTCTGCGGATTTGTGAATAGTGTGGCCGTATCCTTTACTCACGGGCTGAGTCGTGGGTTCTGCATTGTGGTTGTTCACGCACTGGTCGTGAGACTGTAAATTCGTCCCTATTGTGGCCTGCGTACGTTTTGTTTTTCCCAGCAGCATTGGTTGTGCAAAATAGGTCGTTGTTCCCCACGTCATTGGTAATATGTATGCTGATGCGTTTTGGAGCTGTGGTGTTTTCCCCCCTGTTGGAATTGTGTTTGCTATTGTGTTTGGGACTGTGTAATTCGCTGGGGAGTCTTTTTCCTGTTTAAGCTGTGACAGCTAAATAAATTGTTGGAGTGCAATGGTTGGTCTTCGGACTGTGAGAGGAGCAGGGATGTTGGCTTAGATTTGCTTGATAAACCTGGTGGCTGGAAACCACACAGACAGAGCTAGAGGGCTGGCCTTCTTCTCCATCACCCCTGAATAGCACTGGAAGGGAATGCAGGGCCTGAGGCACTGTGTAGCAGAGAAGGGACTGATTCCTTATGTTGGGTGTGTTTGGGTGTCTTAGAGGTCAGGCTAGTTCTAGTGTAGGTGTTCTTGGCTCTGTAATGAGCTCACCAGCTTAGCAATTTTCCTTCTCCAGCTCCCTAATGGCCTGATAAACCCAACCCTGTTGGCTTGGCTGTGTGTTTGGTGTGTCCTCGGCTACGTGTAAGCTTGCTGTTCCCTTATTCCTTCGAGAATCATGCCCAGCTCGGGGGTGGCAGCGTTGCTGAGAGATTAAGGAGCTCGCTGGCCTATGGTTGGGTGGAACGTTGCAGCGACGTAGCTGGTTGCGGATTGACTTCTTCATAAGATAAGTGATCTTGTCCAATTGTACTTCTGCAAAATGAAATGATGAACATGTTGAATGCATCCATGACTGAATGCTGTTGGTTTCCGCTATGTATGATGAATGCTTGTTTGAATGTATGATGTTTCCGCTGTGTCTGATAGAGGATTGCATAAGTGCATGTTTTTACTTCAATGCAGTTTCCTTCAGCATTCTGTTTCAACCACTTTGTGTATGCATTTGTTCATGGGGCTCTTAGCCCGTGTGTTTGAAGCTTGTAGTCGCGTCCTCCTTGCTGGTCGGAGGCATGGGGACGTGACAGTTTTGGAATCCCTTTTTTCATGTTTACTTTAATAATGATAGGTGGTGCAAATGCAGAAGCAAATCGATGCAAATGATAAGACCAAATAATTACATAGGCCCTAGGGGTGGGAGCATGCCTCTCAAGTAATCTTGAGAGGTAATTTGTGACACAAAGATAATAGCCTTGAATTGATAAGGTTGTATAGATGTAATTTATTGGGAAGTGAAGGATTTAACACACCTTTGTGATGTTATACCTTCATATTGTTCATTTGTTGTGCCATCATGTTCCTTACTTTTTGTCTACCCTTGATCACCAAAGAGTATTGTATTGTGATGAAACAAGTATCCCGTTTTTCTCTTCCAAATAATGCTTCTGACTCTATACATTTTGGCAAATGTCCTTCATAGCTAAGTTATGATACTAGGAAAGGCCTCTGTGGTTCGAAAAATATTCTTTATCTAATTTCGATAGGAAGCTGTATAACCATAAGAATCTTACTCCAAGTTCATCGAACTAGTCACTCAATGAGATCATTGTACGAAGAAGACAAAAGAACAAGGTTTAGACGTTGAAAACTTGTATATCATATTGACATCCTTGGAACCACTCTCCATATAATATTGAAAGGCACCAAACACACATTAGAGTTGATACACTTGGTCCTACATTAAAGTAACTACGAACATATATGCCATATTTAATGTATATAGTTGATACCATTGAAGCTATCATACAAGTGATATTGGCATTAATTGCCCAAACTGAGCAAATGCCTTGATTTCAATCTCGACTATGTTTAAAATACAATATATCCTTCTCACTAGAGCACGGTCACCGTTATTTCCACTAGATTAGTCTCCCTTTTATATTGCTGTGAGAACTCCTTTTTAAAATGAAATATTAGATTGCACATATTTTATCTACTGCTCATGTAATTATGGGTGCTCTAAAGAAATCTTCAAATTAAATATACTCTAATTTACCCAACTATTTATAATATGCCCTTTTCCTACTATAACATTGAACATCAAGAAGTCTAGTGATAACTTTAATATGTCCATTTTCCATCAACACTAATTTTCTATGGCAAGATGTTAACCATCCCCCTCCAAGAAATTGATAGTTGATTATTCCACATGGATCATTAGGGGAGTTTTGAGGTTAAAAAAGGGCCTCAAAACAAAATTTGTACCATTAAAATTCACTTTATAAGAACCAATAGGATTCAAGATGATGATGTCAATCATACGAGTAAAATTTGTAAAAAAATGGAGGGAAAAAAGAAAAAAAACTACTTTTTTCTTATTGTGTTTTTGGCATATCTCCTTATGGCTTCACCCAAATTTCAAGTTTGGGGACTCATTGGATGCAAAATTTAATTCCGTATCAAACCCCTGCCCACATTGCATACTTCTGAGTTACCCACGGCAACCGAAAAATGAAATTTCAATTAAAAAAAGTATTTTAGTATTAAACTACATTTTTTTATTGAAATTTTCATTTTCGGGTGCCGTGGGTACCTCAGAAGTATGCAGTGTAGGTGTGGGTTGGATGAAAAATTAAATTCTGCATCCAAGGAGTCTCCAAACTCAAAATTTGGGTGAACCGATAAAAAGATATGCAAAAAATACAATAAGAAAAAATAGTTTTTCTTTTTCCCCTCCAAAATTTGAACTTTTATTTTATTATTATAGCTCTTATTTTATTATTTTCCTTATAAGGTTCATTTTAGACCTCAAAAATCCCCTAATGTTCCATATCCTGATGTCAATTCATTTTGAAAACCTATCGAGGCCTCAACAACCCCCCTTAATTATTACAAAATATAAAGGGACCGCTTTGATTTTTTAAATTAATGACTTCTTGTATTTGATTTTGTTTCGCTTGATTCTAAGAGATGGTTTGGTGCTTGTTCGATTATGTGTGTTTCTTATCATTGATTCTTTTTTGTTTATCTTTCATGAGATGATAACTTGGCGATGTGATACTTTTGGTATGAAGCCATTAATGAAATCACATGCATGCATCTAGCTTAATGACTACAATTTTGGAGATGAGATTGTTGCGACACAAAAACTTGATATTTCATTATTTTTTTAATGTTTTTGTTTCGTGAGTCTTTTAGTCTATACTTAATCAACACTGTTTCCATGTTCATTTTGAACTTATTGAATTGATTCAATGCCTCAATATGTGAAAATTGGATTAACATGATGTTTCAACAATCTCACCAAGTTCTCACCAAGTTTTGATCTTTGATTCATAAATGAGTTAGCTGGATATTTTGATGGACTCGAATAACTCAATTAAAATTTAAATTTTAAGATAGTTGATCAGTGCCTTAAAAGAGCATATATCAAAATGGAAACAAGCAGATGTCTTTTGATTTCAATAAAGCATCTTCTTTTCACAGGCCTTAAAACTTTCATTAAAGAACAACGTCTTTTGCACTTTTATATATTTTTGGCAAAATCAAAACATTTCAATAAAGGTTTGTTACATAAAATTCAGTATATATATATATATGGGTGGGTGGGTGTTATATAATATAAGTATGTAATGTTTGTTGTATAATAAAAAAGTATGTAAATTTTTTTAAGGCTACAAAATAAGTATATTATGTCATAAAAAACCAAAATTACATAGATGTTCTCGACTTGACCTCAATGTGGTCTAAAAAAGTGAAACCACCAAACCAATCATGTTAGTTTTATAAAGTTTTAAACAAAAAAAATGGCCCTCCCAACCTAGGGAAAACATGCTCGAAACCTTCTAAAGAACTTAAAGTTTCTAAACATCGTCTGAGTGCTAAAAAGCCTACAGGCTAACAACCTATCTATCATAGAAAACCAAAAAGACTTAAGAACCTCTACTAACGCGAGCTTTCACCATGGACATAATCAGAGTGTTCTTCAATAATGGAAAAGCCTTGTATTCCAAGCTTGATGAATCCTCCATTGGTAGCTTCACAAGTAGCGACTTCATCTTGCATGGTATGATCATGTCTCCTAGATCCAAATGATGAATTTTACAAGTAGGTTTTGTACCAGGCTCAACCAGGAACAAGATTTTTCTGCGTTCCACCACTTCCTGGTCTGGAGGCTTATTGCATTGTCCAGTGTGCTTCAACTGCTCCATAGAAACACTATGTGAAGCTGCTTCAATAATATTATTCCCAACATGACTAGATTTCTTAGCACCCAGAACTTCAAACCTTTTTTCAAACATAGTTTGACCCTAATCGAAATTATCTTCCAAATTCTTCAGGCTTTCTACAATTTGCTCCATACTAAATTTTATGTCCATGGTAGCAGCTTTAAAAATTCCTCCATTGCGACTGGACATCCTCCGTTAATAGACCCCACATGTTTTTAACCACTCAGTAATGGTTTATTTTTCCTGCCGAATGTGTTGAAGCGAGCTGGTCATCTATCAAACTTCTAATCGAAGCAGAGATTGAATTAATATATCCACTGCCTCCAAATTTCCCTGACCCATGACGGCCGGAGGCACCCCGATCACTGCTCCGTCTCCTTGGTTTTCCTCCCTACCGGGAGGCCATGGTGCAGACAGAAAACCGAATAGGTGAAACTCGTAAGTGCAAACAGAGAACCAAACAATTCCAATGCGACGCTATTACCTAGCTTTCATGCACATACGTAGGGGCGGATCAACCATCCTCCCACCATGAATACTGACTGTCCCGTGAGCCATCGTTTCCATCACACGAGGATCCATCACTGCAGGCGCCATTAAGGTTTCCATTAAGTCGATCCAAAGCCAATTTAATCCTCCAGGCCCCCGTCCATGGGTTAAAATATAAGGTCGATATCATGTCAATATATGGTTGCATGCTCCGTACCTCCATGTTAGTTAGTATTTTTTCTTGACCTCATATAGTCATATGTTTTTTGTGTTTGACATGCAGGTTAAGTTTCGAGAAGGAGACCAGTGGAGGATAGTGCGCATGTGCTCACTAAGAACATGCCAATGCATTGCATAGAGAAGGGAATTGTGTAGTTCGACTGCCAGATATCATGGAGGAAGACCGCTTCCATTCTTGTTGTGAATTGGGAACAAGCGTTGTTTCAAATATGAAGTCATTCCAAAAAAGTGATCAAGATCTTAGGTTTTTCTAAGATCTTAATAGCACAGTATAGAAATTCCATTCCAGCATCATGGATGAAAATGCCACACATTTTCTTGTGGTAATGAATTAGAATATTTCTTCAAAGTTCATTGCTATTTTAGGGTTTATGGTCTTTATCCTTAAGATCGTTTGAGGATATGCCAATAGTAAAGTAATTGGATAGATATTGCACATCCAAATCATTGGGGATCATGATTTAAAAATAATGTTGATTGGTTCCATGAATCTGTAGGTTGAGTTATAGCCAATCAGTTGACAAGATGTTAAAGATTTGAAACGAACGACAACATGAAATGGCAGAGATGACATACCAGACGAGGAATATTAGGTGGAAGTGGTTATGCCAATTTACTGAATGCATGAAGAAATTTCTAGGGCTTGGTTGTTTGCAAAAAATAAGCACTAGGTACCTTATAAAGAGTCCGCTCACACTACATGGACGGGAGATGCTCGATGAGAAGAAGATTCTTCTGGAGAGAAATACCTTGGATATATATATCTATCTAAAGGAGAGAAGGCTAGATGGACTGGCAAACATTGGGAGGAATTTGACGTTGGAACTTTGGGATTTCTCTCATATTCAAGTCAATGTTAATAATCAATTGAAGTAATTCTTATTCATATGAATTTCTTTTATGTTTGTGATTAGCTATGGTTAGTTATTCCTTGGTTGATATCAGATGCTTAAAGTGTTGTTTAGACTTAACGATATTCTTATTTATGAGTCTCGTTCCATTGAGAATTTAATATATTGCTAATCGCCTAAATATTTTCATGTGATGTTAGTAATACAATCTTTATTCACACAACTGATTCTTTTAATTTTTTCTTGATCAGTTTATGTAACAGAGCATTTTTATTATTATTGTAGTTTAAGTTTATGTTAATTCACCTAATTGTACATTTTTATCATTATTTTTTTAATTAGCAGAATAATGTGAACTGGTTATGACTATGATTGCATGAACATATTCATAGTTGCTTAGCTTATGAATTTCTTCTGTTTTTTGTAAGCTGAATATGCCAAAATGATTTTATGTTGCTCAACATAGATTATTTCTATTTTTTAGTTATACAATTATGTGCTTGTAATCATATTCATCTCATTGTTTAATTAACAACCCATTTATATTATGAAATCAGAACTTGACACATGATTTCTCTATCTCCTAATTTTATTAGCTATTTTTACCTCAATTTCAAAAAGGGTTGATATCCATATCATACATTTTCATTTTGAAGCATTTTTTGGGCCTTTGAATCATCTTTGTGGTAAAATATTTTTAATTTATATTTTCAAGTGTGTTTTTTAGAAATTTATCAAAATAACATATTTTCAAATGTGTTTTTTTAGAAATTTATCAAAATAACATACATTTAGAAGCAAGTTATAACAAAAAACATATACATTCTGCAATTTTTTCTTTAAAATTAGACATTTTTATGGACAAAATAAGGCATTTTTATTGACAAAATTGTAAAAAAATCCAGAAAATAAAGACATTTAAAACATTTTCAATGGATTTTCAGAGATGTTTTGTATAAAAATGATACTATTTCATATTATTTTCCAAAAATTGATGTTTCACATAAAATCAAGAAAAACTATACCATATATTTGTAAATAACATATTAAAAACATTATATATAGAAATTTTATTTCTAAAATAAAGTTTGAAAGTCAAAACATTACTAATATATCTTATCTAAAAGTTGTCAAATTTAACATTTTCTTCAACACATGAAACTAATCAACAATATCATGCTCGCCAAATTCTTCATTGAAATTCGAATTTTATGGAGCTTGGTTTTCTTCAGAGACATCAATGCCCTCTTCCATTGGGTATTCTATGTCTGCAAGATGCCCAAAGTGCTCCTTTCCAAACATCCCTCCTATTGGGGGTTGAATCTCTTTTGACATCTTCGCCACAAGTGTTTCATTAAATTCTCATTTCTTCAAACGAACTTCTTGCAATTCATCTAGAAGAATTTGAATAGCATTAATTATTTGCTTGATGTAATTGCATTGCATTGAATCATTATCAATGGATATGCACTTTCTTCCTTTCTATAAGGAGGATGCTATTGTTGTACCTAATCACCAAAAACAAAAACAAAAATAGTTGAGTCAAATAAAATAAAGAAGCATACTTAAAAAAAATAATGAAGAATAAAAAAACAATAAAGCTTGAAATATGCTTTCATATGTAATATCATAAATTTTACCTGAACCCGAGGACACATCTAAACCCAATATCCTTATCCTTCTCTTGAACATGTATCTATGAGATAATTAATCAATGCTTGTGGATTGTGATAGATGTTTACAATCACTCCTTTCAAATCCCTTTCTTCATATGTTATTTTTTTAATTATGACATTATAAGTCAACAATTGACCATATTGGACTTCACTCTTTTCATTGATTAAAATGTATTCATAATTCTCATCTTTAGTCCAAGTTACAAGATGTATGTTTTTAATATCACTCAGAAATTAATCAGTGCTGGAACTACGAATATTAGGTTTTTTCCTATAACAAAAATAAAAAGAATTAAATTTATTTGTCGATAAATATAATTGATTTATAAATTCAAAAACTTAATAATATAGTGCAAATATCTTATCAATAAAGTTGCTTCATTGTTTTTGCTTTACCATTGAAGGATGCCAACAACCCCTCTAATTGTGCGTTTGAATGGAAAACAACAATTCTCCATAGTGGTGATGTTGTGACATCTAGAAATCCTGAAACCACTTTTTGAATGATTGGTAAGTATAAAGCTCACAATCATAAGTAGTGTTTCATATATTGTATCCATGAGGGATATCTGCAATAACAACAAGTTATACAACTTGATGATAACCTGACATTGTTCTTGTTTTTTTGGGGTCAATTTTAATCGTTGTTTTTACCTCAATTTCATAAAGTGTGTATACTCGTAGCACCAATTTTCATTTTGAGCCATTTTTTTTTATTTTGAAATTTATTGGTGATAAGGAAACCATATTTTTTTATTATTTTGAACCCTGTTTTTGCGATTTTGAAATATCCAGGTCATAAGAAAACTATAATTTTTATTTACAAATGGGTTTTTCCAATTTTACTAAAAACCTATACATTTAGGAGCTAATTATAATGAGAAAGCATATAGATTTTCGATTTTTTAATCAACTTATATATATATATATATATTTCATAAGTTTTTTAATTTTTTTTTGTCAAATTAATAAATTTTATAGGCAAATAAATAAATAAATATATAAACATTATTTATGAATGTTTTTTTTTTAAGATTTTAAAAATAAAATTGACAAACAAACTCTAAAAAAAATTAAAAAACAAAAAAAAAAACTTAAAAACAAAATTAAAACAAAAAACAAAAAAAATATAACCCATTTGAAATTTTTAAACTTAAATTTAAAATTTAAAGGAAAAAATGAAAAAGAAAACAAAAAATCACAAATTAAAAACAAAACAAAAAACGAAAAAAATACAAATCCTAATTAAAAATAAAATAACAAAAAAAAAACAAATACCTAACCCGCCAACCCTCCACCCCCCATCCCCTTCGCCACCACTCCACTCCCTCCCCACTCCCATCCACCACCTCTTCCCTCTGCCCCCTCCCGCTCCCTCTCCTCCCCTCTGCCACCCTCCTCTACCCCCTCTCCCCTCCCTCTCCTCCCCTCCACCGCCCTCTTCTCTCCCCTCCGCCTGCCCACCCGTCATTGCCTGCGCTGCTGGATTTTAGGTTGCGTGATTCTTAGAATCACGATGAGTGGGAAGGTGGAGGGAAGAGGGGAGAGAAGGGGGCGAATGAGGGGAGGAGAGGGAGGGGGAGAAGGAGCGGGTAGAGGAGGGTGGTAGAGGGGAGGAGAGGGAGTGGATCAGAGGGGGAGGAGAGGGTGACACGATTCTGAGAATTGTGGTTGCGGGAAGGGGGCTGGGTGGGGAGAGGGGAGAGTAGAGGGGAGGGGTGAGGAGGAGTGGCGAATGGGTGGCAGAGGGAGTGAAGGGGTGGCGGTGGGGAGGTTGAGGGACTAGATTGGAGGGGGAGGAGAGGGCGACATGATTCTGAGAATCGTGCCCGCAAGAAGTGGATCGGGTGGAGAGAGGGGAGGGGAGATGGGATGGGTGATGAGGAGTGGGGAAGGGCAGGTAGAGGGCATGGAGAAGTGGCAGAGTGGGTAGAGGGCTAGGTTTTTGTTTTTGTTTGTTTTTTTTTAATTTTGTTATTTAATTTTAGTTATGTTTTGTTTTGTTATTTTTAATTTTAATTTTGTTTTGTTTTGTTTTTAATTTGGGTTTTAATTTGTGTTTAATTTTGATTTTTAAAATTTAAAATTTGTTATAATTTTTTTAAATAGTTTTTATTTTGAGTTTGTTTTTTAAAAGGATTTTTTAAAATTTTTTTAGTACATATTTGTTAATTTGTTGATTTTTATTTTTTTATAATTTGTATGTTTTTGGAATTTTGAAATTTATGTTTAAGGTTTTTTTTAACATTATTTTATTAATAATTATTATATATTTTCTTAATTATGATACAATGACATAATTTTAATATTTATCATTAATTTTTTAAATTGAATTTTGAAATTTTTAATAAATTTTGGATTTTTTTTTTAAGTTATAGTTTTTTTAAAATTTTAACNTATATATATATATATATATATATATATATATTGTTTTCTTTCTGTGTTTTGAAGCAAAAATTTGATTTTTTTGGTTTAATAGATAGTTTTATTATAAATTATATCGTAAATTCTCTTATTTTATATGGAAAGAGTGGTGAAATTATTTCCTTAATAATTTGTGTTTAACTAAGTGCTAGTTATATATAGTGTTACTAAGAGATTTAATTAATACAATTTTAAATTATAATACAATGACATAATAATGACATTTTTTGAAAAAGTGTGCTAACGGTAGCATTAGTTTTCAATTTAGGGCTTGAATTTAAGGTTATTGTAAATAACATGAAGGACTGTTTTCGTCCATGTCCACATTTTTTGGCCCCCCAAAAAGTGGTACTACCGGTAGCACCACTTTTTGATTTGGAGGTGTTTTTTGGTGTTTTTTTTCACAAAAAATGAGTTTTAATGGCTAGAGTTCTCGTTTTGAGTATAAAGTTCTCATCAAGTTGTATAACATGTTTAACGAGGTAGTACTCCTTTTTAGGAACACCATTTGCAATGTCTGCACAGTCACCTAAAATGACTTTATATTGCACAGTGTCAATCCCATTCCAAATATAATGATCGAGTGTATCATCAAGTTCAACATTTGCAAGTCATTGTCTTCTTTGTCGTTTTATTTTGGATTTTTGGATATGAATTTTGAAGGACACTGGTACTCCATCTGTACCCCTCTTTGGCATCTTCAAATGAAAAATATTTCTTTAAGTAATAAAATAGAAATGAATTGAATTGGAAAATAAATAAAATAGGATGTATCATAGATCATCATACCTTCTTAAATGCAACAAAAAAATGTTTTAAGGTTTCCATTGAGCTTGAGTCAAGATAGTTGCATTTGACATCATCTTAACTCTTCTCATTCAACATTATAACTATATCCTCTTGTATTTTCATGTAAATCTTGTGACTAGAAGATGAAATAATAAATAATGTTTACAATCATATATAATAATATAACATAATACTTAGAACATAAAAAAATGTTAAACTCAAGAAAAAAACATCGTACCATAAAAAATCAACTTGTCAAATTCATTACACATTTCCTCTCTAGATAATTCACTTGAATTTAGCCGTGACAATATTGGAGCTATTAGTGCTTCATCTTTCACACCTTGCATTGTTCTCAAAGGTGTAATAGTCATGTCTTTTGGAAAATTCTTGACATCAGAACCTCTCTTACCACTGCTCCATGGAACAATTGTTTTTTTCTTTCACTTTTTATTTTTATTTTTTATGCCAATATTCTCCCACAAGATAAATATGTCATAAATAAAATCTCATGTTTTCCCTACTCTGAATTCCAATTGGAAATAACCATCTACATCTCTGAATGCATCACTTCCTCTGGCATTTTTTTGTTTCACATTATCCTCTTTAATAAGGATACCTATTTCCAGACAACATTGTTTCTGAAAACTTGCATAAACTTTTGCTTCCTCCTCACAACATATTTGCACAAATTCACTGTGGATAAATCTCATCCTTTGAATAAATGTCATAGTCATCCTATATTCACTATCCGTGTTATGCTCCCACGCCAACAACTTTGCTTCTACATCTATTAAATCAACATAATTGATGCATTTCACTATTTCAAAAATAGGGTTATTGGGATATTCTTGCATCAAATCTCTTCTTTCCTCTGCATAATGATTCTCCCCAAGAACATAATATTTGTAATGAAAACTTCTTGTTTGATCAAATTCATCTCTAGTAGGAACATCTTTCGGGTAAACAAGGACTAGGTAGTCAACTACATGTGCATAGGGATTGTGCATCATTAATGCTTTCAAGTTGTGAATATGCCATTGATGTCATGGTTTTCTAATTCTAAATTGATCTTTCCCTTCAGTGGGTCTATAAAGTTGATTCACATTCAACTCAAATGTATGTCCATTGTTAACCAATTTATCCCTCTACAATCGATCTCAAATGACATTCTCTGTTGACTTGACAATGCTATCCCTTAAAACAACACATGAGTAATGATTTCCCTACTGGCCCCCTAATTTTCACTCTCATATTTAGGAATAACATTGGATTCAGTAATAACAGATCTCCTCCTTTTCTGTCTTGAAGGGGTTCCTTCTAAATCAACAATGCCTTCAACCGGAATCGAACACCCTCAACCATATTTCTTTTACAAGATTGTTTCTCACTCTTACTAACAGGACTATCAACCTCATTGGCAACAATTTCAACATGTTCACTTGGGAAAGATGAAGATTTAAATGTAACCTTTCTAGGTACCTGATTTGATTGTCAAATTCTCTTTCTTCTTTGTGCTTGTACTTATTCAGTTTGAACATTTGACACTTGTTTCTTGTTCCTTGCTTCTTTTCCCTTTTGAAGAGCGGCATTAACGACATCCATATGATTTTCCTTTGTAAAATGAATTTCATTCAACATGTTTGAAATCAACCTACCAAAATCCTGCAAAATAAAAACATTATGGTATTAAATCTATTACATTGCCGGATATCCAAGTTATAAGAAAACCAGTTTTAAAATAATATCAATATTGAAACTTACTCTCTCGTTGTTAATATCATGTATGACCCCTTCATAGAAAGGTGTGAAAGTTTTTTTATTATTATATTTTGAAACCTTCAAACAATATCGAATTTTGGCAAAGGTCTTGGCTTGTTTCACTTGTGCATAAACAATTTCTGTACGCGAAATCACACATATATCTATCAACAATCCCAATGAATGATAATCTAATTGAATATATGGAAATGCGGCAGAATATAAGGGAATACTATCTGCTTTGCCTTGATATCTTTCCTTCATATACCAAAAATACTCTGTTTTGTCTTCTTCTGCTACATACAATAAAGGAAATTTCAACTCAAAATGGGTGTCCTAAGGAAAATAATAAAATAATATTTATTAATTGTGGAGGAAGAAAAGAAAAAAACTATTTTTTTGTTCGTATTTTAGACATATCCCCGTGTGTATTTACTCAAATTTCAATCGGGAGAGCTCGTTGGATGTAGAATTAAATTCGAGATCCAACGAGTACCCACATGCATACTTTTGATGGACCCCGCTACCCCAAAAACAATAAATACTTGAACAAATGTTTAAAAACCAATTCTGGTGCACTCATGCTGTAAGAGGCTTTCGAAGCCGGAACTGATCCTGGTGTCAGTTCTATGGAAAAGTCTAGGTCTTGTTTCAGAGGTAATCCTCGTATTTCCTAAGGAAATACATCCTTAAATTCTACAAGAACTGGAAATTCCTCTATGTGTTGTTCCCTCTCAGCCTCTATGTCTTGGATGTTTACTGCAAACAGTTTGCAACCTTTCCTAATGCACTTCTTCGCTTCTAAGGAAAATATCTATCTTACATAAAAAAATTTCGCTATTCCTTGAATCTTCACTTGATTCCCTTGGCTATATGTACACAAGATTGACTTGTGTAAGGAATCGAGCATGACATGATGTTGTTCCAACCAGTCCATTCTGATAAGTATATCATATGATCATAAGGGTGGGATGTTCATGTTTACTTTAGTAGGAGAACTATTCAGGTTTACCTCACAATCTTTAACTATCTATGAAACTTTTCATTTCATACATGTGGCTAATTGTGCCAACCAAGGTTTATCATGTTTAACTTTGCCTAGTTTACATACATCAACAATTTTAGGCGATACATAGCTCCGGTAAGCACCGGGTCAATCAATATTAAAATAGAAGTGTTCAAGATCTTACCTTCTATTTGAACCATGGTAGCTTGATGGTCTTCCTGTCAGACATCCAAGGCTGCATAAATTTGCGGTGTTCTAGCTATGTCCTCTACCATTGGTTCTTCCTGCAAGTTGTGTAAGAACCCATTGGTATTATTCTTACAGTCCCAGGATTAATGAGGCCCTTGGCATTTCCAACATTTAATTTGCAGTGGGGCAACATTGACTCCCCCATTTACTGCTGGCTTGTTAGCATTTAGAGCTGGTACATATGGCTTTGTACATGATTTGTTGAAGTTCTTGTTGGCTGGAAAACTATTGTTCTGTTTTCTGTACGGTGGTGGGTTAAACCCTGGTTTGTAGTTGTCAGAGAAGTTATTATACCTATCTCTATTTCTGTTGAGGTTCTCTTGCCTCAGCTGCCCATGCTCATAATGAAGCCTGGCTTTGTGTAAGGTTGTGTCAAACGTTTTAGGCACATCGAATTCAATCCCCTCTCGAGAGTTGGGAGGAAGACATCCTAAAAACTGTTGCATTCTTACTTTCTCGTCCTTGATGTAGGGTACATAATGCAATTGATCCAAAAATTAGTTAATAAAATCATCCATAGTAATGTATCCCATAAGCATCTCGTGAATCTCTTTCACTTTTCTATCAAAGAATATTTTTGACATGTATTTCTCTTGAAAAATCTTGCGAAACTTACTCCACCGTATTTCTCTTAACTCATGTTTCTTGGTATGCTTCAAGTCTCTCCACCATCTAGCTGCTTTTCCGTTTAAATTATAGATGGCTAGATGAGCTTTTATCTCGCTAGAATAGTTATGAAATTGGAAATATTTGCGCATACCCAACAACCACTCTTAAAATTTTTCCCCCGTATTCATCTACCCTTCATAGGTCGGGGATTTTATTTTTCGGAACTCTCGTTGAATATTGTCGTCATTTCTCAGTTTCTTTCTGCATGGGGAAAGAGAATCATCACTAGGAAGACTGTGACAATCTCCTTCTGGAGGTTCAGGGGTATGCTCTTCTTTTGCTTCTTCTCTTGGGATGCTGGCATGTTTATGGTAAAATTATTTCTTTTACCTGTTTTTGGAATTAGTAGGTTTTCCCTGTGGGATTCCTCCCATCATGTTTCGCAACAATGCTTTGTCAATTGCTTGTTGTTCCTTTCTTACATTCAAATTATGATCTTTGAAACTCTGCAAGTCTGCTTGGAGACTTTGTATGGTTTTCATCAGATCAGAATTCAGTTCCATCACCAGTTCTACTTCCTGGGTGGGGGTATTCAATTTCCCTTGTCTGTTGTTATCTTCTTTAGTGTTCATGATTTGCACTTGTTCTTTTAAAATCCTGCAATTGCAAATATTTAATAACATGAAAAATTTCTATTAGTTAGCAAAATTTAAAACATAATTTATTTTCCTTGCAACAAATGTCAGGTACGCTCATTTGGTCTCTTACTGCCTGAGCTGGACATTATTTAACTCTGCGGAATGTGTCATACTTTGTTTACAGTGTTGTAATGTCGTAAGATGTTCTTACGTCCTGCTTTCATATTTCCAGATGTGTTTATTAATGAAATACTTATGTTGTCGTGATGTTGATTAATATCTTGATCTATGGTTACACATTTATATTTATGTTAGTTATTTGATTATGTATTCATTGGTTATAAAGTTTGATTAATGTCGTATACACAATTCTGACTTAACTTGTCATTTGAAATAGGGGTGGAGTGGCGGGACTTGTTTCCCTTGTAAACGCCTGAGAGGTAACTATTTTCGACTTGTCACTTCGGGGCTTACTTAGATCTTTAGAACTAATGCATTTATTTCCTTATTGCGTGCAGGTGCACTTGACGACAGAAACTGCTTAGAGAATCTGAACAAGTCATACTGTCCGCTCGTCACTAATGTGCAGCTTGGGCGACGAGGGACTTATAGTCCTATCCTAGTAGTTACTATAAATGCTATTAGTTGATATTTATACTAGGGCTTGGCTCTTGCATTGGTTTGGTCATTCACATCATAGCTGTGTCAGATTTGCCTCTATGCTGTGTGGTGGAGTGGACCTTGGGAGGCTAGTTGTGATGGAAGGTACGTATCCACTCTGGTTTAGCAGCGTTGTTTGTCTGTTCAGTTTGGTTTCAAAGCGTATTCCTCATCGTTACTTCTATTTTGTTTTGCAGGTTTCAGGGAATGAAAAAATTCGTGGTCGTGGGTTGCCCGGAGTCAACGCCATACTCATTCGGGTAAGCTCTGTTGTGTAATGTTTAAAGCTTGTCCCTCTCTTGTGTGGTTGTTTGTGACAGAGTTTAACAAACTCATCGTGGGTTTGGAAGTCTGGTTTTAAAGTCTATGGAATTAAAAGGGGTTGTCGGTAATCTTAAAGAGTATAGCATCAGAGATGCATTAAGACTTGGGGTTTTTCTTGTTGGGGTTTAGTGCCTTCGTGCCGAAACTTCAAATGCATTCGGGTTTTGGTTTATGGACTACGTGTAGAGAATGTGGCCTTGGTGAACATTCCCAGGATCTGCTATTTGTAATTTATGTTTATACTTGGATTCGACGTTAGCACCATTTCTTGCAATCATGCAAGGCAGGGTTTATATTACTGTGTAAATTCTTTTTTTTTTTTTGTTTTAAGAAGGGAAATGTATAATATTTAAACTCTGTGTGGATTTATTGGTTTTTTTATACACACTATGTGCATACTGCTCGATTTCGTGGATATGATTCTTACTCTTGGCATTAGTTTATTCTCTGTGTATGCGAAACCCTATTTAAATTCTCATATGGAATCGTTGACAGCGTTGGTTGGATTTGGGATCCATGCCGTAGGTGGCATTGGCGGTTCCCACCATTAGAGCTGCGATTGTGTGTTGGATAAATGAATTATCGTTTTTATAGTTGAAACTTATTTATGGTTAATCCTTTATATTAGATTGTAAGAGCCGTGACATGGGTGTAACCCTTCAATGGGTGTCGTTTCTATTCGCATAGTGTAGACAGGGTTGCATTAATGTTTAATTGCTTTGTTATGATTAGAGCCGAGGGTCGTAGTTACAATGTGTATTTTTAATTGGGTCTTTTGACCACTGTGTAGAGATTAGATGTATTTGATTGATGGTATGTGTATTTATAATAACGTGGATTAATAGTGAAACGCTATAGCATGTGGTAGAAGATCACAACGAATCCTACAGGATTCGATACAGTGACCTATAAATAAAATGACTCCACATGAGTTGATCCTGGGTCGTTATGTTTGTTAAAGATTATTACTGTAAGGGTTGATTTGGGCATTTAATCATTGACAAGAATTGATTTTGCGACCTTTGTGTATTTATGCTACGTTTTTAATGAGTGATGTACATAGCATTATGGTGGATTTATTTGTTGGGACTTTCGTTGTGGCATACGATTCTTGTAAATGTAGTTTATAATTTATTTAAGGTATTGGTTTATTATACATGCGATTGATTTATGTGGATTATTGTTTATCTCTTCAGACCACTAGATGGTCTCGATATTTGGACTGTAGATTCGATTTAAGGATTTCTTTAATGTATAAGGAATGATTTTGTCTATGACTTGGTTCTTAATAAATACATACAGACCCTAAGGGGTCTTTGTTGGTTTTAATCTAGCATGTTATTTTATTTTAATGATTATTCTTTAAGTATAGGATAATATGTTTATAGAATTGTTTATTTATAAAATAGCTTTAGACCTATTATAGGTCTTGATGCCTTGACTGTTTGGCATTTTAATTGTTATTTGATTTTAATTCTGCTTATACTTAATAATGGAAATGATTTGTTTCTTGGGTTATGACTTACCATAGTTTAATTAACTGTATTTTATATTTAAGTTTTCTTTATAGCTTAACCCCAATTAGTCATTTTACTCCTGAATATAGTTCTGCTGGCAATATGTAATCTTCCAGTAGAATCTATAGGTAAAACAATCATTAGAGGAAATTTCAACTCAAAATGGGCCTTTTAACTTTAAATCAAATTCCATCTCATCATGTGTTAGCTAATGAAATTCCTTTAAATTTGAAATACCGTATAGGTCTTAAACATTTTTTTAATATAAATTTGGGGATAGGTATCATTAAAAAAACTATTTTTTTTTTGTATTTTCAACATATCTCCCCGTGCTTTTACTCAAATTTCGATCAGGAGAGCTCATTGGATGTGGAATTAAAATCCGCATCCAACGAGTACCCACTCGACATACTTTTGATGGGCCCCGCTACCCCAAAAACAAGAAATACCTGAAAAAACGTGATGATGATGTCATCATCACATTTTTTCAGGTATTTCTTGTTTTTGGGGTAGTGGGGCCCATCAAAAGTATGCCAAGTGGGTACTCGTTGGATGCAGAATTTAATTCTACATCCAACGAGCTCTCCCGATCGAAATTTGAGTAAAAACACAGGGAGATATGTCAAAAATACAAACAAAAAAGTAGTTTTTTGCTTTTAATCCTCCAAAATTAATAAATATTATTTTATTATTTTAACTATTATTTTATTAATTTTTTTCGGAGGCCCATTTTGAGTTGAAATTTCCTCTAATGCATATAAACTATGTCTAGAGCAACTCCTAGGTTTTAGGAAAAACAAAGTTTTAAGCTAGGAAAATAAATGCATAACTAAGTATAGAAGAAAATAAGCCCTAAATAATTCTAGGATAGGAAATAAATTTCAGACACGGTGTTTAGAATTAAGAAACAAGAACTCTTAAACAATTTGGACAGACATAGGGTTTATAAATAAAATGCCAACCCTTGAATATTCTAACAGGAAATAAATACAAACATAGGGTTAGGAATATAGCATAAGCCTTTAACTATTCTAGCAGGATATAATTTCAGACATAAGTTTAGAAATATAACATAAACACATGAATATTCTAACAGAAATTATATACTGGATAATGGAACAGAAAATCAAGAGCCTCATACCTGCAAGGTGAAGCTATTCTAATGGCTGAAACCTGCACACTCAATTACCGAACATTAACAATTTACAGAGATATCCAACCTTTGTATAGATGACCGAATCACTTGGGAACTACCACATTCTACCCAACCATGACCTGGAACCGTTCCTGGTTTTAATCCGGATCCCCTCGAGCTGGTTCCAACATGCAAGTAGCTTAGAGCTCCTAAGGTAAGGATTCCCTAACTGGAATATCAAGTCTGAACCAGTTCTCCTTTTTCCTCTTAGGAAAATGTTCTCCAATAACTCTCTTGAGAAATAATCAGGCAGAATAATGATTCCAAAAAATGCAAGAGATCCCCAAGCATCTCTTTGGCTTGGGTCTTTATAGACAAACTTTTGAGTCAAAGGGTAGTTAAATAAAGGATCATTTGATTTCTTGATTTAACCCTTTTATTTAATTTAGGTACTTTTAATAATTAACTTAGGAACTTTTAACTAGTTCCTTATTGGACTTTTATAGGTATTATAATATTTATTTTTCTTTCAGTAATACTAATAATAAATGGAGCCTTTCCTTCTATCTTACATTATTAATATTATTACTATGCTTACTCTTTACACATACCATGTATAAAATATATATATTATTTGTTAACATTTGTCTTCAGGTATCATATATTATGATCCCTAAACTAATGAAACTTTCTTTATTAAGGCCATCAGGTAGGTGGTTAACTATAATAAGCTAGAAAACTCTAAACATCCTTGCATGTTGGATTCCCTCGTATAACATGGTAGTTCTTCAGTACTTGATGAGATACATAAATTTAGGATTTCATTTAATCACTTGTAAATAAGTAAGATGAGATCAATATTTTACTCGAGTCGTTTTCAATCGAAATAATTAATTCTTTTTAGTAACTCGTACTGCTTATCTAGAGCCATACTCAATGCTAAAAAATAGGGAGTTACAAACTTAGTGCAATTCCAGAGCTTCAAGCTCAACACTAATGCTAGGATGTACTTGTAGGATACACCTAGGGATACAATGGCCAAGGATCCGATGTTCCAGAGCTTATGCTCAACATTAACTTGGAAGGTTCCAGGGCTTATTCCCAACACTTCCAATTATCTTTTCATTTGCTTCAGAGCTTCCTGCTCAACAAAAAGGTTTACATAATTCATGCGTTCTAGAGCTCTTCGCTCAACACAACAAAACACTCATGTGCTCCATAGCTTCTTGATCAACACAACTTAAACATTCATGTGCTCCAAAGCTTCTTGCTCAACACAAACATTCAAATACTCATGTTCTCCAGAGCTGCTTGCTCAATACAAAACATCTCATCAATGATGTGCTTCAGGGTCAACGCTCAACACATAAAATCATACATAACACATATGTAACTGGCTTACACCCATTATATCATTCAAATCATCATGTTCATATGCAATGGGGTTCTAGACCCAATATATCAAAATAAAACATCAAAGTAACACCGTATTCGATGGGGATTATGCCCATAAGTGTTAGGTCAAAATTCAAGATATTACATCCCTCCCCACTTAGAATAACACCGTCCCTAGTGTTCTAGGGACTCATAATGAAATCATGAAACAAGGCGGGGTAAGCCTTTCTCATGGTGGCTTCTTTCTCCCAAGTAGCCTCATCGGCTTCAAAGTGCTTCCATTGAACTTTCAACTAGACTATGGCATGCTTCTTGAGCTGCACCTTTGTCTTGTCCAATATATGAAGAAGTTCAGGGGAAAACTCTCCTTCAGGTTCCACCTATAATAAGGACCAATCAATCACATGTTTAGTATCATAAACATATTTCTTTAATAATGATGCATGGAAAAAATTATGGACTCTTATGTGCATGGGTAATGCTAGTTCATATGCCACTAGCCCTCTCTTGGTTAGTATCTCAAAGGGTCCACAAAATATAGGTGCTAACTTACCGCACCTTCCCAAGCTCAACGAGCTCTCCATTTTTCTTTTACTTTCAAGTAGACATGGTCACCTATTTGATAATATTTATCTTTTCTTTTCTTATCTGCGTAGATTTTTTGGCGATCTTGTGCTTCTTTAAGGTTCACCTAAACCTTGGTAACCAACTGTTCCAAGTCCTTTAACAATTCATGCCCTAACATGAGCCGATCCACTGGGCTATCCCAAGTAACCGATGTTCTACACTTTCGTGCATAGAGTACCTCAAAGGGACTCATCTTGGCAAAATTCTGGTATCCGTTTTTATACGCAAAATTTGCAAGGTGCAGATAATCTTCCTAAGCATGTCCTCAACAATCTGGTTTACCGTTTCTGTCTTCCCGTTTGTCTACGGGTGATAAGCAGTACTAAAGTTCAATTGTGTCTCTAATCCAGAGAATAAAGATCTCCAATTTTTTTTGGTAAACTTAGTATCTCGACCCGAGATGATTTTCTTGGGTATCCCGTGCAATCTAAATATCTCCTTCAAGAAGATATCAACAATGTGTATCGCCTTGTAGGTCGACTTCACTGGAATGAAGTGTGCTGCTTTTGACAATTTGTCAACTACTACAAAGATATAATCATTTTGTTTCTTAGTTTTATGTATACCTAAGATAAAATCCATACTAATGACCTCCCACTTCCATTCTGGAATGGGTAATGGCTGTAGCAACCCCGAAGGATGCTGGTGCTTAGCTTTGACCACCTAAAATTCCTGACATTTCGCGATAAACAACGCTATGTCGGCCTTTAAGTTGGGCCAAAAAAAATGTTTCTTAACGGAGGATATCATCTTTTAATATCCCAGATGCCCTGAGTAGGGTGTCCGATGAAATTCTGTGAGGATGTTGGACCAAATGTCCTCTCCTTCCAGAACATACAATCTATCCTTGGACCATAATAGTCCCATTTCATCTACCTTGTACTCTTTTTGTTGTTGAAACAACATGTCCTTTTGGACCTTCTTATGAATTTCTACATAGAAAGGGTCAACTCTGTTGGCCGTTCTAATCCTCTCGTGTAAACCTAAATCGGTTTGACTTAAAGTAACCTCATATATCATATGAGTTCATCGGCTCAAAGCATTAACAATCTTGTTCTCTTTGCCCTTTATATGCTTTAGCTCGAAATGGTACTCACTAAGGAAAGCCAACCATTTGGCTTGCCTGACATTCAGATCCGGTTGCTCAAATAAATATTTCAGACTCATATTGTCTGTCTTCAGAAGGAATTTCCTTCCCATGAGATAGTTCCTCCACATCTTCAAGGCGTGGATGATGGCTACTAACTCAATATCGTGTGTGGGGTATTTTTGCTCATGTTCTTTTAGCTTTTGCGATTCATAACAGATCGTGTAATCGTTCTGCAAGAGGAATCCTTCGAGCCCTTCCTTGCTTGCATCTGTGCAAACAACGAAATCCTCATTGGGATTTGCAATTTGTATTAACAATGTGGTTGTCAAAAGCTTCTCAAGCTTTTGAAAAATTTCCTCTCACTGGTTGTCCATAAGAACTTATTTTCCTTCTTTTGCAAAGCGGTCATGGGTCAAGCTATTCTCGAGAAGTTCTCAATAAACTTTCGATAATATTTGGCTAATCCCAAAAAGGATCTAATGTCGGTGACACTAGTAGGGGTAGGCCAATTCTTTATGGATTTAATATTTTTCGGGTCCACAGCTATCCCTGTCTTGGAGATGATGTGACCCAAGTACTGTATTTGTGGTTTGTAAAAATCACATTTACTAAACTTGGCATAGAGCCGGTGTTCCCATAACACCTGTAGTACTATACAGAGGTGTTCCTTGTGCTCCTCTTTACTCTTAGAGTAAACTAGGATGTCGTCTATAAATACCAACACAAATTTATCTATATATTTACTAAATATACTGTTCATCATACACATAAAGTTCGCGGGTGCATTGGTCAACCCGAACGACATTACTACAAAATCATAGTGACCGTACCTTGTACGAAAGGTGGTTTTATGAATATTCTCGTCGCGAATCCGTACCTGATGGTACCCAGATCGCAAGTCGATCTTTGAAAATATCCCAGCTCCTCCTACTTGATCGAACAAGTCATCGATACTAGGGAGTGGGTATCGATTCTTAATAGTCATCTTTTTAAGCTGACAGTAATCAATGCACATCTGAATCATACCATCGTTTTTCTTTATGAAAAGTATCGGTGCTCCCCAAGGGGACACACTTGGTCGGATATATATTTTTTCAATCAACTCCTGCAACTACAGTTTGAGTTCCACCAATTCTGGTGCACTCATGCGGTAAGGGCTTTCGAAGCCGGATCTGATCCTAGTGTCAGTTCTATGGAAAAATTCTAGGTCTCATTTCAGAGGTAATCCCGGGATTTCCTTAGGAAATACGTCCTTAAATTCTACAAGAACTGGAAATCCCTCTATGTGTTGTTCCCTCTCAGCCTCTATGTCTTGGATGTTTACTGCAAATAGTTTGCAACCTTTCCTAATGCATTTATTTACTTATAAGGAAGATATTTGTCTTACAGAAACTTTCTTCAGTATGCCCTGAATCTTCACTCGATTCCCTTGGCTATCTACACACAAGATTGACTTGTGTAAGCAATTGATTATGACATGGTGTTGTTCCAACCAGTCCATGCTGATAAGTATATCATATGATCCTAAGGGTAGGATGTTCAGGTTTACTTTAGTAGGAAAACCATTTAGGTTTGACTCACAATCTTCAACTATCTTCGAAACTTTCTATTTCATACCTGTGGCTAATTTCACCAGCCAACGTCTTATCATGTTTAACTTTGCCTAGTTTACATACATCAAAATTTTAGGCGATACATAGCTCCGGCAAGCACCGGGGTTAGTCAGTATTGAAATAGAAGTGTTTATGATCTTATCTTTTATTTGAACCATGGTATCCTGATGGTATGCCTATCGACCATCCAAGGCTGCATAAATTCGCGGTGTTCCAACTATGTCCTCTACCGTTGGTTCTCTTGTAAGTTGTGTAAGACCCCATTGGTATTATTCTTATAGTCCCGAGGCAGCATTGACTCCCCTGTTAGCATTTGGAGCTGGTACATATGGATTTTTACCTGATTTGTTGAAGTTATTGTTGGCTGGAAAACTATTGTTCTGTTTTTTGTACGGTGGTGGGTTAAACCCTGGTTTGCTATTGTTAGAGAAGTTATTCGACCTATCTCTGTTTCTGTTGAGGTTATCTTGCCTCAGCTACCCATGCTCATAGCAAATCCTGGCTTTGTGTAAGGTGGTGTCAAAGGTTTTAGGAACTTCGAATTCAATCCTCTCCCGAAAGTTGGGAGGAAGACATCCTAAAAACTACTGTATTTTTACTTTCTCGTCCTTGATGTAGGGTACATAATGCAACATATCCAAAAATATGTTAATAAAAGCATCCATAGTCATGGATCCCATACGTAACTCGTGAAACTCTTTCAATTTTCTGTCAAAGAATCTTTTCGACATGTATTTATTTTGAAAAATATTGTGAAACTTACTCCACCTTATTTGTCTTAACTAATCTTTCTTGGTATGCATAAAGTCTCTCCACCATTTAGCTACTTTGTCATTTAAATTATAGATGGAGAGACGAGATTTCATCTCACTAGAATAGTTATGAACTCGGAAATATTTGCTCATACCCAACAACCACTCTTCAGCTTTTTCCCCCGTATTCATCTCCCCTTCATAGGTTGGGGATTTTATTTTTCAGAACTCTTGCTGAAGATTGTCATCATTTTTCAGTTTCTTTTTGCATGGGGTAAGAGAATCATCACTAGAAATACCATGACAATATCCTTCTAGAGGTTCAAGGGTATGATCTTCTTTTCCTTCTTCTCTCGAGCTTCTAGCTTGTTTATGGTAAAATTCTTTCTTGTACCTATTTGTGGAACGAGTGGGTTTTCCTTGCGGGATTCCTCCCATCATGTTTCGAAGAAATGCTTCATAAATTGCTTGCTGTTCCTTTCTTTCATTCAAATTATCATCTCTGAAACTCTGCAAGTCTACTTGGAGACTTTGTATGGTTTTCATCATATCAGAATTCAATTCCACCACCAGTTCTGCTTCCTGGGTGGGGGTAATCAACTTCCCTTTCCTGCTGTTATCTTCTTCAATGTTCATGATCTGCACTTGTTCTTTTAAAATCCTGCAATTGCAAATTTTTAATAACAGGAAAAATTTCTGTTAGCTAACAAAATTTAAAACATACTTTATTTTCCTTGCAATGAATGTCGGGTACGCCCATTTGGTTTCTTAGTGTTGAAACTGGGCTCTGATACCACTTGTAATGTCCCCAAAATTTGAAAATAAAAAAAATTAATAGGCTAATCATTTACTACATAAGCTGGACATTATTTAACTCTGCGGAATGTGTCGTACTTTGTTTACAGTGGTGTAATGTCGTAAGTTGTTCTTACGTCTTGCTTTCATATTTCCAGATGTGTTTATTAATGAAATACTTATGTTGTTGTGATGTTGATTAATATCTTGATCTATGGTTACACATTTATATGTATGTTAGTTATTTGATTACGTATTCATTGGTTATAAAGTTTGATTAATGTCGTATACACAATTTTGACTTAACTTGTCATTTGAAATAGGGGTGGAGTGGCAGGACTTGTTTCCCTTGTAAACACCTGAGAGGTAACTATTTTCTACTTGTCACTTTGGGGATTACTTAGTTCTTTAGAACTAATGCATTTATTTCCTTATCGCGTGCAGGTGCACTTGACAACGGAAACTGCTTAAAGAAGCTGAACAAGTCATACTGTCCGCTCATCACTAATGTTCAACTTGGGCAACGAGGGACTTACAGTCCTACCCTAGTAGTTACTCTAAATGATATTAGTTGATATTTACACTAGGCTGGGTGTTTCACTAGCCTATGTTGTCCAGGTTACAATGATTGTTTTTACAAATTTGTTGATGGGGTTGTAATTACTACTGCAAATAATACTTACATGGTTCACGTTTGATATGGTATTTAACACTTAGAAAACTTGGTTTATGTCTTAACATGGTTTTCGTGTAATATTTTAAACCTTATAATATCCATGCCATGGCATATGAAATGGACTATGGCTAAGTCCTATGTATTCGATACACATTTTACATGGCATGTTGATTAGATTTGGCTCTGTGTTAAAGGGTGATATGAACTATACAATGTGGATATTGAAATATGTTAATGGAGGCCAGGGTGGTGACATAAATGTGCCTTGGAAAACATGTCCTTCAAGCTTAGGGCTTAGCTCTTGCATTTGTTTTGTCATTCACAGCATAGCTACGTGAGCTTTGCCTCTGCGTTGTGCGGTGGAGTTGAGCTTGGGAGGCTAGTTGTGATGGAAGGTACATATCCACTTTGGTTTAACAACATTGTTTGTTTGTTTAGTTTGTTTTCAAGGCATACTCCTCATCATGACTTCTATTTTGTAGGGTATGAAGAAAATCGGGGTCGTGGGTCGCCCAGAGTCAACGCCATACCCATCCGGGTAAGCCTTGTTGTGTAATGTTTAAAGCTTGTCCCTCTCTCATGTGGTTGTTTGTGACAGAGTTTAACAAACTTGTCGTGGGTTTGGAAGTCTGGTTTTAAAGGCTTTGGAAATGAAAGGGGTTGTTTGTAATCTTAAAGAGTATAGGATCAGCGATGTGTTAATACTTGGGGTTTTTCTTCTTGGGGTTTAGTGCCTTTGGGTCGAAACTTTAAATGCATTCAGGTTTTGGTTTATGGACTCTGTGTAGAGAATGTGGCATTGGTGAACATTCCCAAGCTCTGCGATTTGTAATTTATGTTTATACTTGGATACGGAGTTAGCACCATTGCTTGTAATCATGCAAGGCCGATTTTATATTAATGTGTAAATTCTTATTTCGTTTTAAGAAGGGAAATGTACAATATTTAAACTCTATGTGGATTTATTGGTTTTTCTTATATACACTGTGCATACTGCCCGATTTCGTGGATATGATTCTTACTCTCGGCATTAGTTTATTCTATGTGTATGCAAAACCTTGTTTAAATTCTCATATGGAATTGTTGATAGCGTTGGTTGGATTTGGGAGCCATGCCGTCTGTGTCCTTGGTGGTTTCTGCCATTAGAGCTGTGACTGTGTGTTGGATAAATGAATTATCATTTTTATAATTGAAACTTGTTTATGGTTAATCCTTTGTATTAGATTGTAAGAGTCGTGACATGGGTGTCGTTATTAACATAGCGTAGACATGGTTGCATTAATGTTTAAATGCTTTGTTATGATTAGGGCCAAGGGCTATAGTTAAAGTGTGTATTTTTAATTGGGTCTTTTGACCACTGTGTAGAGATTAGATGTAATTGATTTATGGTCTATATTTATAATAGCGTGGATTAATAGTGAAACACTACAACGTGTGGTAGAAAATCACAACAAATCCTACAGGATTCGATACCGTGACCTATAAATAAAATGACTCCACAAGAGTTGATCCTGGGTCGTTATGTTTGTTAAAAATGATTACTGTAAGGGTTGATTTGGGCATTTAATCGTTGACAGGAATTGATACTGTGACCTCTCTGTATTTATGCTACATTTTTAATGAGTGTTGTACATAGCATTATGGTGGATTTATATGTTGGGACTTTCGTTATGGTATACGATTCTGGTATATGTAATTTGTAATTTATTTAAGAGTTTGGTTTATTATACATGCGATGGATTTATGTGGATTATTGTTTATATCTTCAGACCATTAGACGGTCTTGATATTTGGACTGTAGATTTGATTTAAGGATTTATTTAATGTATGAGGAATGATTTTGTTTATGCCTTGGTTCTTAATAAATACATACAGAACCTGAGGGGTCTTTGATGGTTTTAATCTAGCTTGTTATTATGTTTTAATGATTATTCTTTAAGTATAGGATAATGTGTTTATAGTATTGTTTATTTATAAAATAGCTTCAGACCTATTAGAGGTCTTTATGCCTTGACTGTTTAGAATTTTAATTGTTATTGGATTTTAATTATGCTTATACTTAATAATGGAAATGATTTGTTTCTTAGGTTATGACTTACCATAGTTTAATTAACTGCATTTTATATTTATGTTTTGTTTATATCTTAACCCGAATTAGTCTTTTTATTCCTGAATATAGTTCTGCTGGCAATATGTAATCTGCCAGTAGAATCTATAGGTAAAATAATCATATAAAATCCGTCTAGAAAAACTCCTAGGTTTTAGGAAAAACAAAGTTTTAAGCTAGGAAAATAAATGCAGAACTAAGTATAGAAGAAAATAAGCCCTAAATAATTCTAGGACAGGAAATAAATTTCAGACACAATGTTTAGAATTAAAAAACAAGAACTCTTAAACAATCTGGAAAGACATAGGGTTTATAAATAAAATGCAAACCCTTGAATATTCTAACAGGAAATACATACAAACATAGGGTTAGGAATATAACATAAACCTTTAAATATTCTAACATGATATAATTTCATAAATAGGGTTATAAATATAACATAAACACATGAATTTTCTAACAGAAATTATATTGGATAATGGAACATAAAATCAAGAACCTCATATCTGCAAGGTGAAGCTATTCCAATGGCTGAAACCTATACACTCAATTACCCAACATTAACAATTTATAGACAGATCCGACCTCTGTGTAGATGACCGAATCGCTTGAGAACTACCACGTTTCACCCAACCATGAAGCGGAACCGTTCCTGGTTTTAATCTAGATCCCCCCGAGCTAGTTCGAACATGCAAGTGGCTTAGAGCTCCTAAGGTAAGGCTTCCCTAACTGGAATATCAGGTCTGAATCAGTTCTCCTTTTTTCGCTTAGGAAAATGTTCTCCAAAAACTCTCTTGAGAAATAATCAGGCAAAATAATGATTCCAAAAAATGGAAGAGATCCCCAAGCCTCTCTTTGGATTGGGGCTTTATAGACAAAATTTTCAGTCAAATGGGCAGTTAAATCAAGAATCGTTTGATTTCTTGATTTAACCCTTTTATTTAATTTAGGTACTTTTAATAACTAACTTAGAAACTTTTAGCTAGTTCCTTATTGGACTTTTATAGGTATTATAATATTTAATTTTCTTTTAGTAATACTAATAATAGATGGAGCCTTTCCTTCTATCTTACATTATTAATATTATTACTATGCTTACTCTTTATACATACCATGTATAAAATATAATAATATATATATATATATTATTTGTTAACATTTGTCTTTAGGTATCATATATTATGATCTCTAAACTTATGACACTTTCTTTATTAAGACCATCAGGTAGGTGGTTAACTATACTAGGCTAGGCAACTCTAAACATCCTTGCATGTTGGATTCCCTCGTATAACATGGTAGTTCTTCAGTACTTGATGAGATACATAAATTTAGGATTTCATTTGATCACTTGTAAATAAGTAAGATGAGATCAATATTTTACTCGAGTAGTTTTCACTCAAAATCATTAATTTTTTTCAGTAACTCCTAACGCTTATCCAGAGCCCATACTCAATGCTAAAAAACAGGGAGTAACAAACTTAGTGCAATTCTAGAGCTCCTCGCTCAACACTAATGCTAGGATGTATTTGTAGGATACACCTAGGGATACAATGGCCAATGATCCGATGTTACAGAGCTTATGCTCAACATCAACTTGGAAGGCTCCAGGGCTTATGCCCAACACTTTCAATTATCTTTTCATGTGCTTCAGAGCTTCCTTCTCAACAAAAAGGTTTACATAATTCATGTGTTCTAGAGCTCCTCTCTCAACACAACAAAACACTCATGTTCTCTAGAGCTTCTTGCTCGACACAACTTAAACATTCATGTGCTCCAGAGCTTCTTGCTCAGCACAAACATTCAAATACTCATGTGATCCAGAGCTCCTTGCTCAACACAAAACATCTCATCAATTATGTGCTTTAGGGTCAACGCCCAACACATAAAATCATACATAACACATATGTTACTGGCTTATGCCCAATATATCAAACACATCATCATGTTCATATGAAGTGGGGTCCTAGATCCAATATATCAAAATAAAACATCAAAGTAACATCATAGTCAATGGGGCTTATGCCCATAAATGTTAGGTCGAAATTCAGGATATTACAAAATAGGTAATAAAATAATTGAAAAAAAAGAGAGATTGAAAAAGTTGATTTTTAGTGATAATCGTAAGGATGAGCAAAATAATCATTATTTATTGAATTAAAAAAACATTTAAGTAGAAAAAATTGTCGACTCATAAAAATTCACCACTTAACATAGGCCTACAAAGTGTTGCAAGGCATATTTTATATTGATATATATAATTAATAGAAATATTAGGTGAGACCCCTATAAGAAAAATGACGTGTCAATATAATATATTGATGAAGATTTATTGTTGATCTTGAAGTTAGATTAGCATGGTTTTCTCATATGTATGGTTTTGTTATGGTGAGTTGGGAGGCTTATACTCGTGTTTGTTTGAATTGCAAATCATTTCATTGCTTTGACTGAGGTATAAAAGGAAAACATCAAATAGTTTGGTGAAGTCCTAATGGTTTTAATTGAAAATTATATATAGTATATATAAAAGTTGATGATTTACTTCTATGTAAACACTTAGATTTTGGGACATGACCAAAGATTTAACAAGTGTTGCAGGGAAACTTTGTCCCTGCCTAAATGAAAAATTGTCGTTATTGCCTTCCAACATCAACTTTGACATTGCAAGATGTTGTTGCATATAACACTGACATTGACATTTTAGGAGCATGCATAACTACAGTTACTATAGTTACTATTGTTATGTTTTTGCACTATCATTGACATTGCAAGATGATGCTGCATATAGCACCGACATTGACATTGTATCAGATGGTGTCATTACTATTGTTATTTCTCATGCCATCACAATATTTCTCATGCCATCATTGGAATTGCAAGATGATGTTGCATATAGCAGCAACATTGACATTGTAGGACAATACTGCATATAACACTGGCATTGACATTGTAAGATGATGCTGCATATAACATATGAAGTCGAAATTTATAGTGACATTAATAATGCAGAATAATGCCACATATAACATGTGAAAACATATGTTAACATGAAATCAAAATATGATTTATGATCATACAAAATCCAACGTCGATTAAAGTGTGAATAATCTGCCTAATACATTTCATCACCCATGCCCGTCATCTATCCTTTCGCTATTACCTATGAAAATAATGAATATTTGTGTAATTCTTCTGAACTTATTGTGTGAAATAGAAAACAGTAATATTTACGAGTACACAAAAATCAAAACAGATGGAAGTAACTAAGCACTAAAATGCCAAATGTAAGAAGCTTTCCTAACAAAGTATACAAGTATACTTAACCCAAAGCATAAATGTGGTTAGTGCATATCACCATGATTTAGTCATTTATGCAATATATACTTTTGTGAAGATGGAGAGTGCTTAACACTTTTTAGAAGATAATAACTTTTATAAAAATGTATTTACTTTTATTTATATTATTATTATGATATTCTTCCTGTAGTTGGTCGAAGATTTTTCCAGAGTTGTTTTCCCAACGTAGATGGATGGTGCATAGTTCAAAGTACTATCCTTTATGTAGTGCAAAGGTAGAAAACATATCCCAACAAGCACCACAACATCCTATCCTTTATGTAGTGCAACCGTAGAAAACATATCCCAACAAGCACCACAACATCCTTTCATGATAATAGACATCCAAATTAAAAGCATCTCACGCAAGTTGACAATTGACACAATGCATGAAAACATTATATGTAGTTGACACTTGACACAATGTACGAAAGTGAAACACAATAAACATTTGGATTTCAACACTTCGCTTTCAGTAACGGCTAAAACTATACAACGAACAATAGTATGGCATAGTTGTTGATATAATTAATTTAATCGTTTGTTGTCAAAACTCAAAATCCCTCAGAGCCGAGAAAGAGAAATCTTGGTTGCTACAATCTCCAGTACAGTAATCAATGGTTTGTTGCCTGTAATCAATTATAACCATTTATTTGTAGTGAAAATCAGAGAGACGGATGGCCTCTTGTCTTTACAGTGAATGATTTGCTGGTTGCAAATAACGACGGACATAGGCTCAGGGAAAAGAGGTAGCATGACATTTTAATAATAGAAACCAAAATCCAAATCAAATGTAAGGGTTGGAATCTCAGGCGGAAGGTCCATCGATGGACAGTAGTTAGTTAGAGGAGGTAATAGGGGGCTTTAACAACAGAAACCAAAATTCAAATCAAATTTATTATTGTTTCAGCAATGCATCTTTAGGCACGCGCATAGTGGATGACATCAGTCGTGGAAGATCGAAATTAAGGACTACTCCAGCCAGAAGCACTATCCAGGTGATGTTATGTTATTTAGATACCTTTATGAACTTATATTATATGTTAGCAAACAATTCATAAACCTGCAATTGTTTACCATTGAGCACTACAATTATTTACCTATCTTATTTCTTGAAAATGTATATATGCTCAAGTTTTAGTGGAAATATTTTTTCTCGTAAGAGATGCCAGGGGCCAGACCTCGAAATATATAGATGGATTTCCGCTAAACTCTAGCTCGTCTCCTGGCCAAAAACAGGAGGCAGGTGGTGCTGACCGCCACTTCTCCCGCTGCACCGTATTGCCTTGATTCATAGTCAGGACAGACCTCTAGGAACAGTTCTAGTTTTGTCTTCCCTATATGAATTGATTTCCTTGACCTTGCCTTATGTAAACGCCTTGCACTTAAGAGTGCTTACCATTTTTGACCTAATTGCAATGTTAGCACACAAAGATTACTAGAGCTTACATATTTCACTACAAGAAAGGGAGAAAGATTATTTAAGTGGTTACGGTTGTACTGGTGTATTCCTTATATATTAAGACATACAATAGTTTGTTAAATTTGTGCATGGTGAGTTGATAGGGATAAGCAAGGAATTCCGCTGTCGAAGAATCTGTTCATTTAAGTTGTCCTTAGAAGGAAGCATCTCAGTGATCTTCTTGCAGGTATCATATATATCATTTTTTTTGTTCTTTACTTTAAATTCATGGTTGGGTTGGGTTGTAGAAAGCAAAGGATATATGAGGTATACTGGTTGTATTTAGTTAATTCATATGGGAATACTGTATTTTGCAATGGAAAACAAGTAGCATATTAGCAATTTTAATATCATATATTTGAAAAATGACTTTTTTTCAGAGAAAAGAAAGCATATGCACTTGGTGCCTCTCGGATGACTTCTTTTTTCAGAGAAAATAAAGCATATGCACCTGGTGCCTCTCGGTTGCTTCAAATCCGATCTTATAAAGAAAAAATAGTGATTCCGCACGGTGGAGTTGAAACAGATATTGGAAAATGTAGTTCCACAGGGTGCAGTTGAAACAAATATTGCATGGTGTAGCATATAAATGGAAGTTGATTGTGCAATGGAAAAATAGAGGCAGGAATGGAGATGAGAAGCACACATGACATCATGTAGATATTGCAGCGAAATCCAAAGGCATTAGAGATTGCAACGAAAACAGTAAAGGTGGTGGAACGGTGAAATGATCAGTAAAGGCGGTGGAGCAATGCAGCTCAAAAGGTAGAATGATGGCTGGCAAAGTGGATTTAGGAAGGCGCCTAGAAAAGAAAAATGGTATGTGAGAGTTTTAAATGAAGACAAGGCGGAGGAAATGGTATGTCAAGTTTTAAATGAAGACAAGGCGGTGGATGGTGCTTCCCTAGAATTTCGCCGCCACCGCTGCAATAACTCCTCAAAGTATATAGCCTCAAAGTATATAGCCAATAACGCCTCAAAGTATATAGTTTTTTTTCAGATAGAAAGATCCACAGGAACCAGTAATACTTCTCCACAACTGCCGGCCATCCTAACAGAAGGCCTAACCTCGGAGGACTCAAGGCTCGAACTCGTGACCTCCCCCGAACCGAGAGAGTGGTACTCTTACCAATTGAGCTAACCCTTGGGGCTGCCTCAAAGTATATAGTCAATAGAAACATAGCACAGTTTTATTTTATATCTATGTTAAAACTTTGCATTATAAAAACACTGGTTTTGTACCATCAGAAACCAAACAGGAGGCCGACAATAACGGATCAAAGTTTTATCCAATCAAACTCAAGAAAAATAATATATAATGAATTAATTAATAATAGATCAAATTAAAAAGCTATGTCAAAAAAATTACGATATATGCACAAATGTACAAAGTCCAAAACAAATTAATATAAAGTCAAAGGAAATAAAAAGCAATAGTACCCTGGGCCTTTTCGGAACTAATAATATGCACAACGGAACTAATAATATGAACAACTTTTGGGCATTAAGACCTGAGGATGGTGGCTTTATACAACACATGGAACATTTTTGTTTTTATTCAATGGTGATATTATACGAGCCATATGGTATACCTTGTTATCTTGCTTGAAAAAGGATTGTCGCACGAAGATTTGATTTATCATTGGCAAAGGTGGTATGGCATATTGTTTACCTTATTGGTTTTATTGGTTTCATAACTTGATTTTTCTCGAAATAAATCCTGAATTCAATTTTACAAGAGCGAGGACGTTGTTGGGTTGGCTCTGGAGCGAGGGTTTTATGGCGGAAGCGAGGGTTTTATGGCGTTTTCCGATGATTTCTGCGCGGTTTCTGTAATATTGAGGGGTTTTCGATGTCTATGAGGATGGGGCAATGGCTATCATTCTGATATATGGGCTCCACATTGAACGCCTTTTACTGGCATCTCTCTGTTTAAGTGTTTCTTGGGTTTTTTACTGCGCTTATCGGTTGGGTTTCCTTCGGCTTCCCTGCTTCCTTGCTTCTATTGCCTGCGTATGGCTCACCATTTGGTCGTTCTTGGAACTATGAACGGGTCCCTGTCTGCTACGCTTCTCTGAACTGGCCATTACCTGCTGTCAAAATCAACGGCTGGAGTCCATCCTCATTGCTGAGGACTAGTACCAACCAGCATAAACAAGTGGGAAGGTTATTTTTAGTTGATTTTGACTTTCGGCCAATTATCAGGGTTTTTGTCTCTTGCGGGGTGACTTGGTCCTCTGGAACCTTCTGTGAGCTTTCTGTCGCTGTTGGGTTTTATTACTTTATCTTTCTCTGCCGTTTTGTTGCGCATACCACAATGATGGCCTATCGAGCCCGGGCCTGCACGTTTGTGAGCTGACTGTGCTCTACCTGTCGGGTACTTTGACTGGTGTTGTGGTTTTTTCTTCTGGGGTGGCACGTTATTATATGCTGGGGTCTATCGGTGGGGTTGTGGTTGCTTTACCTGGAGGGGGGATTCACGTGATATTAGGGTTTTACTTATAAAACCCTTCCTGGGTTCTTCTGATTGTCACGGATTATTACCCCAATCACTCTGTTGAGTGCCTGTCTCTTTCCTTGTACGTTTTGCTTGGGGTTTCGAAGTGGGTTTCTGTTGTGGTTGATATCTCGAGACTTTTTGGGGGTTTTTGTCCTCTCCAGGTATCTTTGGATCTTGGGTTCGATTCTATGACTTGTTTATCGGTGTTTACGGATATTTTGGTTTAGTGGGGAACCACGTGACACTTTATTTCGTGCTTCACTTGTCATTTTCCATGGAGAAGCAGACGGCGACAGCGGATGATCATCATGCAGATCGCTATAGGAGACGTAGGAAGTCCAAAACCCTCCGGGCTCGGGATGGCAAACTAGACTTTGTGGTTGGCAAAGATATTTATTTGGATAGAATACATGCTTTGTGCACCAGAGCCCTTATTGGAAGACTCGAGTATGCGTCTATGGATTAAAAAAAATGGATTGAATGGGCAACGGAATTCTGGAAACCGCTCATCGATTATGTGCCTGCCATGAGCCTCTTAGCTAAAGGATGGATCGTTTTTGTATTTCTTGAGGACAGGCACGCCACCACCGTGCTGAACAGAACATGGAGGGTTGGACATGGCTCTCTGGTACTCGACAGATGGCATGTGAACTTCGACCCGGTGCGGGAGAGGATAAAAAAGAGGCACCTTTGGGCGCTCTTACCAGGGTTACCTTTTCCTCTGTGGAACCGGGCCATTTTGGCGGGTCTGGGTGACACTATTGGCCGATTTATTGCTATTGACGAGGATTTCATGAATGTATATGATAAGAGGATTGCAAAGATCCTCGTTGAACTTGACATCTCCTCCGGTTTGCCTGCTGATATCAACATTCATTGTGAAGGGGCCATTTTCAACCAACGCATTGACTATTAGGGTGTACCCTTCCGCTGCAGCTGCTGTCGAGATATCGGGCATTTGCGGAAACATTGTCCATCTTTTCGGACTCGTTCTCGCTCTCCAGCCACCTGCTCACCCATTGAGAACCTGTCGACTCCTCTTTCGGCGCAGGGATACACTCCGCACAGGCAAGCATCGTTTCTCCCTATCTCATCATTAAAAAATATAAAAGAGGCTTGTGTTTTATTTGATGATGCTTACGAATCTGAGATTGCCTATTTGGATTCTTTCACACCGGGGTCTAACCGGGCACAGCCTCACATCCTGAGTCTCCCCACGACCTGTGTCTCATGCCCGACTATCATATCTCAATGTGTACATCCTGTAACGGCGGTTAAGAATCTATCCTTTGCGGATGTTACCCCTGACACGTCTAATGCATCGGCGGGAAATGATGTACCTGTATCTGTATCATCTTCGATTCTTTCTCCTGTATCCTCTGTGGATGTTATCCCTGTCTCGACCATTGTATCAGCGGGGGTTGATGTTCCTATATCTGTATTATCTTCGTCTATACCTCCTGTTTCCGGTGGAGTGGTTACACTCGATGCTTTATATTTTCCTTCTACCAACCCGCCAGTGGAGACCATATTGGATGGTGTGGTGGTTTCTCCACCATCATTACCTGGTTATTACCCTATGGGTTTGGAGACTACTTCTGTCCATTCTGTTGCTACCTCTCCTCTTATTGTTTCGACTTCCGGTGCTCCTGTTGCTGTATCTACTTGTAGACCTACTTTGCCCTTACCTGGCAGTAGCCTCATCCAGGGGGATGTCACATTACAGCCTCTGGAACAGTTGTCTTGTCATTTTCGGCCTCTTTTTACATCTGCTGACTTTCCACCCCTTGTCACCACTATTCCTACCTATGAATATTCTCCTCAAAGCCCGACTGCAGCTCCGTCTTTCTCCGATCCTGCATTACACAATACTTTGCAGATGTTCTCTGATAGGACTCCTCTTTCGCCCTCTGTCTTGCCCCTTGACTCCATACGTTTTGAAAATGTTACCATCAGGGGGAAGAAGAAAAGACACCCTAAAGCTGCACTACCTGAGTCTCTCGCTCCTGCTCCACACACCCCTATATCAACTCGGATTAAGAATGCAACACGTTTGTCCAGTTCCACTCATCACAAAGTCCTTAGAGCATCGACCCCTTCACACTCAGGTTCATAATGCGTATTCTGTCTTTGAATGTTCGAGGACTGGGGGGCTCAGTCAAACAGAAAAGCCTCCGCCTTTTGATTTCTACCCTTTCCCCGGATGTGATTCTCCTCCAGGAGACCATGACTAGCATTTACCCAGCCCTATTTGCCTTCTCCAAGCTGTGCCCCGGGTGGGAATTTTGTGCCATTGACTCTTCTGGCCTTTCGGGGGGCATCCTCTCTGGATGGAACCCTCATGTCCTCAGATGTAAGGCTTATCATATGATGGAGGGCATATTACTCCATGTTTCTTTGCGGGGGTGTACTATTCCTTCATTTTAAATGTCTATGGACCTTACTTGCATCGGGATGTTTTTTGGAATACTATTTCCTCGAGAGGTTTACTTTCCATTCAGAACCTTATACTTGCTGGAGACCTTAATTTCACTCCGAATGCTTCGGAGATTTGGGGCACTAAAGCCATTGTGGATCCCCTGGGACCTACCCTATCCACCCTCTTCTCTGCCCATCACTTGGTGGATATTGCTCCAACATGTGCTGGTCCCACTTGGCGTAATGGTAGAGCGGGAGAGGAGGGTATCTCTAAGAGGTTGGACTGCTACTTGCTTTCTGAACAGCTCATTGGACTTTTGCCTAGACACCGTGTGTGGACCCACAGATGTGGCATTTCCGATCATTTTTCTATTATACTTGAATGGGGTGATCATTCCGAGCCTTGCCTATATCCTTTCAAGTTTAATCATTCTTGGATTGATCATGAAGGTTTTTGTGATTTGATCCGTCAATCATGGACTGCCCCATCTATGGATACCTCTTTGGAAGCTATGTCAGACTTCATTTCTCAACTTCGTATATTAAAGGAGAAGGTCCGGGAGTGGACAAAGAAGGAGACACTTAATATGAAAATCACTTCCACTCAACTGGAAGGTGAGATTTCTGCCCTCCTCCATTTGTCCCATTCTGGGATTCTACCACTGAATCAGCATTGCAGATTAAATGATCTCAGAGCAAACTACAATAAGATTTTGGCACATGAGATTGCCTCTGCAAGATTACAAAGCAGAATCACATGGGCTAAACAGGGCGATGCTAATACAAAATTCTTCCATGCTGTGGCATCCGCCCGGAAAAATCAGAATGCTATATGGAGTCTACAAGATATTGATGGGGTTTGGATCTCCGATGATAAGGGATTAAAATATATGGGGGTTAGACATTTTAAAGAGATTTTCACTGATGATGGGATGACTACCCTCTCTGCCCAATTAAATGTCCTTCGTCTCTTCCCGTCATATCTTACCGAGGAAGATAGGGGTGCCTTTACCAGTCCCGTTACTCTTTCGGAAGTTGAGGAGGCTCTGAAGACTTTTAAAAAAGATAAGGCCCCTGGTCCGGATGGATGGACTGTTGAGTTTTATTTATATTTCTTTGATATGCTAGGTCCCTCCCTTTTAAACCTGGTAGAGACTACCCGATTACTGGGGAGGGTTTCTCCTGCTTTAAACTCTACTTTTATTGCCCTCATACCAAAGATTGAGCATCCTATCAATTTTGGGGATTACAGGCCTATATCTTTATGTAATCTTTGCTTTAAATTGATCTCGAAAGTTGCGGCTTTACGACTTAAACCCTTCTTGGACTCTTGATTCATGGGCCTGTGGCCATTACACAGGAGGTTTTACATACTGTAAAGCTTATGAAAAAATCTGCCCTCATACTCAAACTGGACTTGACGAAGGCTTTTGATCGTGTAAATTGGACTTACATAAGGCTGATACTTATTCAGATTGGGGTACCTTTGGTTGGGGTTAACTGGATTATGGGCTGTATATCTTCATCAAATTTTGCTGTAATCGTCAATGGCTCTCCCTCATCTTTTTTTCCCGCTTCTCGGGGCATCAGACAAGGCTGTCCACTCTCCCCTCTGATCTTTATATTAGTCATCGAAGGACTTAGCCTCTTGATTGCTAATGCTAAGCAAAATGGTCCGATTAAGGGTATTAAGATCACAAATGATCTCAACATCACTCATCTCCTTTTTGTGGATGATGTGATTCTTTTTGGAATGGGCACTGTTGAAGACTGGATTGCATTCAAGGTGATCCTTGAAACTTTCTGTGAAGCCTCTGGCATGAAAATCAATATGGACAAATCCTGTTTTCTGCACTATAATGTGAAGGATTGCATTTTGCGGGGGGTATCTGACATATTTCCTTACCGTTTTGATCACCTTGACTTGGGCTTCACTTACCTGGGTTTTTTCTTGAAACCTTCGGGTTACCTTGTAAAGGACTGGCTTTGGCTCATTAAAAGATTTGAATCCCGTATTAAACATTGGACTAATAGGTTCTTGTCGTTGGGGGGTCGACTGGTACTTATCCGTGCTGTTCTCACCAGCCTTCCGGTCTATTGGTGTTCTCTTTTCCCTATCCCATCTTCCATCTTGGACAAGCTTAGGAAGCTTATCTTCAACTTCCTGTGGGGTTCATCAGCTGTAAAAAAGAAGTTTCACTTGGTTGATTGGCAACTGCTGGCTCGGCCCATCACCATGGGGGGTTGGGGTATTAAAAACTTGCCTCTTTTCAGTTTATCATTGAGAATGAAGAATTTTTGGTATGCTTTGAATACCTCTGGTATTTGGAATCAGCTTATTAGGACTAAGTATATGAAGAATATGTCGATCCAAACCTGGTGCAGAAATAAATACTTCAGACTAAACAACTCTTCTCGTATCTGGATGGGATTCATTAACACCCTGAAATGGATTGGGCAAGGCTTAATTTGGAAAGTGGGTCAAGGTACTGAGGTTAGAGTGGGGGCGGATCCAATTGTGGGTCTGGGCAGTACATATATACTGCCTTATGAACTTAGAACTTACCTTGAAGATTATGGCATTATCACTCTTGCCCAGGCCAAAAATCATGATACACGACACTGGTTCACTGCTGAGGAATTAGATTTATGTGATGAATGGAGTTTACTGTGGAGTACATATATCAAAGGTTTAGAATTTAACAGGATCGGGATAAATGAGGAATCTGATTCACTTCTGTGGTCTACTGGGAATTTTGTGGGCTCTATCAATGCTGCTAAGAGTTATGAATGTCTGGTTAAAAATTATATACAGGATGACTATAACCAGGTTTGTCTACTGCTTTGGTCTTTAAAGATTCCATCGAATATTATATGTTTTATATGGCTATTGGTCAAAGACAGAATACTTACCCGGGACCATCTACTATCAAGAGGGTTCTATGGCCCTAGCAGATGTGTACTATGTGAAAAATATTCAGAGGACTGTGGACATTTATTTCTTATGTGTCCTTTCGTGGTCAACATTTTCACTCATTTCTCGATTTGTTTGGGCTCCACCATCTGTCCTCATAACACTGTACAATCCTTCCTGAAACACTGGTTTGACTCCATTGCTATATCTGATCCTATCCGATACACTCCTATCTTTATATTCTGGTACCTGTGGCTCTTCCGTAACCAGTGTATATTTGAGAATGTCAAACCATTAGCCACTACTCTCATATTCAAAATTGAAGATATGCTTGCCCTTTACCCTTTACCTCCATGCAAATATAAGATCAGGATGATTGGTCCTCAGCCTCTTCATGTCTATCCTGTAGGGTATTTTGATGGTGCAGCTCAAAGAAAGTTGGGGGGTGCTGGGTTAGTGATCTATTTAAGTGAAACCCACTATTATTGTTTCTCTGTGGGCTGCGGTATTGGATCCAATACTAGAGCAGAACTACTGGCTCTTTGGTCTCTGCTCAGAATTGTCATTATGATGGGACTGCCCATAAAAATGATATATGGTGATTCAATGGTGGTTATATCATGGGTCAATAGACTGTCGGCCCTGAATATACCCACATTGAAACACTGGTGTGAAGATATTTTTACCATGTTGCATCTTGTCCCTTCAGTGGCCTTCAATCATATCTTCCGGGAACACAACATACTTGCTGATGAGCTTTCAAAAAAGGCTCTTTCATTGGATATGGGATCTGGATTTTACAGGGAATATTTGGATGGGAAACATATTGGTGAGGGACTATTTACACTCTTTTGATGGCTGTTATCTTCACCATTTACAACACCTAGTCATATGATAAGTATTTACTTTTTGTTTTTGTTTCGAGATATTTCAGCATGTTGTTGTGCTTGCCTGGAATGACATGTTTAAAGGACATTGACAGTAAAATTCTGACTTGATATATCAGGAGTGATGAATAAGTCTGATGAGATACAGACTTAGTACCCTATCACTATTTTTGAATGTTGGCTGTATGCAGTTTTCAACAAGCTGCTACTGTTTTGGTACTTGTTTATATCTAGCTTGTATTGCTGACTGTTTTCAGTTTTGATAGCTGTTACTGTTATGTACTAAAATGAATTCATGCTGTTGATGATTCCACTATGGGTGGTTATTCAGGGGACTATTTAGTCTCTCTCTATGTAAATGTTTAAGATGTCTTTTGATTCTATATGAATATCAAAGGCTGGTATTTTTTCCTCTGAAAAAAAAACTTGATTTTTCTTGTGCACATGTGGAATGGAATAATATGGCTCTTATTATACTGACAACCTCGAGCAGTGAACCAGAAGGAAGAGTGTATTTAAATGCATGTCTTATGTGGCATAGGTTGATAAAATTTCACATCGTTGCATCTAATACTAAGTACATGGGTTTTAATGGTAAAATTCTCGATTTCATCGGTATGTGGTTCATTTTTATTCTTCGTTCAAAGATTTGAGATACCACTCTCCTATAGCTTGCACTTGGAGGTTTGCAAGTTGTTTTCAGTGCTCATCCAAGGGAGATTTTGGAGGCATTGAAAGGTATGTTAAGAAGCACTTCAATTATGTATCAAATTATGAATTTGCAATATAATTTATTTTTGCTTTTGCTTGATGACATCTCGTTTGTGGTTTTTTATTTCTCTTACTTAAATGAAAACATGTTTAAAACAAATGGTTTAGCTTCATATAAGTTGGAGTTTTCAGAGTTGAAATGGTGTTTGAATGCCAGTATAAAAAATGAAGTGATGGTTGGAGTCATTGTTTGGTTTTCTGGAAGTGTCCTTGGTTGGGTTATTGGATTGGAAATGTGTTTATAGTCATTTGCATAAATGAGTTTTAAAATATTTTTGCTTCAAGTACAAACTATTATATTTTTCATGCATTGTATCTTGAGTAATTGGTGAAGAATATTGTTGAATATTGGCTATTACGGGTTTTGATATCATTATTTAGTTCAAAATGAAGTCACTTAGGAAATGTATATTGTCAATTGGTAAAAGAAAGGGTTCAATATTTAAGTTAATGAAATGTATATTGTCAATTGGTAAAAGAAAGGGTTCAATATTTAAGTTAATGACTTGCAACCATCCCTCCTCGACTTATTTTTAGCTTTTGACCATTGTATGCTTACTAGGTTTCGAACCTAGATTCATGCACTAACATACAAATGTTGAAGCCAAGCCTTTGTTTAGGCTTGCATGCAAAGCTAGGGTTTTCATCATACTCCTTCTAAATTGTCAAGAGATTTGTTAACTTTTTGTTTGTGCAAATGTGTCATTTTGAATGTGGGTTTGGTTTGTTTTCAACCTCATATTTGGAAGAATAAGAAATTCATTGAAATAACTAGGTTTATTGACCAATAAAGCTTCAGGAAAACTAAGTTCTTTAGGTCAATGATTTTGCCCTCAAAATTCTTAAGAGAGCCAATAGTTTGTTAATATGAATTGAATTTCTGGTGGGTCTAGCAAACTCCTTGGGTCGATTCATTGCCGTTGAAGACAATTTCATTCGATCTTTGACAAAATATGTGCCAAGATATTGGTTGAACTTGACATATCGCTGGGTTTGGCTGCGGAAGTGGAGATTCAGTGCTTGGACAGGGTCATCGTCCAAAATCTCGACTATTTGCATGTCCCTTTTTGCTGTAATCGGTGCCATGAGGTGGGGCACTTACGTCATACTTGTCTGTGGCTTCTTCGTGATTTGGAGCCCTTTGATCTGTTGGATGGATTGCACTCGTCGGTAAACATTGATGTGGCTCAACACTTGGAGCCTTTATCTTCCTGCATCTTCCCTGCAAATGGTATGTACTCTCGTGCCCTATCTTTATTTGGAGATGTATCTGATAATGATCTTCAGATTATTTAGAATATTGAAAATAATGTTTCTTTGGACTGTACTACTGGGGTTGGACTCCCTAATGGGACTGTGAACCAATTTTCCTCTATGGTGCCTTCTCTCGTAGGAACGTCTCTCCCTTCCCCTATCTCGTCGGAGTCTCCCTGCTGTCCTGTGTTGGGTCCTGGGATGCTGACCATGGTACACAGGAAGACACACTTACCCATTCCCATTCTCCGTCTTTGATAACCCCCTCTCCAGGTCACGAGGCACCTCTTTTCTCCCCTGAAGACTTCCCACCCTTATCTGGTATTAATACTCCTGCAGCCATTACTTCTGCACCTGCAAGTCCATGCTCGGCTTTGGCTTTCACAGATCCCTCCCTCCTGAAGACTCTCTCGATTTTTTCTGTCAATACACCATGCTCGTCATCCATACTACCCCTTGATTCCATTCGGTTCAAGAACATGACTATTTGCAAGCCAAAAAAGAAACCCCCTTGTGCATTCCAAAACTGGCTCAAAATCCCCTCCTTATATTCCATTGTCAGTCAGGATTAAGCATGCGGCTAGAGGTCATGCTGTTTCTAACTCCAGGGCACTTAGAGCATTGTCACCCTCCCCTCCTGGCACTTAATGCAGATCATATCTCTCAATGTGTGTGGCTTTGGTGGGTTATCCAAACAAAGAACCCTCCGGACACTTTTGCACTCTCTGTCTCATGATATGATTATGCTCCAAGAAACTATGTGTAGTACTTACACGGCCCTCTCGTCTTTCTCTAAACTCTTTCTGGGTTGGAAATTTTGTGCCACGAGTGCTATTGGTCTCTTGGGTGGTTTGCTGATGGGTTGGAACCCCCTTTCTGTGCGCTGCAAAGCTTTCGAATTGTTGGATGGAATTCTTGTGGAAGCTTGGTTTAGGGACTCCCCTACCACCTTTTATATTCTCAATTGTTATGGGCCTTACAAGAATCGTTATTCTTTCTGGAATAGGGCTGTTGAGGGTGGCTTAATGCATCTTCCAAACCTTATCCTAGTTGGGGATCTAAACTTCACCATTGGTGTGAATGAGATATGGGGGATTAAAGCCCTATTAGACCCTCTTGCCCATTTTTTCTCCCATTTGATCGCTGATCATAATCTAGTTGACTTGGCCCCTCTATCTGCAAGTCCTACATGGAGAAATGGTAGGGCTTGTGTAGATGGTATTAGCAAGAGGCTAGACTGTTTCCTGATCTCAACCTCGATATTACATTGTATGCATCGTCACAAGGTATGGTCTGTCTCCTCGGATATATTGGACCACTATCCGATCTGCATGGAATGGGATATAGATGCAACAAATCGACATCACCCTTTCAAATTCAATAGAGCATGGCTTGCTGAGGAGGATTTCTGTCACTTTATAAAGGAATGCTGGGACTCTTGGGTTATGGACCCATGAGTGGATGATATGAGGAACCTGGCACTTAAGCTTAGATTCCTTAAAAAGAAAGTCAAAACATGTACCTGTGACAGGGCCTCACAAATGAAAAGAGATTATTTGGTGGTGGTGAGTGAGATTTCTTCCCTTCTGTCCTCTTGTCCATCTGGTATTTTATCTTTAGAAGACTTGGAATCCCTTCAGATTCTTAGAGATCGAAAATTTAAGCTGCTCACATATGAGCTCTTAACCTGGAAGCTTAAGATTAGGACCAAATGGGCTGAGCTCGAGGATGCAAATACACAGTACTTCCACTCTATATCTTCGGCAAGAAGGAACCAAAAAATTATCTGGGCTCTTAAGAATGAGGAAGATATATGGGTGGAAAATGAGGAATTGCTAAAATATTTGGGCATTAGACACTTCTCTGATCTATTCAAAGATGACAACAAGACAAATATTATTGATTAGCTAAAGGTAATCCAACTTTTCCCATCTTATATTTCCGAGGAAGATGCTAATATATTCTTATCCAAGATCACGCTGGGGGAAGTGGAAGGGGCACTGAAGTCCTTCAAAAAGGATAGAATCCCAGGCTCGAATGGCTAGCCTATATAGTTCTTTCTCAACTTCTTTGATCTTGTCGGAAGGGAACTTCTTGCAGCGATTGAGTCTTCAAAGGTTTTGGGGAGGGTGGAAGCTTCTCCGAACTCTACTTTCATTTCACTGATTCCTAAGAAAGAGAAGCCCCTAACGTTTGTGGATTTTAGACCTATCTCACTGTACAATCTGGTGTATAAACTAATTTCAAAAATTGCAGCTCTCAGGCTTAAGCCCTTCCTAGACAAGTCTATCTCACAGAAGCAGTTCAGGTTTCTCAGGAATAGACAGATTGTTGAGCCAATTGGAATTACCTAAGAAGCCTTACATACTTTAAAGACAAAGAACATCAATGCTCTGGTTTTAAAACTGGATTTGGTCAGAGCTTTCGATAGGGTCAATTGAAGCTATCTTAGACTTATACTGCTCCAGATTGGCATACCTCTGGGGGGTGTCAATTGGATCATGGGATGCCTCACTTTTGCAAATTTTGCAATTTTGATTAATGGAACTCCTCCTCGTTTTTTCACTACCACCAAGGGGATCAAGCAAGGATGCCCATTATCCCCTTTGCTGTTTATTCTAGTGATAGAAGGTCTTATTCTGCTGATTAAAAATGCAAAGGCTACTGGCATGATTAGGGGGATAAACATATCAGACTCTATGTATTTGAAACACCTTGTGTTTGTGGATGATGTGGTTCTATTTGGCATAGGTACTTTGGAAGAATGAATGGCTTTTGATGTCATTCTAGAGACTTTCTGCACAGCATCTAGAATGTGTATCAGTTTAGAGAAATTGGGGTTCCTTTTTAGTAAACTGGAACTGGGGATCCAAAACAACATTCAGTGTATTTTACCCTATAAGATGAAGCATATTTAGAATGGATTCAAGTACCTAGGTTATTTCATCAAGCCGTTGGGATATAAGGTGAAAGACTGGTATTGGATGATTAAGAGTTTTGAGAGGAGGATTCCTCATTGGGATCATAAAATCCTCACAATGGGGGTAGGATTGATCCTCATTCGTGCGGTCCTCTCCAGTATGTTAGTGTACTGGCTTTCTCTTGCACCAGTTCCAAAATACATTCTCAATAGATTGAGGAAGTTGATCTTCATTTTCTTATGGGGCTCTATAGGTGATAGGAACCACTACCATCTTATGGATTGGCAGACACTCTCTAGACCTACAGAATTTTGGGGATGGGGCATAAAAAACCTCGAATGGTTTAGTGTCTCATTACGTCTGAAGAGTGTGTGGCTAGTGCTTAATGGAACTGGCTTATGGCACCAGGTGATTGCTACTAAATATATGAAAAACAATTCGGTGGAAGTATGGCTACGTACTAAGCATTTTTTGGTAAAAGGAACCTCTATATTCTGGAATAGTTTTTTAAATACTTTGACTTGGTTGGGTAGAGGTATGGGATGGCAGGTGGGGAATAGGAGGAAAATCCTCATAGGGAAGGATCCCATTATTGGTTATTCAGCATCCTTACCTCCCGTTTGATTTAATTGAATATCTACACAACTATGGCATCTTTGTACTTCAGGATGCATGTAACCCATCCGTTGTAGCGTAATTTTACTGGTTATTAGAAGAGGATCTAGAGCTGGGGGATACTTGGGCATCCAGCTGGAATGAATATATACATGGCCTTGAGCTTGGAGGTATAAAACAAAAGAACTATGAAGATAAACTTTTCTGGTCCCACAATAAAAAAGATGGCATGGTTTCGGCGGCACGAGTGTATGATCTAATTGCCAAAACTCTAATTGATCCATCTATGGATTATTCTATTGCAAATATTTGGCATGGAAAATATCCATTAAAGATCAAGTGTTTCATTTGGTTGGCACTTGCTAATAGAATACTAACATGGGAGAATCTTGTCAAGCGTGGATGGACGGGTCCTAGCAGATGTGTATTATGCTTCAAGGAGGCAGAGGACACACAACACTTGTTTATTGATTGCTCCTTCAATTCTTCAGTTTGGTCCAAGCTCTGCGGATTTTATAAATGTGATCCTCTGCTCAAGGGTGGCTCCTTGGCCGATCATATGAAGTTATGGTTCGCAAAATATTCTGAGAACTCCTCATGTAGATACCTGTTGATCTTTACATGGTGGAGCATATGGAAGACCCGTAATTCCTGTATCTTTCATGGTATCTTGGCGAATATCAATAGTGTGGTCTTAAAGGTTGATCATCTGATGCATGTCTTTCTAGCCCCTGTCAAAAAGGAAAAGCTCAGAGTAATTGGTGAAGCTCCAAAATTGTTCTTTCCTTTTGGATTCTTTGATGGGCCTGCAACAGCCTCACGGGGTGGTGTAGGGGATTTTATAGCTATCAACAGTTCTCATGCTCTATACTTCAAGCTCGGGTGTGGTCCTTCGACCAATACCAAAGCCGAGCTCCTCGCCTTGTGGTCACTCCTCTTTGTAGCACACAAAATGGGCCTCCCTTCTTTACATATATATGGAGACTCCTCGGTCATTATAAATTGGGCAAAAAATGAACCTACTCTATCCTCACTTGGATTGACCCACTCGTGTGAAAGAATGAGGGCTCTTATAAATGGTTTTTCATTGCTCGATTTTCGGCATGTTTATAGGGAGCACAACCAAAGTGCAGAAAGATTATCCAAAGATGCCCTTAACTTGATCCTTGGTTCCCTTCAGTTCATGGAAGTTTTGGATGGTATCACTAGTATGAGTGGTAATTGTAAGCTCTTTTAGAGCTTGTGCCAGAGCTCAGTCTCCTTGTCTTTTTTGGCACAGATTGAATGGTATCCCTTTGGAATTTTCTAGTATGATGGGTGGGCATGTATGGATCAACTCTTTGGGTTCTTTTTGTACGCCTATATAGTCTGCTTACTGTTTGGCTCTGAAAAACTATTTTGGTTATGCCCTCTCCCTTTCTGTATTGGGAGAAGATATTGTGTTTATCTTAGTATGTATTAGAACATGCTCACAGTTTCATCTTTTTCCAGTAGCATTTTGTAATACCCTATAATGGGAGGCACTTTTTAATGTCCTTTGATTCATTCATGAATATCAAGGTCATGATTTTTTCGTCTGAAAAAAAAATATAAATTGAATTCTAGTTGAAACTTAAGATGATTAACTCCAATTCATTCCTCTATGCATAAATTTGAATGAAATGAGGGATCTAAGTTTTTCTTTTGAATTGGAAGTCATGGAAAGGTCGCCATACGACTTGAAAAGTTGTATTAAAAGTTTGCGGTGATTGTCAACGATTGATAAATTTAGTCTCAAATCCAAACTTAGTAGTTATGAATTCGAGGGTCAAAATTTTAAGATTTAGTATTTTTTGTATAAGCTCGAATGAACATTGTTTTAGGTTAGGCATTGCATTGAAAATCCTGGCATGACTGGCATATGAATTGAAGAGTTTCATTTGGTTTTGATCTTAAACCCATAACCTCATTCAAGGGTTCAATCTTTTTAAGTCAATTATTGTATCCATGAGTCAACACGATAAAACCCAAGCGTTCATAAATGGTTCTTCTATTTAGGATCCTAGTCACACAAAAGAATTTTTCATGAGTCATAAGGACTGTTGTATATGACTCGTCGAGTCTCTTGGCATCTGTTTTCTAAATGAATATGAATTGGTGTTAAAAATATGACCAATTGCAATTCACACACTCAGTCATGAAGATACCCACAATCATAGTTTAAATGCCCATTGTCACATTCTTTGAAGCTTGATACTAGGGTTTGCAATTTAATGAAAATATATGTTTCACCATTGATGAGTTTTGCCCAGAAATTAATAATAGAGCATCGTTTCTCTTGGACCGATAATGTTTGTCATTGTTTGAAATGCTCATATGATGTAGTGTAAATATTGGGAAGGTTGGAAAAGAATGTTATCATTTTACTTGACTTGTTGGTAGCAATGAAGGACAGAACTCAAAATATCTAGTTACACTCGTTGGTAAAAATATTTGGAACATTTGGCCTTCATCCAAAACGTAGGATACACTTGGATTCCACCCAAAGATGCAGGTTCTTTGGTTTAACCATGGCTGCACTAAGGTTCTTTGGTTCTTTGGTTTAACCAGTGACATGTGGAAGTCTATACAACTTCACTGTTCTGAACAGTCCTGTAACAGGTCACCTTGGGAAAATGATCATAAGTCCCAATTGGTGAAACAAATTCTAATGAAACCTATGGTGTTGGATCAGAGACATGCTAGGACACCGCAGTGAAAATTTTTAGACACAGAGGAGTAGTAATTTCGTAGATACCGCAGAAACAATAACATGAATTTCTGCAGAAGAAATTGGAAAACTAGGGATTCCTGTTCTGGGAGCTTCCCTCCACTGTTTTCAGAAAAGAATTACATTGGACAGCTCAATTTGAAGAGATATATCCTTCTATCCAATCAGATCTGAAAGATTCCAAGTTTTGAAAATTAGGGTTTCTCTGACAAACCCTAGATCAGCCAGCTCCGAAACCAGGACGGACACCTCAAATCGGTAAGATCTAATATTTTGCTATTTGCATTTGAGATTCTCATTTCAAAGTGATCTATCACATCAGCTTGATGATAAGATTGGTGAAGTTGACAACTTCCAAGCAAGGAAGTATTTGATCTCTCTGAAGAAAATGAATTAGACACCTACATGAGTAGAGAGGTTCCAGTTCCAGAGGGAGATGAGGCTAAAATCCTTACACAAGAAGAACTTGGTCAAGGCCGAGAAGCTCATTGTTGATTCAGTCACGGATCAACTTGTACCACAAGTGTCTCACCTAAAGACACTAGAGATGTTTGATTCCTTGACCAAGCAATTTGAAGGGAAGAACATAAATCAAAATATGACTTTGAGAAGACAATTGAAGAATGTGAAGATCCAGAATGCAGAATCAAGGAACAAATTTGAAGCGGTAAAAGAAGAAGTGAAGAATGCAGAAGTGGTGATAGCCACCTTGAATTGCCTCCCAGGATCATGGGATTCATTCATTCGAGGAATGTGTGCTAGAAGGAAGTGATTAATTTCATAAGACTCTGGGAAGAGCACACAGAAGAAGAAGCTCGACTCATAATAAGAGAAGAGAAGATGAGAGCAACTGAAGATCAAGCTCTCACCATCCAAAGAAGATCCCTCAAGCAATGAGGAATATGAAGAAATCAACTCTTGAAGAAACTCTTATCCATCTTATCATTTGGATAAGAAATGATGCTATTATGAATGAAGAAGACGATGAAGCTAAAGGCTCAAGAAGGAGTCTACCCACGAAACAAATAAAGATAAGTATTCAATTGTCATTTCATGATATTGTTTTGTTGTGCATTTGTTGATGTATTATGCATGATAGAATGTTTGCATATACTACTAATATGTATGTAATGGGTAAGTAGCTCATGGTGCTATACAATTCTCCATTACTACTTATCTAGAATAAAACCTCTTTGCTGACATGTTGGATTAGTGCACAATCTCAATGTTGTCTTGGTGGAGATGGAAGGCATCTAGAAAAGTTTCCATGAGATATGGATGAATGTTATATTAGCTAAAATAGTTGCATGATCATATATTTATGCATAAGAATTTTCCATTATGAATATGTCTTATGAAATGTTTCTAACCATACAACTAATGCATTTGACTTGTAGGAAAATTGCATACATAATCGCCTACAAGCAAAGAAGAATGAGACTTGTTTCGAAGAACAAGTGATGATAGTTCAAGATGAAGAATAATATGACGAATGCAGCGACATCATTTATGCAGAACCTTCCAACTATGAAGAAGTAGCAAAGAAGAAAGGGAAGACCAGTTCAAGAAGAATGATGTCTAGGATGCAGTATTGATACATGAAGGGAAGTCCGTATTTCCATCATGCAGTAGATGGAAGCATCGTGGGATAAAAGGCAATATTCGTAGCATGAGGCTTCTCATGAAAAGAAGGCGTAGACTATGAAGAGACATTTGCAGCCAGTGGGAGTTGAGACACATGACAGGCAGAATCATGTGTGCAAATGAAAGAAGACCTACACCCATGAGATAACACATAGATGAGGAGATTGATGAAGATCTTAATCTTTGATACAAGGTTGAAGATGAAAGTCTATACACTATATGGAGACATAGAATATTAGTATCATAGGAAGCTACTTGTCACTCCGGTACATAATGTTTCAGTGCACAGAGTATGAAAGACAGAGGGAGTATGATGCTCCCCTTTAGAGGGAGTGACTACAAAATATCTTGAGGTTCGACATGGTACGACATGATGGAAAGATTACTGATGACTCTAGGCTTTACTGAGAGTAAACTGGATTCCAACCATTGCTTCAAGGTTGAAGGCGGAAGATCAGTGATGATCCTATTATGTGTCGATGCACTATTTTCTAGGCATGGAGGTGTGGAAGAATGCAGATGGAATCTTCCTCAGACAAGAGAAGTATGCAGTGGAGATCTTGAAGAGGTTCAGGATGATGGACTACAAGGCCATGACCACACCTATGGCATCGAACATGAAGCTATTGAGTGTTGCTTCACTAGAGATGGTTGATGCTACGATTTATCATCAGATGATCGGTTCCTTGATGTACCTGACGAATATGAGACCAGATATTTGCTTTGCTGTGAACACATTGAGACATGTTCACCTGATGGCTGCAAAGCATATTCTGAGGTACCTGAGGGGTACAATTGATTATGGGCTCAAGTATGAGTTGAATTAGAAGATTAACCTAGAGGGTTATGTTGATTTAGATTGGGCAGGCAGTGCCATCGATAGGAAGATCACTTCAGGGTGTTGCTTCAGTATGGGATCAGGTGTGATCTCTTGTTTTAGCAGGAAACAATCTTGTGTGGCACTAAGTACAGCTGAAGCAGAGTATGTCACAGATTGTTCAACTAGTTGTGAGGCGGTATGGCTGAGGAAGCTACTGTATGATTATTTGATCTTCAGATGGATGCTACTTGTATACATTGCGACAACACGAGTTGTGTGAAGTTGTCGGAGAACTCGGTGTTCCATGACAAGTCGAAGCATATCAAGATCAAGTATCACTATATCAGGGATATGGTGTAAAGGGGAGCAGTGAAGCTCGAGTATGTTGCGACAGATGAATAGATAGCTGATGTGTTGACGAAGCCATTAGCTAGGGTGAAGTTTGAGTACTTCAGGGAGAAGCTTGGTGTTCTCCAGATCAAGGTTCCCTCCAAAGGGAAGTGATGAGTCTGTGAGCCATTCTGACATGGTGAGAGGATTGGTTCCTTCCATGGTCAGATGCAAGGGCTGAGCCATTCTGTCATGGTGAGAGGATTGGTTCCTTCCATGTCAAATATGAGTACTGAGCCATTCTGATATGACTGTAGGATTGGTTCCTACATGATTAGATATAAGGGCTATTGCCATTCTTTGAATGGAGCTTCCTGGTGAGGTACTAGGAAAACTCAGTCTGGGACTGAGGGCCATTCTGATATGAATGTGAGATGTGTTCTCACATGATCAGATATGAGTGCATGGCCATTCTGATGTGATAGAGGGATGTGTTCCCACTTGATTAGATATAAGGGATGAGCCATTCTGTCACGTTTAAAGGATTAGGTTCCTCCCATGTTAGATGTGAGTGCTGGCCATTTCAACGAGTAGGTCAGATGTAAGGGCTACTGCCATTCTCCGGGAGAATGGAGGCACCTGGTCAGTTACCAGGTAGCTTAGTTTGGGACTGGGGGCCATTCTGATGTGACTGTAGGATTGGTTCCTACAAGATCATATGTGAGTGCATGCCTTTCTGACGAGTAGGTTAGATGTGAGTGTTGGCCATTCTGACGAGTAGGTTAGATGTAAGGGCTACTGCCATTCTCTGGGAGAATGTAGGCACCTGGTTAGTTACCAGGTAGCTCAGTCTGGGACTGGGGGCCATTCTGATGTGACTGTAGGATTGGTTCCTACAAGATCAGATGTGAGTGCATGCCTTTCTGATGAGTGGGTCAGATGTAAGTGCTGAGCCTTTTCATAGATGATAGTAGTTGTGTCTTATCATGCCGGTGAATGTGAGTGTTGGGCCTTTCCGATGTGATTATAGGATTAGTACCTATATTTTCAGATGTGAGTGCTGGGCATGCCTTTTTGACGAGTAGGTTAGATGTAAGTGTTGGGCGGGCCATTCTGACTTGGTGTCAGATATAAGCGCTAAAGAAGACCTACATGGAGGCTAGGCCTAAAACCAGCATGACAAAGGGCTGGCTCTATAGAACTTCCCGTGATGAGAAGAATCATGAGTTAGAACCCATGATGATCCAACAGTGATGATCCAGATCGAGTGATGATCTAGATCCAGTGATGATGATCCAGATCGAGTGATGATCTAGATCCAGTGATGATGATCCAGATTGAGTGATGATCCAGATCCAGAGATGATGATCCAGATCGAGAAATGATCTAGATCCAGTGATGATGATCCAGATCGAGTGATGATCCAGATCCAGATGAAGATGACTTGAAGATGAAGATGACGAGAACTCAATGATGATATAGATGATACAGAGAAGAAGACTTGTGCTAATAAATTGTGTCTAGAGAATACCTTCCTAGTTAAGAGGGAGTGTTAATGTATTTGTAACTTCAGAATGTACTCACCCATATTATTAATTCTTGCACATGATATAGGAACTAAGAATCAATCTCATGAAAGAATAATCAACAAATACTCATGAATTGGTGTTAATCGGAACCAGAATGGTTTCCTCTCTGTATATTCAATAAACAATGAATAGTTACAATACCAATGTCGAGCAATAGCTTAACTCCATGAAGAATTCGAATACCTAAGGAGACAATTTGAATTCAGTGAGTGAGTCTAGCTTAACTGACTCTCAACCATAGCTTCACACTCAGTTAACCACTTGACCAAAACCCTAATTGACTCACCAAACCCTAACTGAAGTTGGAGTGCAATAAATGACTGAATCTCAACTGAAGGAGATCAAACACATGTCATAGCAAGCCAACCATCAATTGCTAGTGCTCCATGACTTCAATGAACCCCGATGAGGTTAACTGAAGATGAACTGATCATCAGAAGTTGGTGGAGGCGCCCTGTTGACTCCAAATCATTAAATAATAATAAATAATCATTAAATAATATATTTAATGAGAGGAGGCACCTTGACTGACTGGTTGAACTGATTGTAACCACCAGTCAACAATTAGGTGCATTAATATCACTAAGATCACCCCCGGAGTGCTCTAGTTAGCCTCCTTGACTGTAGGAGAAGGCTAAGTTAGCCTCCTTGATTGTAGGTAGGAATGGGTGTGACTAGATGATGGCAATTAATGCTCCACTGATGTCAATTAATGTCAATTATACTTAGGATAGTGGTTTAACTAGGCCAATTTGACCAAAAAGAGTGTGTATGATGGTAAATGTCTCCAACACCCCCCCTTAAGCTATACTCAGGAAGAGTGAGAAAACATAGATGCATAAAAATGCTAGGTCCCCAGAAACAAAGGCCACAGGTCACCCTGTACAATAAAGTAATTGCTTAATATAACCAAGGAAACGGGGAAAACCTCATGGGAAAAATACCCCCCCTCAAACTAAGCAGTAAATCAAGAATTGGTTCTTCTATGCAGCAACATCCTGAGACTTTGCATGTGAACCTATGAATCCAAACTAAATGAATATGTCTGGAGGAATATTTCACTTTGGAAGAAGAACAATGCACTCAACTGAATCAGAAATATAAACAGCTGCATGGTGAAAACTGGACCCATGTAGAGCAACTAAAATCATCTGAAGAGAGAGCAAAGGTTCTTGAGGATTTGAACCATGTGTGGAACACTCAAGAAACTGATATGTTGCAGCCCTGAACAGAAAACAATGAGTGGTAAAATCAGCCCCAAATCTTAGGAGCAAGTGTCCAAGCGGATGCAGAATGTCTTCCTCTTTACTAGTTCTGTGAGGAGATGAGCTTGTGACCAAAGGTAGAGAATCCCTGGGACTCTGGAGAGCGAATGGTTGAGCTCCATCATCTAATATAGCTTCAAAAATATCTAATGATTCACAAAATAAAATTTCAGCAACCTCATAAGAGGAAACTAACACCAAATCCCTAGCAGCAAAATTGAAGAAGAATTGCGGTACTTGATTTTTCACACCAGAATTGGTGAGAGCAGCTGCAAGCATGACTGAAAGATATTGAATTTTAAAGTATGAACAAAATAATATCAGATCAGAATGTAAATCAGATCTAAATAAGTTCACAACAGATCCAAAACTGTGAAATGAAATCAAATCCCCAGCAACAGTTTTGTAGGAGACTTGCGGTACTTGTTTCTTCACACCGTTGATGAGAACAACTACAAGCAGTACTGGAGGTTTATGAATCTGAAATTTTGAACCAAGAAATATCAAATAATATCCAAATAAGATCATATAATATCCAATAAGGTTCATATCAGATCCAAAATTATGGTCAACCGAGACGGTAGATGCACAGTTTTCTTCTTCTTCAAAATTCTGAATTTTGGTGCATGCAATCCTGCAGGATTTTGCTGGAAGATCTAGATCATGGGGAGCGAATGTGTCACTCTTATAATCTGATATTTCTTCCAAAATATCCAATTTTTTACATATTTTCATACCAGCAGCAACATTAGAGGGAGAAAAATCAAAATTCTCTTCACTTTTGGAAGCAATTACTGGTAAATTTTGCACATAATTCAAAGGAAAATCACCGGTGAATGTTTGAATGGAAGTGCAGCATTATTTTTCTTCAATATCAGAGATTTGAATGTCTTCTTCTTTTTCAACAATATGAGAAGATGAGATATCATAGATCTCATGAACTTCTGGAGCATCAGAAGAAGGAGTCACTACATGGAGACTTGCTTCAATTCGAATTGACTGTGTAGAAGATTCTGCTTCATCTTCATCTTGAACAACTTCATCAGAGAGAGTGGAGGCCGAGACTTTTGAGAAAAGAACTCTTGTGGTTCTGGCTGTGATCTCCAAAGTACTATTATTATCCTCATTGTGCTTGCCAAAGGTTCTGTCCAATTTTGTCCAGACTTCCTTTGGGTATTCAGCAGAACCAATAATAAGGTAGTACAAGCTAAGAGAAAGGGCCAGACATATTGCTCCAAAAGCTCTATCACTGTCATTTAGCCAGTTATTCTCATTCTCATAAGACTCTTTTCCAAGTCCAATAGACACCTTATAGAGACCTCGTCTCTTCAGAGATGCAATCATCTTCAACTTCCATTCCGAATAGCTTGTGAATGGGGTGAGAAGAGGGATTGATGAGTCCATTCGAAGTTGTACCTGTTACAACCTGCAAATCAAAACAAAAGAGGCACCATAAGGTCAGACATCCTGCACATTTTAGGCTTTCATCACACCCAGCATAGTCAATCAAGCAAGCTTGATCAACAAGTTCTTTACTTGGGATATTGAGTGGTAAGCCTTGGCTTCTGGTGCAGTGCTGGAATTTTGAGCTATTGCTCAAATTTCATGGAGAAATCTGTCAAAAAGCTTGTTTTTGAGAGATAGATCTTTGATACTCCGTATGCTCTGATACCATATTAATTCTTTCACATGATCTAGGAACTAAGAATCAATCTCATGAAAGAATAATCAACAAATACTCATGAATTGGTGTTAATCGGAACCAGAATGGTTTCCTCTCTGTATATTCAATAAACAATGAATAGCTACAATACCAATGTAGAGCAATAGCTTAACTCCATGAAGAATTCGAATACCTAAGGAGACAATTCGAATTCAGTGAGTGAGACTAGCTTAATTGACTCTCAACCATAGGTTCACACTCAGTTAAACACTTGACCAAAACCCTAATTGACTCACCAAACCCTAACTGAAGTTGGAGTGCAATAAATGACTGAATCTCAACTGAAGGAGATCAAACACATGTCATAGCAAGCCAACCATCAAGTGCTAGTGCTCCATGGCTTCAATGAACCCCGATGAGGTTAACTGAAGATGAACTGATCATCAGAAGTTGGTGGAGGCACCCTGTTGACTCCAAATCATTAAATAATAATAAATAATCATTAAATAATATATTTAATGAGAGGAGGCACCTTAATTGACTGGTTGAACTGATTGTAACCACCAGTTAGCAATTAGGTGCATTAATATCACTCAGATCACTCCCGGAGTGCTCTAGTTAGCCTCCTTGACTGTAGGAGAAGGCTAAGTTAGCCTCCTTGACTGTAGGTAGGCGTGGGTGTGACTAGATGATGGAAATTAATGCTCCACTGATGTCAATTATACTTAGGATAGTGGTTTAACTAGGCCAATTTGACCAAAAAGAGTGTGTATGATGGTAAATGTCTCCAACACATATATCTTATGTATTGTACCTCGATGTTTATTCAGAGATGTGTCTGTAATGTATTTGAGTCATGTCATGCCCCGATGTTCCTATCGGGAGGTTCTATAATGTAACAAGTCATGTTAAGTCATTGTGGGTAATCCTCCTATTGGTCAAGGGTTAAAGTCCCCGCAGTTGTGGGGCCCTAGGGTTATTAGAATATCCTAGAGATGTTGACCCTATGTGAGTCATTGTAAGTCGGGGCAAAAGTCCCCACCATTGTGTTAAGGATAAACCTCCTTGTTGGTCGGAGGAGGCAAAGTCCCCACAAGTCGTGGGGCACTAGGGTTATTAGACACTCCTAGAGATGTCGGCTCTAGTAAGTAATTGTTAAGTGAGGCTGACATGTTGGAGTGGGTTTCAAGTGAGCGAAAGAATATAAATAGAGAGTGAGCCTCTCTATTTATCACACACACACTCACTCATTGAGGCGCATGAGTGAGAGGAGAAGTTGCTGGGACAAGAGAGAGACTACTGTTGTCAGGAGATCATCTTTATGTTTTCGGGTTTTACTTTTGATGTTGATTCTATCTCTGAGGAAGTTGCGGGGTTTTCTCCTTTATTGTTTCCCCGAGGAAAATTATTTGTGTCTCTTGTCTCTTGTGTTTTATTGCTGTACATGTTATTCTCTCAGTTAAAGATCCTAAGATCATAATGCTAGCTTGAATGATAAAAATCTAACACCCCACATTAAAAACCAAAATCCCCTTTCTTAGAAATAAGGAAACTACCATAATTGTTTTTTTTTAATTTCAATATTTATTTAAAATCTAACTACTCCTAACAAGATGTCCAAAATATTTGTTTAAGCTTCAACATGTGACCATTCCATTACATTGCTAAGCTTTTTTATTCAAATGTATCCATAATGCACCTGCATCACGTGTTCCGTGAATTCTGAAGGTTGTCATAAATGATATGATTGAGTTGCAATGAATGTTCATTTAATACACTGTGAACACTTGGCAGTTTGCTTTCCAAAAGAGTGTTACAAGGGGTAAAATCAGCTGTAACACAAGGGGTAGTATTTATACAGGATCATTTGATATTGTTTAAATTGGTTGGGGTTTCGACTATGATCCATCTGGTTGTGAGAAATGTGGTTTCTATGTGATTGTGTAAATTCCATGCAAGACATTATTATATAAAACTTTGTTCAAAGGTTAGTTTGTTAAGTGAAGAAATCGTGTTATGTTTTGCGCTCAGATTTAAAAGGAAGAATTGGATGCATGCTTTTCCTAAAAATGGATGTTATTGGTCTTTATATTCGTTTAAATTACATAGGGTTTGCATTTTAGTTAGAGCATGATTGAGAAGATTGGAAAATAAGTAATTTCATTTTTGCATATCGACAATATGTTCGAGTATGAGACTAGTGACTAGACATTTTTGGGTTGTTTTTATGAGGATTAATGATGATATCTTTGTTGATTTGAATTGGTTTCAATGGACATAATTTTATTTTTATTTTTCAAACTTAAGTAGTAAGAAAAAAATGATGATGACATTCATAAAAATGGATTTAAGAATTGACAGTAGTGACTATTTAGAGGGTTTGCAAACATTGAATCCATTTAAAAAGGAATTGAAGCGAATAATTATTCGCTTACACAAATAATATTACCAAAAGACTTGGAATATTAAATAAGCCATAATAATATATAAATTGATGATAGAATAGATATGATGATAGATTACAAATTGAGTGCCATATATATATTAATCGTAAAGGCACTTTGGATACTATCCATGAAAGGATGCGTCATTTTAGAATTGTTTACTAATAACTATTTATTAATTATTAATTATTAATATCAATATGTATTAATATTAATAGTTAATATTGATATTTAATAGTTATTATTAATTATATAATAGTTATTTAGTGATTATTTCTTATATATATTTTTGTTCATTACATTGCCTCTCCCTTAGAATTGCTTTGTCCTCAAAGCACAATTATGGAAGACTTTATCCCTTGTTCTAGCTCGTAACGCTTTCTCATGACATTGTGTGTTGGTAGTTGCAACATTTGATGAAATAAGACGATACTTTCTTTTAAACATTGTGCGTAAATGTTGCGTCAGTTGTGAATTCATCCATCTGAGATATACCCTTAACGGAATTATTTGTGGATCGATTGTCGAGAGTTGTTGATTTTGTCTTTGCTCTTTGTAGGAATAATACTGGTAATTTTCCTTTTGATTTTTTCATCTATCATAATGACTCTTGTGATTTGGATCGCGATAAGGAACTCGAATTGCATGTGAAGTGTTTACTAGAACTTTAACTTTTGGTGCTTCTAACGATTTTTGTAATTGTTTTTTCAGAACCATTTTCTATCGATGCTTGTAGCGACGTGACAATAAGATTATTCTTTTGAACTTTGACGAGATTTGCATTGCTTCCCTTTTCTGATGTTTGAATTTGAGCCTTTGATGAATTCTCTATTGCGTTAGTCATCGTTTCTACTTTAATTTGATGTTGGTTGTATCGACTTCTGTGATTTGGGTGACGATAAGGTATTCGAGACATTTGTAGAACCCATGTAGAAAATTTAATTGTTTGTGATTCTTGCGATTTACTAATTGATAATAAACCTAAGGATTTTTTTAACTTCTCATTTTAAAATTTTTTTATTTGTTCAGTCAACCCTTGATTCAAAATTTTTAAGTGAGAATTTTTTCATTTTTATTGTAATAGTTTCTTATTGAAATCATTTTGGAGATCCACTTCCTTTTGGTGGAATTCCTCTTGGCTTTCCTCTTGCGATCTGTTTTCCCTTTTTAATTTCTTAATCTGTGCGATCAAGTCTTGACTATGATTCTTCAAACGAGTAATTTCTTCATCCTTACTAGCAACAATTTTTTCAACTTCTTTCTGCTTCTTTTGTTTTGACTTATGATTACCCTGTGAAATCATCTCTGATATATCTTGGAATTCTTTAGATGTTGGAGGTTCTATTTCTGACTTCATTGTAATATCTTGAAATGTGATTCTCTTTCGCTTATAGGAAAATGTCAGAAACTTCTTTTCGACATTTAAGATGAAAGTCCCCAATGTTTTTATCCAGGGTAAAGCCAAAATTATGTCACCGTCAAAGCTCCATAAGGAACTAACAATGAATTTCGATGTGACCATATAATCTCCAACACTCAGTTGAAAGCCACTTATTTCAGTTCGTTTTTTGTCCAAAAAGTCTAGCTCTTCCCTTATATTTGACTCAGGAATCACTAAATGGTTAGTGAATTCAGTACTAATATAATTATTTCTTTCAGCAGGTGCGATAGAAATGGTGATATCCTTCCCTGCAAGTGTCCCTTTAATTCTAAATAATATTGCAACATTTTTTTGTAAGGTGATAGGAAAATTTTGCTTCTTTTCAATATTAAAATCCATTTTGTTGAGTTTTATTTGAAGTTTAATCAATATATCCTTCTTTTTTTCCAATAGTTTGTAAAAATGTCCGTAGATTGGGTGGTTGGGAGGAATGAGTGTTACCTTCCCCACCTAAGTTCAAATCTCACTTGCTTTTTAGTAGCAATTATTGTGTACCATTTTTATCTTTTTTTTCCCTTAAGTTTTGTAAAATGTGAGTAGATTGGCTGGTTGGGAGGAATGAGTGTTACATTCCCCACCTAAGTTCAAATCTCACTTGCTCTTTACTAGTAATTATTTTTCACTTTTATATTCAAACTCAAACCCACTTTAAGAAACTAGGTGTGGTTTCACTTTTACCCTCTTTTTTTTTTTCCTTTTAGTTCTATCTTTTCTTTTTCTTAACTTTTTTTTTCTTCCTTTTTTCTTTTTCTTTTGGACAATGTCCAATATTTTAGGGAAGCCCTAAACTAAGGCTATAAGCCAAAAATCAGACAAGGTCTCAGAATTAAGGCCAAAGGCCCAGATCAGCCAAACAAGGCTCTGATACCACTTGAAGTGAATAATTATTCGCTTACACAAATAATATTACCAAAGGACTTGGAATATTAAATAATCCATAATAATATATAAATTGATGATAGAATAGATATGGTGATAGATTACAAAGTGAGTGCCATATATATATTAATCGTAAAGGAACTTTGGATACTATCCATTAAAGGATGCATCATTTTAGAATTGTTTACTAACAACTATTTATTAATTATTAATTATTAATTGTTAATATCAATATGTATTAATATTAATAATTAATATTGATATTTAATAGTAATTATTAATTATATAATAGTTATTTAGTGATTATTTATTATATATATTTTTGTTCATTACAGGAATTATCAGTAGCTGACAGTGATTATGATATTGACTTCATGATGTTTAAATAAAGGCATTGGTTGATGTTTTAAGAGATTTTAACCTGTACCATTTTTCATTCCTTCCATTTGTACTTTTCATGAACAATCCATTTATTCCCTTCACTTACCAAATAAACCATGTCCCATGTTGAAAGAGTAACTGCGAGCATATTGGTGTTGTGTTTTAGTTTGGAATAAATGAAAATTGAAGTATATTTGGAATTTTTTCCCATCCCTATTTCCCTAAAAAATTTGCATGCATGATTGTTTTTTTTTATACAATAATGAGTAAGAGGTATATTTAATGGTCGGAAAAGCAGCTGACGAGTACTTTTACATGGAAAAACTAAAGTTTTGACAAATGGAGTCTGAATTGTCCTGTTCACCGAGACGAGTTACATTTGAAACATATGCCCTGTTTCACATCTGCCAAGGATAACTTCTTTTTTTCCCCATCCTTTTTTGCCGACTGATCCAAGGATTGCAGTTCTAGATTGTTTGAGTCCCAACGATCCTTTGATGATTTCCACTATGTCTATGCCAGAATCCTTGTCTTTTAGTCTGGCCTAGCTGTTATCACCATTGCAACTAAAGAGTGGAATGAGGGACACATGATTCCAGAGCTTCCATGCGCCCCTCCATTGAAGCTCCTGGTTCTGAAAAGGAATAAGGGAGCCATCGAATGGGATGATTAATAGAGTTGGTCTCTTTGAGTATCCAGCGAAATCCAGATCTTTTGGGTTTGAGAGAGCTCAGCTACTACGGCGCGCGGTTAGAGAAAAACCTTGGGCTCTTGACTTGTCACAGGTTCTGACCAAAGGGACTGACAGATCAAGACTATGCCAGAACGTAGAGGATAGAGCCTTGAAAGGCCTAAGGAATTGAATCTTTTATGGCAGGTGAAGTCTTGAGGACCCAGCTTGGAGACATGCCTCTAGATTTAGGCAATATTGCGCAGATATTTTGACCCATCTATTGATAGCGTGCTCTTGATCAGAAGCATGCCTTTGTTGGCTTCCAGATCAGCCTTAGAGTTTAAGATTCGCAGGATATGAAAGAATCTTATTTTTTGAAACTTTGATTGCATAAGCTTGGATTTCTTGAGAATGGTGGATATATGCACCTGAGTAGGACTTCTTTTTGAGTTTGCAGCATGGATTAATATCTGAGAGTCACCAAAGATTGATAGAGAGGTAATTTTCAAGTTGTGGGCAAGTTTGAGCCCTTGCCAAAGTGCAAGAGCCTTCGCTCTATTGTTGGAATCGTAACCCAGTCCCTAGGAAAAGCTCATAATTGTGTTGCCTCCAGGATCCAGGATAACCCCGTCACCACCGGACGCCCTAGGATTACCCTTCGAAGCCCCATCGAAGAAGAGGCAGTGCTCCTCAAGGGTCGACCTCCATTTAATGAAGTCCTGTTCTGTCAACCGAATGTTCCATTCAACATTGGAGGGAGATGGGTAATTGATTCTTGCTTGATGGTTCGGGACTAGCTCTTTTAGCCACTTATCTTCCTCGCTGGACAAAGCTGAAGCATTTGTGAGGGTAGCTTTGGCTTCTAGAGCCTCTCCTAGTAGAGCTCTGATTTTGGATGCTATTCTAGCCGGAGTACTGCTCTTCTCCATGAATATCTTGTTGTTTCTCTCAATCCACAATTTCCAGTAGATGAACTTGGGGAGCCACATCCAACTGGCTTTGAGGAGATCCGTTTTGGTAGTGCTAAACGGCGGTATGTTGGCCCACGTTTTCATTAGCTCCCGGATATTTTCCGGCATGGTGAATCTGTTTGGGCCTATTTTCAGCGATTCCTTCCATACTTCACTGGCAAAAGGACAAAGCAATAGCAGATGATCTGCATTCTCCTCATTAGAAACACACAGAGGACACCTTGAGGGCCCTTCCATTCCTCTTCTCCTTAAGTTGTTTCCAGTGAGAATGTTTTTGTGAGCAAGGGTCCAGCAGAAATAGTCTATCTTGGGGATAGAAGCATAGAGCCAAAAAAACTTCCACTGAACTGGATCTTGGGGGATGTTGGGGATTTCCTGGATGGATTTGTATCCTTCAGCTGTCGAGTATGATCTGGAGGTCGAACCCCACCCTCTTTTGTCCTTTGAAACTGCTTTTAACGGGGATTTTACTTGAAGGAGCTTCCTTAAGGTGTTGGCTTCTCCTTTCAGATTTTCTGGTATCTCTCCCAGGTCCCAATTATCCCAACTTTTCTCTGCATCATCGGACTAGATGGAAATGTCCCACAGGGTAAGAAGATTTTTGTGATGCATCCAATTTTTTATATTTTCCAGCTCAGCCTTTTGTCCGAGGAGCTGGTCCCCAAGGATCGAATCATCCCAGTATCTAATCTTTTTCCCATTGCCAGGTATCCAGTAGAGGCTAGATTTGAAGTGCTCCAGGGCTATGAGGCAAAGCTTGATGATTGGGGATCCAGTTAAAGTTCTTGGAGGCTTATCCAAGCATCTTGAGCAGCTACCTTGGAAATATTTTTTCCAAAGAACTTTCTTACTTCAACTGATGTGCCCAAAAACTAAGTTCCAGAGGAGTTTGGATCCTACCGCTAAGTTTTGAACAACAATGTTTCGGACTTGGAGACCTCCTTCCAGAATTGGCTTCTTTATTTTGTTCCAGCTAACTAAATGAAGCCTTCTTTCGTTATTTTTCCCACCTTCCAACAAAAATATTCTCAATAGGGCATCCACTTTGCTGTTGAAGGATTTGGGGGCGAGGAGAATGGTGTTCTAGTAAACAGGAATACTAGAAAGGACATATTTTAAGAGAGTCACCTTACCTGCTAAATTAAGCCAGGCTGCTCCCCAGGATTGAATTCTGATTTTTAGTTTGTCCAACAACGACATCCAGTGGGCCACTTTGGGGGCAGATTTGAGGATGGGAATCCCAAAATATTTGAAGAAATCCCAGGAGAGAGTCCCTTCCATCCCTAAGAGCCTTGTGATTCCTGTCATTTCCCTTATGGAGCAGTTCCAACCGTATATCTTACTTTTCTGAAAGTTTATCTTGCTTCCTAAGACCTCATTGTAAATGTCAATCTCTCTTTTGAATAACCGGGTGAGATAATGCTTGCTCCCCCAAGGAGCAGAGTATCATCGGCAAATTGGGCATGGTTTATGTCTTTTACATTATGGACCATCCGGAGGCTAGCAAGAGAGCAGATGTACTGGCAGTGATCCAATTGGAAGCTAAGCACTGAGGCTTGGATGGCGTAGAGGAGCGGAGACAGAGAGAAACCTTGCCTTAGCCCTCTCGAGGCTTGGAAGAAATTCATAGAGCATCCATTGACCAGAGGGGTGATCCAGGGGGAGGCAATATAGGCTTTAACCCAGTTTATGAAATCCTTAGAAAACCCAAATTTTCCCATTACTGCAAACATAAAATCATGTCTCACCCTGTCGAATGCATTCACCAAGTCGAGCTTGATTACCATGCCTTTTTATTTTCGTTGACAGCTCCAGTGGATTGCTTCTTGAACAAGCACTATATTGTCCAGAATCTTCCGCGCTTTTATGAAACCACCTTGGTTTTCAGGGATGATTGTCGGCAAAATATTCTTAATCCGACTAGCAATGATTTTAGTAATTAGTTTATAGCCTGTGTTACATAAAGAGATGGGCCTAAATCTATTGAAGTTATTGGCTCCTTTTTCTTTTGGGATTAGGGCCAGGAATACTGAGTTGGTACTGCCCCCTAACTTGCTTCTACTCTGAGATTTCCTGACCATTCTCAGGAGGTCAACATTGATGATGGACCAACAAGATGAGAAGAACCTTGTCGTGAACCCATTGGGCCCTGGGGATTTGTAAGCGTCAATACCCTCCAAAGATTTTTTAAGCTCTTCCATTCTGATCGGGGAAATCAAAAGGAGATTATTAGTTTCTTGGACTAGCTTTGGGATGAGATCAAGAGGGTAGCAGTTTGCATCAATTGGGTCCTCTTCCGTGGCTGAGAAGAGGTCTTTGAAGTAGGAATGAGCTGCTTTATTAATGCCTTCGAAGTCTTTGAACGAATTTGATTGAAACTGAATTTCATTTATAGTTTTGAAATGCTTGCAAGCCTTAACCTGCTTGTGGAAATAACTGGTATTCTTATCTCTTGCTTGCAGCCACATACTTCTATATTTCTGCCTCCAGTACTCCTCTTCCACCCTGCATGCTTTGTGGAAATATTTTTGAAGATTTTCTTCTTTTTGTAACAGATCTTGAGAGACTTCGGCATCCTCCATGATCAATTGGTGGCTCTCTAGTGTATCCTGCGCTTCTTTTCGTTTGGAGGTGGGTGAAATCAGCGATTTAGCCCCTTTTTTTCAGCTCTTTTTTGAGGACCCTCATCTTTTCTTCCTAGACATAGAAAGGGGCGCCTTGGATCTGCCGGTTCGAGTCCTTGGAGACCACATTCGTGAACCCTTCTTGCTGAATCCAGAGGGGGATGAATCTGAATGGTATGGGACCAAGATTTTTGCCCAAGGACAGCTCGAGAAGGATGGGTTTATTATTAGAGGTGTAAATGGGAAGGATTTTAGAGGAGGCCATGAGATCAAAGTTCAGGAAAGAGGACTGGACTAGGAATCTATCAAGGCGAGCAGAAATATGGCTTGGGCCCCTTCTTTTGTTCATCCAGGTGAATTTTCCATGGGAGGGCTTGATATCCTCCAGCTCCCAATCTAGAATGATGTCTTCAACCCATTCTCTAGCTTGATCTTTGACCGATGAGCCTCCTTTTTTTTCTTCTGCTGCAAGGGCGACATTAAGATCCCCTGCAATAATGATATTAACGGGGTTGTGCATGCTAAGATAGGACTTTAGGGAGTCCCAACATATTCTTTTTTCAACTGGTGATACAAGAACATAAACATTAAACAGACTTACATGATGACCAGAGTCTTTATGGAGAAGTTTGGTGAAAAACCAATGTGTGCTGCTTTCTTCAGCTTCCAAGTCGTATTTGGAGTTATCTCAGAAGGTAGCTATCCCTCCTGAGGCTCCTCTTGCGCTGATTGCTTTTCCTTGACCTTTTTTCCAAAATGATTTGATTTTTTGGAGGAGAGCAAGGTCCTCCAATTTTGTCTCCTGGATGAGAAGTATTTCGGGTGAATACAATCTTACAATGTCTTTTAGAGCTTCTTCTTTTAGATTGCTACCTAGACCTCTGTAGTTCCAGGAGATGTATTGCATTACTTACTAGCTTGGGAGGTTGTGGCTCCCTTTGGAGCCTGGCCTTGCTTGTTGGTGGATTTGGTATTTATCATTCCTTTGAGGGTCTTCTAGGAACCTTGGAGAATATCAAGGTAGGTTTTTTCCTCTCTCTGTTTCTTCTTAGTCTTTCGACCCACGGTGACCTTGACAAGGGTGACATGGGAGCTACTAGATTCGGTTGCTTCGTCCTCGAAGTCTCCACCTAAGTCCGAGCCCAAGCTAATGTGATCTTCCTCTGCTTCTTTTTCCCTTTGATCGTCCACTGGGGGAGTCAGGTCTGCCAGGTTCCTAGTTTCCCCAGTTTCATTCACATCATTCCCAGATTTCTCTGATCCCTCCAGGGTTTCAATGGATTTCCCCGAATTTGATCTGTCCTTTGACTCCCCTATGGGTTTAGTGTTTGGAGGGGGGTTATCTGATGATACTGAGCTTTTTGTCCCGCTTGGTTTCAGGGCTACCTTACTCTTTTTGACCTTTTTCCAGCCTTCTCCATCCTCTTTTTCTTCTGGTTGTTCCTTAGGGAAGTTCCTTTGGAAATGGTCGTGCTCGTGACAGTTTCTGCACTTGAATGGGAGCTGCTCATAATCTAGATTTTGATAATGCTGCCATGACCCAACAGTGAGTTTTACCGCTTCTGGAAGGCTGAATTCCAGATCCACTTCTACACAGATCCTGGCGTAGGTGTATTGGCCTTTGTTGTCTTCTATGTCAATAAATTTTCCAAGTCTGTTTCCAATCTTTTGCAGCAAATGGAAGTTCTAGCAGTGAACTGGTAGGTTCGGGAGCCTGACCCATACTGGCACTTCTTTAGGCATGTCAACTGTGGGATTAAAATCAGGCTTCCACCTGTTGAGATACAGACCCTGAGACCCCATGAAGTGCGGGCCGCTCCTAAAGACCAGATCTTGATCTTCCTTGGTTATGAACTCGAATATGAAGAATCCTCTTCCAACGGCGTAGCAGTTCACACTATTCTTCAGCTGGGGTCTCCAATAACACTGGATCTAGTCGTTGGTGGTTTTTGTGGAGGGAAAAAGCCCCATAAAATATCCTATCAATCCTCTTTCATCCAGAGCTAATGCGATTTTGATGGGTTGCTCTTCAGGAAAAGCAATTTCAGGAACTTCATCCAACTTTTTTACGAATTTTGGGATAAAAGGCATGGATGGTCTCTTCCCAGCCTTCCCGACCAACTTCCTGAAGGCCTCATTAGCAGAGATCGGAGAGGTGGGGTGTGTCTCTCCACCCCCAGGCGCACTCATGGCGGTGTTGGGTCAAGCCCTGCACCAAGAAACCTAGAAGGTTGACGCTGCAGATCAACGGCAACAACACCTCAATTTTTCAAGTTTAACTTTTGATTCTTAGATGTTACCCTTACACAATAATCATGAAATTACTATTGTGTATTTGTGATTGCATGCATGATTGTTATCTTGAACAAACTCATTAAAAAATTATTTGAAATGCAAATTTATTTGATAAGTTTACTTACTATTTAAAAATGAACTAATCTCGTTTTCATTATCATATAGATGAGCTTCTTAAATAGAGGAGGTAATTGATCGAACAAGGGTAATAAAGTAAATTAGGGAAGAGGAAAACAACCTGGTTGGAAAGGGGGAAGAACTAAGAGGCTGAGATTTTCAATTCATTTTGACGTTAATTCAGAGGTATTCAATCAGCTTCTCCAAACTACTGTTTTGAACTAATATAATCACGGCCATTTCCCATCTACTAGGCCATATGTTAGACCACCCCTACAAGCTCATACACGTATTGTTGGAATTCCCATACCTCCACATGTTTAGTAGCCTATAAAACCCAACCATTGAGCCTAACGTTGAGCTAAACGTCTCTCATAATCAGTCAGTTCCAAGTAAAGGAAAAAGACCTGCCCTTCCTATAAAATCCAGTTCATCAGAAGCCTCATCCTACTTAATTACTTTACACACTATTATGCCAGAGATCAATGTTTAATCTAGGAACATCACCTTGGGTTATGTGCATCTAGGGAAGTCAACAAATAAAATGAGAGAACCTCCTCAGTCAAGAGGACAATCACGTAAGAAGGGCACTTCCCAAGGGAGTGAACAAGGAGAGACTGCCTCTCATAGAAAACATGGATTCTGATTTGGTTGGACGTTATTGTTACTTTACTTTATTTTGAATAATGGGTATATATTTTACTATATTTAAGTGACAATAGACTTAAAAGAATATTGTGATACATTTGGGCAAATGTGAGGGTTGTTATGAAAAGTTGTTTTTACTTTATTTTTGAGTCATGATGATTATGTGGTGCAATATCATATGTTTTGTTACTTAGAGGAACAAGGGGAATATCGAAAGTACATGGAAATTATAAAGGGGGTCCCACCTATTATTTATCGCACTACCTTTATCATATTTAAATAAACTTGCCTTATTTTATTAAATTACCTTAACTAAAGTCTCCTAACTAAAGGTAGTTTCAACTACCTCAACTTCTTTTCGAAATATAACAGGGAGGCACAAGAAGGATGAAGGTGTGAGAGAATAGAGAGGAACTCTACTGAATATTTGCTCTTGTGTTCAAAGTGAGACATTATAATTCATTCGTTGATTTCTAAGTTGCTCTAGGGTTGAAACCTTCTTGTTAGAAACATGATTATGCTGAAGATGACAAAAGAAGGATCAAGTAGCATCATATGTTCTTATGATTAGAAGGTTAATCACTTGTTTTGGCATCCTATTCAATTATATTAGATTCTGAATTAATTTTCAATACTAATAGAAATTGCTTTTACAAAGTCAAGGATGTTCCATATTTAATACATGATTGATCCAACAACTCTATCTTGATTTTGTCTCTTTGTAAACACCGGAAATCTATGTGTAATGTATCTTCCCACCTCGTATTTCTAAGCATTATTTTAATCCTTACCCTCGTAAGGGTTTGAAAGGAAAGATTCCAATTATAACTTGATATGATATTAATAAATTTTTATGTTGATTTTGTCTTACTTTGAGACTGATTTTCAATTTGTTAGTTCACAATTTGTATAAAGTCTATTTATAACAAATATACAGTACCACTTGTTTTTATTTAAAAAAAAGACTAGACATAAACACTTATTGTTTGTGGGGTGATTCATTATTTTCAGTTAGGGTATAAATATAGGGTAACAGTCCCACCTATCTTACCTTAGCGTAGCAAGATTCGAAAATGTTGGTATAAGGACCTGCATTCATTTTCATCAACAAAAACATTATTCCTTGATAATGGAATTTTTTTATGAAAACAGATCATTTTATTCGTGAATCCATTTCTTAATGTAGCCCATATGATAATTCTATGTCATGAGTAAGATCCACATCATTTATCATTGTACTCATAATCCTCATGGAAAAAATCCAAAATCTTACAGGTATCACAGTTAACTTGGACATCAAGTACTATGAGATGAATAGTTGTGTGCCACATGCCTATAAAATCCAAAAAAAAATATTCAATATATATATATATATATATATATATATACTCTTTTACCGAGTGAATAATGTAGCATGAAAATATTGATTGCAACATGAATACATTGTCATTTATTTGTATAGTAACTTATACTAGTTTCCTTACTGAATTAGAAATGTTATAATTTATGCGAATGTTTGCATATGGTTATCGACATTCTTCCGTCGCACTTAAAGGTGATTTTCTTGAATCTTTTAATATTAAAATTATCCTATGGTTTTTCTAGGAATTGCTTAGCCCTCAGGATGGATTTATGCCCTATCCGTCACGCCATAACTCTATGATGCTAGCAACCTAGTTTTATGAAGATGAGAGGCAGGGTACTATGGTGTTAAACACCCTAGTCCTTACCCCATTTACCATGGCATGGAGAAAAAATATATGTTTAATCTAAAGTATAAACCACGATCCTTGCACAAGGTATACATATAAGGTTTTATGAGCTTGATTTAAAAGTTAATAATTGGGAAGTATGGTGCTCATACCATAGTCGCGGTTTGATCCTTGGCATTACACTCTTTGATATGTTATGCAATATGGTTTTAACCACACGATTTAAAGGAGGTACAAGGGTTATGATTTTATGGTACTGTGTTTTGACTTTTGTATTAAATATTTGTCTTGGATACGAGCTGATAGTGCATCCAGGAAGTTACTGGCATGCCTGATATTAAATCTCGATCCTCCATTTTTCTTACACGCTGGAAAGGGTTTTTGAATAGGGTTTAATGTGTTTTTTCCTATCCAAATGTTTCACTTTGTTGTTGTTTTAGTATGCAAAGTTTGGGGAAGAAATCTCTTCCTTCCAAGGTTGCGTTGTGTGGTTTCACTTGTTAAAAATATTACCTAGGAATTAATGGCATCCTTATGCTTGATTTTGAGGTGTGTTGGAGGTCTTGCTCAATGTTGATGGCCGCAAAAAAGTCTCGACCTTATTGGCTTACTACGAATCGAATTCGGTCGAGTGCTCAATGGACTTGTTATCACATATACATTTTCAGCCAGGATTTCATGATGCAACATGCATACTTGTCTCTTATTTTATTCTGGGCTACTTTTTACATGGGGTATCAGCTTGGATATTTACAGCTTCATTTAATTTCAAAGCCTTGCCCATCATATTTTACTTGCTAGGACAGAGATTCAGAAGTCCATTGAGATGCTTTTGGTGATCATCTATTTAATTGTAGCAGAGCAGCAGATCAGATTTGGTACACATAATTATAGATGGGCTTATAAGTTGGAGACATGTATACAGTTGGTGAGATCAGATATACATTTCCATGGTTTAGTTTTGCTCTATGATGTATGTCAGACACCTATACTTATCAGGTTAGGATGATTATGGTGACCTATGCTTATATCTTATATTGCTCTAACCTGTGTTGTGATTAATCAAGGGAATCGATGTGAAGACTGTTGTCCATGCCATGCTTGTACAAATTGTAAACCTTAGTGCTAGGTTGGTTCCATGTCACTTATCCTTTCCCATCCATTTAATCCACCTTTGATGTTATCCCATGACTTAGATTGTTTGATATTTGTGATATTGAATATATTTTCCCCATTTTGACCTATACGCATGATGGATCCCATGTTGTTTTGTGTCTCGACTCTGAGTTGTGTGACAAAGCTTGCCGAAGTCTTGATATTTATGGGCCAGGAGGGACTGCTGGTGTTGATTCTTGAGCTTAGGCGAGTTGGGTTTTGAATCCTTGACCTATCTAGTTGGTTTCCCCCGATGTTTGGTCCTGACTGTGTATATTATCCCTAGTTTCCCAAGAAGTTGTTAGCTAAAACTTGAAGCAATATGTCTACCATCATTACATGCATTATGAGCTATATGTTATATGTTATGAAATGCAAGTCTGCAAATGAAATTGCAAACTGTGACTTTAGAAACAAATAAAAAAGGCTATGAAGTGATAATGTTAAAGGCCCAAATAAAGCAGTGGATAAAAAAATGCTAAATCTAAAAGATTGTTGGCCATCTGATTGATAATGTAATGATTAATTCCTCACGGAGCCTACAGGTTTTGATCTGAGATGGGGTAAGGGACCGCTAATTCATAGTGTCCCCTAGGATCTCTTCACTACATTTTCTTGTCTACTCAACAAAAGGGTCATAGAAAAGATCCTCACAAAGCACAAATCTGAGCTTGGATGTGAGTCGTAGACAGTTAGGGTTGAATGGAAACTTTTCAGATCAACTCATCTACCTGTGATACACCACCATTCCCTATTGTTCAATCTATCATGCATATGTAACTTTGTTTGCGTGTACTTGTCATTAGTCGGATAAATCACTGAGTTAAAGGCGGTTAAAATTCATTTCCCTTTTCCTAAACTTTTTTCTTCCATTCTCACCCATCAGTAACACATTGTTTACCCTTTGTAAGTATGGCATAAACAAGCAGATTTCCAGGAAGTTCCAAGACTCTTCAGAAGCACAAGTACATCTTACTATTATTATTATTAGTCACCATGATTATGACTAACTGATTCAATTTTGGTTTTGATATACACCATTGGAGAATTTCTTACCTTGGATGGTTGCAGGATCATATTGATATAGCATCTCATCTTGATTTTGGGTAGTTTGACCTGGTCAACCCAGTTGACCAAGTCAATCACAGTTCCCAAGGCAGTGACTCAAAAATACAACATGGTCTATATTTGTTCCAGACATGCCCATGACCAATACTGCGGTTTCAATTTTGAGAGTTTGGCCCTGGTTCTCCAGAAAAATGATTATTATCTATTAATTATTGGTCAAATGATCAAATTTTATGGGCCAGATGGAAGTACGATCGGTTCTCCTAGAATAGAGCAATGTTCTAGGGGTATGAGTAGTCACTTATACCATTCTTCTATGTCTCTAGGTCATCCAGAGCAGTCGGTTTGCTCCAGCTTTCACCCTGGACAAATTTATGGTAGATTTATCAGTTTCCAGAAATTGTACAAGCAAAAATGAACTAGAAAAATCATTGAAAAAATCAATTTGGCCTCCTAGGTCAACACAATGGCTTGGAATTTTTACAGATGATGTGTTTCAACATACCGGAAAGTCCTCCAATAGTTTTCAGTCAGCAGATGTCAGGATTATTTTATCTATGGCTCAGTCAGTGAGCAAATCCCTCCAAGGGGCGCCCCCTCTCATGGCTAATGATGTATTTCACTGTTATATTATATGGTTTGAAGTTGTAAAAGGGGCATAGGGTGAATTAAAACCCTAGTGATTATGTTCTATGTACTATCATGTCACACCTTATGTTATATAGTGACTTTGACTTAGGATGGGTGTCCTTGAGCAAAGTGCGCCCCCCCCTTGACTTAGTCATTTGATCCATGTGATGATTTATGTATTGTTGTTCTCCATCGTTGATGATGTTTTAATCTCAACCATTGGATGATAAAGTGAGTTAGGGTTTATGTCTCTCTAAAATTATTTAAGAGAGGTGACCCCCCCCCATTGTAATTTAGGAGCTTTGGCACCCAAATTTTAATAAAGAGATTTTTGGCCGAGATTAGTATTTTGTGTATCTTGTGGATGTGTGATGATATGATGATTGACATTACTACTCTTCTATACTGAGCTTCATTCATGATATATCTTGTATTTCTTCTTTATCCATCTCATCTGCAGGAAAGGGAGGCACGCTAGGAGAGAGAAAGGGCATTTTTGTGGAGCAACTCACCTTCGTCCCAACTCCTAGGTGTTCAAATCAGGGTATCTTGTTCTTTATGATTTTTTATTCACTTTATTATCTGGATTCTACAAATCTCATTCATTTGTTTGATCGATTGATTTTTCTCTAATCGGGCAAGTTGAAGGAGGTGCTAGGGTGACTAGCTGTGGCAAAATAACAACAAGATATTCCTTGAAAAAGTTTATTTCAATGGGAAAGTGGCATTCTTCATTGCTTCTCAACTCATCTACCAGATCCAGGTACTTCTCTCAGGTAAGTTTCTTTTCTTTCATTTTATGTATATGCACTGCTCATAATTCTATTACATTAAAATCCTCATTTCATAGATCCATAGGTTATAGGTTGTGGTGAGCTATACAATTTAAAACACACTTCGAAATTAACATAAAAACCTTAAGTTTAAAGTTTCATCACAATCAGACTCCATTTTCCCATCCAAAGCACTGACCTGCTACTCAGGGAAAAACGCCCCCCTTGGGGGAAGTGGGTATTTCACAAACCACAATCTGGGTTTTGTTGGTTTCAACTTTATTTGCCTAATTTTACATCCAACAGTCAATATGAGTATCCAATTTTACTGAATTTCTCCGTTTTTCCCTAGATCCCAATTTTTCTACATAAACCCTAGGGTAAATTTGGGGCTTTCACCTGGATGCTTGAAATATCTAGGTAATCATATTAAACTCTAATTAACCATCCTACTAAGATATTTCACCAAGTTTCCCTTAGCTATTCACTCATTTTCCTTCTTTTAGTGTTTGTTGGTCATATGAACGCCCCTTGGGCTCTATGTTTTCATTGAGCCTGAAGTGTCCGTATCCCTGACTGGTGTGATATTCAAGTTCTTTCGAAGGTCTTGGATATCATAGGTTACGAATTTGGTTGCATTTCCTCTACTATCTTGAATAGGATCACCTCACGGGAAACTACAAAATTCGTGATAACATTTTTTGGCGCAGTTGTCAGGGAGGTAGAGGCATACCTTGGTTCATTTTAAGTACCTCCGGTGCTTGTGAATGGTCCTACTATTTATATTCATTCATATCACATCCGGTCTAGGAATAAAACCCAACGTACGTATATAGTTGATATGGATAACGAGGTGAACCCATGGAAAGTCGAAGCAGGTCTCCGATCCCTACCCACCGAAGCACCATGAGAACTGCAATGGTTATTCCCTATCTTGAATTAATAACACCAGGGTTATTAATAGGATATTAATTACGAATATCTCACTATAGTGGCTAACTCAAGTACTGGCTAAACTATTCCATGGATTGCATTTTATATGTTTAAATATTTACAATCACTGCATGAATTTCACTCACCTCCCCTATGCTATTATTTGTTGGTGAACATGACAACTAGTTAACCTGGAAAATCCACAACGCGACTCCACAGAGAAGCGAACACATCCCATAAATCATAATGAATTTAGATGTATTTATCCAACACATTAGGGAATTAACCAAAAGTATAAATGAAGCTAGAAATAGAATAAACGAAAGGGATAGATGGGGGTCATATTCTTGGTATGAGGATTATCCTAACCATTATTAAGGGTATGAATCTAATTATCACAATCCTTATGATACCCACTAATTTTCCCACCCACGCAATAAATATTTCCCAACCATCTCGAGTGGATTAGTGAGTAAGAATCAAGTGAATGATCCTTGTAATATTATTAAGTACCCAACTCAAATAAACAAACTTGTTAGGAAATAAGCTAAACCTTCTCCATTTGAATTCTCTGAAATTCTCGGGGCACATCATCCGATGCCAAAATGATAGAGTGAAGGGTTGCCTCATTTCTATGCAAATGCAATTGAATCAATTGAAAAAAACTTGGATGTTGTTTGGTATTTTATGGAAGCATATCGTGCCAAGGATGAAGATGTCTATATGCGAGCCCTAGGGGAATATTTAGAAGGAAATTCCAAGTTTTGGTTATATACGTTAGAACCAGGATCCATCACTGGATACGACATGTTCACCAAGTTATTAAGAGATGAATGGGGTTAAAACATTGATGAGTCCATACAACCAAATAATGATTGTGTTGTTGAGGATCAATATAATAAATATGATCAAGATAACCATAATGAAATAACTGATGATTTTATTTATCATATTATTTCCTCCTCTCTCGATCCAACAGTAGACATGCCTTTGAGTGACTCTTTGATGCAAGAGAGTGTTGATGAACAAATCTCAACCCTTCAGGATTATGACCTTAATATTGATAGAAAATGGGAACTTATTAAAATATTTCCATCATTAGCTAAATATGACACAAATAAAGAGGGAGAACAAAAATATCACTGTTAGGGACCATCCATAGTTGAAAATCCTCATGGCCTGGTCGACAATTATTTTGATTCGGATTTTGATCATAGTTTTGAATAAGAATAAAATTTTGAAAACAATACGTCTTCTCTCGAGAGCTAATCATGTCATCATTATATGGTGGAAGAGCTTAAAGAAGAAAAATCACATAATGATACGATTGTAACTGAACTTGATCAAGAATGTTGCAATGGAGGTCCTTCATCCAATCATTTATCAAGATATGTTGGTTCAATGTGTGGCTACTGACCTTGTTTCGAATCTTGAAATCATTCCTAGAATTAAATTGAAAGCTTTTCCCTCTCATCAAATTTCGAGATCAATTCTTTCAAGTATGGGAGAAAATTTTCAATCCACCCTCCCGTCCCAACTTTTCGAGTCTTCTTGTATGGGTTTGTGTTCTAATCAAGTGGTTACTTTAGAAATTTTTAGCCATGAGTTTGAACATTGTCACATAATTGGAGAAAAAACACTTCATGTCTCTTCTCAATCATCTTTAATGAATAATATTTTACAATTTGTAAATCTGTCTTATGGATGGCTTGAGAAGGTGTATAAAAATCAATTTCATCTTTTCTCCATTCTAGAACAATGAGAGGGGTTAATTTCAATATTAATGTTTTCACATTACAATTTCCATATGGTTTTTCAATTTTTTCTGGAGTGTGCTACTCATGTAGAGTAGAGAACAAATAATTGCCTAACGGAGCTGAATTGTAAGTCATATTGTCTTTTTCATCAAAGATGAACTCACATTATTTTTATGATCGAATCAATGTTTTGATGAATGAAGTCTGTAAAAATCATTTCCAGCCTTGGCATGATTTTCTTTCTTTGAATATTACGCAGCATGTTAGAATGGTTTCGATTTTCATTCACATTTCTTCCAAACCATCTCTGACTTGTCATCTCATTAACTGCAAAGAAAGATCAATCAATCCGTTCATAGAAGGTTGCATTGGATTATGACTACAATGAAAATGTGTTTGATTGGTTCAGTTAGAGTAGGTAGGATTGAATAAGCTCTTTGAGCAGTAGTTTGAGTCTGTCTTCTATCTGATTGATGCATAAGTCTTTTTGTACTTGTCATTTTTTGCATTTAAACTGAGTAGATTAGAGTCTACGTTTCAACATCTATTTCTTGTCATTTTGATTTTACACATTTATTTTTCCCATAGATATTGCTCTGATATTTCTTGCTTCCATGTGTGTAGGTTATAGGTAAATATTTGGAAAAGAAGTAGGATGTTGGATGCACTAGGATTTGTTGGATTGCTTGTTTTTGATGGTTCTACGGACCAGAGGTCTCTGAGGTTTTCAAGCACTCTCTTCACTAGAGAAATTGTCCCGGTTGGAGCCATATGTTATCACATATACATTTGCAGTCAGGATTCCATGATGCAACATGCAAACTTGTCTCTTATTTTATTTTGGGCTACTTTTTACATGGGGTATCAACATGGATCTTTATAGCTTCATTTGATTTCAGAGCCTTTCCCATCAGATTTTCCTTGCTAGGGCTGAGATTCAGGAGTCATTAAGATGCTTTTGGTGATCATCTAGTTTTCTATAGTAGGGGAGCAGATTAGAGTTGGTACACACAGTTATAGAGGGGCTTATCAGTTGGAGACAGGTATACAACTGGTGAGATCAGGTATACATTTCCTTAGTTTAGTTTTTCTCTATGATGTATGTCAGACACCTATACTGACCGGGTTAGGATGATTATGGTGACTTATGCTTGTATTTTATATTGCTCTAACCTATGTTGTGATTAATCAAGGGACTTGATGTGAAGACTGTTGTCCATGCCATGCTTGTACAAATTGTAAACCTTAGTGTTAGGTTGGTTCCATGGCACATATCCCCGTGCTTTCAATTCATCCACCTTTGATGTTATCCCATGACTTAGACTGTTTGATACTTGTGAGATTCAAGATATTTTCCCCATTTTGACCTCTATGCATGATGGATCCCATGTTGCTTTGTGTCTTGGCTCTGAGTTCTACGGAAAAACTTGCCAAAGCCTTGATCTTTCTGGGCTAGGAAAACCCGCTGTTGTTGGTTCCTGAGCTTAGGCGAGTTGGGTTTTGAAGCCTTGACCTCTTTGGTCGGTTGCCCCCGATGTTTGTTTTTGACTGTGGATATTCCTCCTAGTTTCCCGAGATTTTTTAGCTAAAACCTGAAGCAATATGTCTACCATCATTACATGCATTATGAGCTATATGTTATATGTTATGAAATGCAATCCCGCAAATGAAATTGCAAACTGTCTTTAGACACAAATAAAAATGGCTATGAAGTGAAAATGTTAAAGGCCCAAATAAATCAGTGGATAAACAAATGTTAAATTTAAAATACTGATGGCCATATGATTAATAATGTAATGATTAATTCCTCACGAAGCCTACAGTTTTTGATGTGAAATGGGGCAAGGGACCACTAATTCACATTGTCCCCTAGGATCTTTTCACTACAGTTTCTTGTGTACTCAACACAAGGATCCTAGAAAATATCCTCATATAGCTTGATTCTTAGCTTGTATGTGAGTCATATACATGTTGTTAATGTTGAATGGACACTTTTTAGATCATCTCATCCACCTGTGAGACACCACCATTCCCTATTGTTCAATCTATCATGCATATGTCACTCTAGTTGTGTGTACTTTTCATTAGTAAGATAAATCACTAAGTTAAAGACAGTTAAAAGTCATTTCCCTTTTCCTAAACTTTGTTCTTCCATTCTCACCCAACTGTAGCACATTGTTTACCCTTTGTAAGTATGGCATGAACAAACAAATTTCCAGGAAGTTCCAAGATTCTTCAGAAGCACAGATACATCTTAGTATTATTAATATTGTTATTATTATTATTATTAGTCACCATGATTATGAATAATTGATTCATGTTTGGTTTTGATATACACCATTGGAGCATTTCTTACCTTGGATGGTTTCATGATCATATTGATAAAGTATCTCACCTTGATTTTTGGTACTTTGATGTGGTCAACCCAGTTGACCAAGTCAATCACAGTTCCCAAGGCAATGATTCAAAAATACAACATTGTCTATATTTGTTCTAGACATTCCTAGGACCAATACTATGGTTTCAATTTTGAGAGTTTGGCCTCGGTTATTTAGAAAAGTGATTATTATCATTTAATTATTGGCCAAATGGTCAAATTTTATTCTAGATGGTAGTACGATTGGTTCTCCTGGAGCATAGTAGTGTTCTAGGGGGTATGAGTAGTCACTTATACCATTCTTCTGTCTCCAGATCATCCTGAGCAGTCAGTTTACCCCAGTTTGCACCCTAGACATAGTTATGGTAGATCTATCAGTTTCCACAGATTGTACAAGCAAAAATGAACTAGAAAAATCACTAAAAAATTCGATTTGGCCTCATGCGTCAACGAAATGGCTTGGAATTTTGACAGATGATGTGTTTCAGTGTACCGGATAGTCCTCTAGCAACTTTCAGTCAACATATGTCTGGATTAGTTTATCTATGGATCATTCAGTGAGGAAATCCCCTCAAGGGGTGCCCCCTCTCATGGCTAATGATGTATTTCACTATTATATTATATGGTTTGAATTTGTAAAAGGAGAATAGGGTGAATTAATCCCCTAGTGACCCCCTCCTATGTACTATCATGTCACAACTTATGTTATATTGTGACTTTGACTTAGGATAGACGTCCTTGAGTAAAGTTGTGCCCCCCTTTGACTTGGTCATTTGATCCATGTGATGATTTATGTTGTTGATCTCCACCATTGATGATGTTTATATCTCAACCATTGGATGATAAAGTGGGTTAGGGTATATGTTTCTCTAAAACTATTTAAGAGAGGTGACCCCTCCATTGTAATTCAGGAGCTTTGGCACCAAAATTTAATAAAAAGATTTGTGTCTGTGATTATCCTTCTATGTATCTTGTGGATGTTTGATGATATGCTGATTGGCATTACTACTCTTCTATACTGAGATTTTATTCGAGATATATCTTGAATTTGTTCTTTACCCATCTCATATGTAGGAAAGGGAGGCGCGCTAGGAGAGGGAAAGGGCGTTTTGGTGGGGAAGCTCACCTTCATCCCGACTCCTAGGTGTTCGAATAAGGGAGTATCTTATTCTTTATGATTTTTTATTCTCTTTCTTCTCCATATTCTACAGATCTCATTTGTTTGTTTGATCGATTTATTTTTCTTTGATCGGGCAGGTTGAAGGAGGCGCTAGGGTGAATAGTTGTGGCAAAATAACAAGATTTTCCTCAAAAAATTTCATTCTGATGGGAAAGTGACATTCTTCATTGGTTCTCTACTCAACTACAAAATCTAGGTACATCTCGTGGGTAAGTTTCTCTTCTTTCATTTTCTGTATATGCATTGCTCATCATTCTATTACATTAAAACCCTCATTTCGTAGATCCATAGGTTCTAGCTTGCGGCGAGCTATAAAATTTAAAAACCACTTCAGAATTAACATAAAACTCTTGAGTTTAACATTTCATCACAATCAGACTCCATTTTTCCATCCAAAGCACTAGCTTGCTAGTTAGGGAAAAACACCCCCTTGGGGGAAGTGGGTATTTGTTGGCAGGGGTTTTGGTAAGTGAGTTGTGCAGCACCGCGAAGGCTGTGCAATCTCACGCAACACCGCACAGGACCAAATTAGCGCGATAGGCGGAAGAGTAACCATTTTTGGAATTTCTTATGCAATTTTGTACCGATTGACCAAATTTTGTGGATATAGGTTACTAGTTTGTTTAGAAGTTAGTTAGAAGTGGACCTTGGATGTAAAGGTGCAAGCCTATATATAGAGTTAAAATTGCAATTGTAAAAATTATCATGGAAATCAGAGATCATTGATGCGAAAGATCAATCGATCCATCCATTTTGTGATCTATGTGTGATCTTGTCACTTCATTTTGTTCTTGAGCAGTTTTAGCTCTGTCTGTGTCGACCAACTATTGAATCTTGGGTTGTGATCATTCTCCTGCTATGGAGAAGTACTGTATGATTTGGATATGTTGTGCAGAAGTAATATGACATGACGAACGTTATCCTAAATTGATCTTGTCTCTTATTTATTTCTTGTCTTTATGTGTCGCAATGCCAATGATGGATGTTTACTGAATATGTTGTATGACTGAATGACACTACTGCAATGAATAAGTGAATGATGTCATCGATTAGCGATATTTTAGTTATGCTGATAGATCTGTGATGAATGCTGCGATACTAATTAACTATCTATGAAGAATCTGATGAGTATGCTATTGATTCTCTGATGTCATGTCCTCCCTTATTACTGCTCAAAACTTGGTTCTGACAGCTCTCCCTCAAACATCTCGGGTGAGACTTCATCCGCTCTGTCGATGTTGATGGGTAGGGTGAAATATGCCTGGGTCGATGCTCAGGGAGATTGGGATGGTTAGGCATCAACAAAGTGGGAACCCTTGTTGACGAGGCTTTGTTGGTGGGTTTTTTCCAACAAATGGTTCCGTTTCTGGGACCTTGTTGCGAATGAAGAGAGGATACGGTGTGGCATCCAACTAAACCAGAGATTGAAGATTGGTTTGACCTAAATCTGTGAGAATTTGTTGAAACAAAGAATCAGAATCCGAAGTTGTCAAAAAATGATTGGCTGGCCAGATATATCCACAACGGTGCCTACGAGTGATTCTTCTGTGAATTTCCTATCATACTGTATGAATGGATAACGCGGTTCACTTATAAGAAGAACAACCATCAAGGAGGGGAGCCGGCATCCTGGACCCCTGAACTGATCCAGGAATTGAAAGAAACTGACAACAAAGCATCATGAGTTGTCGAAGTATGTTTGGATAGTATTCTGGAAGGATACATCATTAAGTTTGTAGTCGATACCAATAAGTCATACAACGAAGCAGAAAGACAGTTCTTCAATGGACCACGAGGAAGGTTCTTGCTGTCTCTACAATTATCTATTAAGATGCTTGTCTGCGAGAAGGGTATTCTAAAAATTCTCTTCGATTAGTGGAATTCTAGTGTGCGGAGGCCGTAGACACTACGACTAAAGGGGGGAGGCAAATGGAAAGATAAGGGGTAGATGGGTACGAGTTCTAATGAGATTGTGAGGGTCACTGATGAAACAAGTGGTTGTACGAGGGGAGGAGCAAGGTTTCAACAAGAGAAGAGGTAGAGGACAAGGGAAGTTCCTACTGTGATCGATACGCAAGGCCACGAAGAACAACCACACGGGACGAAGCGACCCTACAGTGACGGCGAGGATGAAAAGACCCAGGCTAAGTATAGGATAGCAGTAATCCCAAACCCCAACAGTAATTTGTCCACACCTCTGCACACTACTCCACCAATAGGTATAAAAGTGCATTCTACGTTGACTTGTGTGACGTGCTAGCAACAGTCTAGTAGTAGAGCACCAGTTGGAGGAAGAAGGCCCAGAATGGCCGGCGATGAGATGAAGCTACCAATATTCCATGGAAACGGGACTGATGAACCGCAATAGTACTAGTTCTTATGTGAAGCAGTCTAGACTTCCAGAAATATCGTGGACAATGATATCAAGAAAATCTAGTTTGCGACCACCCTTAGGGGTCGTGCGCTTGACCGATACATGAGATTCATGTAGGTTCCTCAGGGAACTGTGGAAAAAACACTGAATGAGATCCGGGAAGGGCTATTCGAGGAATTTAAGAAACCCAAATATGAGGCCCAGTATATTACATAACTCAAATAGATCAAGTAGTTCCCGAATGAAACTGTTTGATATTTTAATCAACGGTTTAAGACATTGATGGCTTGAGTCAACTTCAAAATGAGCGATGTTCAACATAAGGAGTGGTTCATCGCTGTGCTGGTCTCACATATCTAAGAGTCGTTAATGCAACAAAATATCGCGACACAGAGTGAGGCTATAGAGATCGCGATGAAGTTAGAAGATTCACCTATTGGGGAGACTACAGTCGGCATGAACCAGATTCAGGCGCAGCTAGCAAATTTGACACTCCAGCTGCAAGATATCAAGAAGGAAAAAGAAGAACTGATGACCTTTGGTGCACACGGTGTCATGTGGATGGACACATCAAGGACACCTGTCCGACTTTCTGAAATTGTTTTCTCTCAGGAGCACCGAACCCCTCGAGTTGCGCTGGTGTGCCATGGTGTCGTGTATGTCAGGTATATGGGAATCGACACAAAAACTGTGGCTACATGCAGAAGATGGTCATGAAGGCAGAAATTTTGTATTGCACATTTTGTTGCTCAGTGGGGAACGAGGATAAATACTGTCGAGCTTATGACTTGCTTTAAGAGAGAACATATGATTCATACATTGTGAAGGGCGAGGATCCCCACGTGACCCAGTAGTCACAACCTCAGCCATAGATGGCGCTACCAACATCCCAAGTGTAGTATACACCACCTCCACAAATGTAGTTTATTTCATCGCAGTTGCAACAATAGCTCACATCGTAGCCACAGTTCGCACCACAACCGCAGTTTGTAGCACAACAACAGTTTGCACTGCGACCACAGTACAATCAATTGTTGATCACTCATCCTCAACCGTAGTATGTTCAAGCAACACACTACATTCAGCAGCAGCTGAATCCCTCGCAGAAGCTAGCCCAACCACAATATCAGCAAGCAACTCAACCACAGTACGAGTGAAAAGGAGGATTTCAAGGAGAATTTAGGGGACGAGGAGGAGGCTTCGGATGAGGAGGAGGATGAGGTCGAGAATCAATCCAGTGTTACACCTGTTGAGTATTCAGGAACTACCAGAGGTGGTGTCCTCATTTGCAGTGTACATACTACACAACAAGCAAGCATAATGTTGAAAATTTCCCTCAATTGATTGCGAAGTGGCAGGCCAGAAACATCCCTTAGTTGCATAATCAAAACCAATTTCAAAACCAAAACCAAGTACAAAACCAACAACCATTGCAGAATCAGACTTATACCCTGCTACAAACTCAAAATATGCCTATGAACCCACCGCCAAATCAAAATCTGCCCTTGAACCAAGCTCAGAACCAAAATCAAGGACCAACGGTTGCGACAATTCTAGCAGAACCCAAAACCCAGGCTGTCAACGTTGTTGTCGTCACTCATGTAGGTGCAACAACCAGAGAAGATGGACCCCGTCAACAAGTTCTATTTGATGGGAAGAAAAAGGCAGCATTTGATATTGCGACAAAGAAAGATACCTTCTTTGAGGCCAAGCATGCAATCGAGAGAAATCCGGGTAAGTCACATGTTATTGAAATGCCATTTGCTTTTGATCCATCTGTAGAGGCAGGACCATCGCGACAACATGGTACCTTGCAACAGTTTTTTGAGAGCTGTTTGTCACTAGTCATAGATCCCAAGGCTCTCATTGAGATTGAGAAGTTGTTATACCACTAGAATAAGATGCTGAAGGATTCCACAGTGAATTCCCTCTAGAAGAGAAATACAGGCAAAGAGATGAGAATGAACATCCAGATCAAGGACTACGAAGTCGATTAAGTTATTCTGGATATCGGGTCGAATGTGAATATTTTGACCAAGCATACTTGGAAGTTGATGGGAAAACCAACGTTGGGATGGTCCCCTGTTGAACTGCGACTAGCAAATTAGGCCAAAGTTAATCCTATTGGTCGTGTCTCAAACTTGGTTGTCGACATATGCCAATTTTGATGTTATGGAAGTAGTTGATGGTGGAGGATCCTATCCCGTGTTACTGGGGATTGGATGGGCCAATGATAGCATGGAAATTATCAATTTCAAGAATAGGGTTATGAAATTCTAAAACCAAGATATCAGGGTCATTGCTCCCATGGACACTCATGAAGTACGCTAGTATATTGAAGTTGTCAAGGATGAAGTTGGTAGAGGTTGGGATCATGCCTACAATATCTCCGAAGACTATATCCACCCTACCGTCGATGGCGAACTCGGATGGTGCAGCGCTAGCTCTGCATCTATTGATTCTGATGATGCTTTAGAAAATTGGCAAAATCAGCTGCATGAGGTGTCTTTTAGAAAGTGTGGACTGGTCACACAATCCCTACGTCAAGTTGCGACTGAGATTATCGAGTTTCCGATCTACGAGGGGCTTCAAGAGTTGTCTGGATTCCTCAAATAATTTGAAGAGAAAGTGTTTGAACCACAGAGGTTGTTGGCACTAGAAGAAGCATTGAAGGCCACCCCAACACGCTGGTGGGTGACTCACAAGCAGACAATCCATGAATGGGCACAGTGTCGACGATTGATGATGGTGCACTTCGGTGATTTAGAGATCCATCACACTAGGAGATATGATGGGAAGAATGATCCCACTGGTCATTTGATGGAATGTCGGGCCTTGTGGGCGTCCATGAGTGGGTCCATGCTTTTGTTCATACTTTGGACGAGATTCCTAGATCTTGTTATGTAGCAACAGAACTGCGCAGAACCATAACTACCTGGGAGGATCTTTCGGTTCGCTTTGCATAGACTTTTAGTTTCCGAGATGCTAACCCTAAGGTCCACAATGCACTCCAACTTATCCATGATGTAGTATTGAAGGTTGTACTAGTCGCATACCATGTAGATCCACATGCATAGTGTCATATGCAATACATGATGATGTGTTACATTCTATCTGGTGAACCTGAAGATGATGATGAGCTGCAGAATGTCAATATTCTGGAATCAGAAGGAAGTCACAATGTTGCAGGACTAGACATACCAACTGACCCCATGAGTCAACCAATGAAGCTCAGAAAAGTTGACATTGGGATGGAAGAGAACCCGAAGTTTGCTAATATTGGGGACTATTGGGATGATGAAACAATGGCACATATCACAGATCTATTGCACGTGTTCCAGGATCTCTTTTCGACACGTTTCTCAGAAATGAAAGAGATATTAAGGGATCTAGGGGAGATGAAAATACCGTTGAAACCATACACAAAACCTGTGCGACAGAGGCCCTATCGACTGAACCCACGATACAAGGAATGTGTCAAGGCTGACCTCGACCAGATGTTGGACGCTGGAATCATTGACACTGTTGAAGAATCATAATGGATAAGTTCTATGGTGGTTCAGGACAAGAAGACCAGAGAGGTTCGCATTTGTGTCGACCTGAGAAAACTGAATGATGCCTTCCTGCATGATCCTTTTACAACTCCCTTTACAGATGAGGTCCTTGAAGGGGTAGGCGGTTAGGATATGTACTCCTTCACGGATGGAATTATGGGGTATTGTCAGATCCGAATCACAAAGGAAGATCAGCATAAGACCACATTTGTCACTGAATGGGGTTGTTTTCAATATATAGTCATGCCCTTTGGATTGAAGAATGCACCCACAATATTTTCTCGGGTGGTTGTCGCTGCATTTAAAGATTTCATTCAGAATTTCCTACAGGTATACATGGATGATTGGACAATTTATGGTCTGATTAAGGATCATTTAGCAAACCTGCGATTGATGCTAGAAAGGTGTCAACAACATCAAATTGCATTGAATTCAAAGAAGTACATTTTTTGTGCACCATTCAGGATCTTGTTAGGACACATAGTGTGCAAGCAAGGTCTATTGGTCGACCCTGTGAAGATCGCACTTATCCTTAGTCTTCTGCCACCGACAAATGTGAAGATGCTTCATGCGACGTTGGGACACACGGGGTACTATCACAAGTTCATCAAAGGAAACACTGTGATTACTGCCCCTATGGAGAAGCTTTTAAAGAAGGATGTTGCATTTGAGTGGAATCAAGAATGTCAAGGAAGCTTTGACAGACTGAAGGCCAATATGGTGTCAGTGCCTATACTTGTATTCCCTGACTGGAACAAGGAGTTCCATGTCCATGTCGACGCCTCTTCTGTTGCGCTGGGGGTTATACTTGCGTAAAACAGGCAAGGGCGACCTGGATCATCTGATCGTGTTTGCAAGTAGGAAGATCTCTTTTGCTGAAAGAAATTACACAACCACTAAAAGAGAGGGCTTGGCCATGGTTTACATGTTGTAGAATTTTAGGAAATATCTGTTGGGAGGTCACTTCAAAATGTTCATGGACCACTCCAATAAGCCTATGTTGGGGGGGAAGATCTGTCGATGGCTGCTACTTTTTCAAGAATTCGACTTTGAGATAATTGTGAAGCTAGGATGCTTGAATGTTGGCCCTGATCATCTGTCCCGCATTGAGACAGGAGAAGAACCTACCAATATTGATGATGGATTTCCTGATGCACAGCTATTTCGGGTAGATATCACATATGACCATTATGCTTCAATCATTCAGCTCTTGGAAACTAGAGTTTCCTCAGAGGACCTGTTGACCGGTCAGAAAAAGGAGTTGGTAGTGATTGCTTCGAATTTCCAGCTGATTTTTGGGCAATTATACAAACTTGGACTAGATGAAATCTTACGATGGTGCATATTACTGCATGAGCAAGGACCTATTCTAGCAGAAGCACATGCAAGAATCGCAGGAGGCCACTATGGAGGAAGGGCTACTTCACGTAAGGTGCTGCGCGTTGGGATATGGCAGCCTACATTACATAATGATGCGACAGATTATGCATGGAGCTGCGATGTATTTCAGCATGTTGGAAAACCATCACGACGGGATGAGCTACCACTTGTGCCACAGGTAACTCTACAACCTTTTGATAAATGGGCTATGGAATTTGTGGGTCCAATTAATCCACCAGGAAAGAGGATTGGTGTGTGGTACATCATTAAAACAACTGAATATCTGACAAGGTGGGTGAAGGCCATGCCAGTTACAGACTGCACCACTGCGACAATAGCATAGTTCATATTCAAGAATATTGTGACACAGTTTAGATGTCCCAGGTTATTGATGAGTGACCAGGGTAGTCACTTTATCAATCGAACGGTGAGAGCACTAACAGAGGAGTTGCAAGTGCAGCATAAGAAAAGCACACCATACCATCCGTAGGCGAATGGAACTGTTGAGGCCTTCAACAAAATATTAGAAACCGTGCTTACAAAGGTATGTAATGCTAATCGTGATGATTGGGATTTAAAAATTCCAGCAGTACTATGGGCATATTGCACCACGTTTAAAAGGCTGACAGGACAGACACCGTTCAAATTGGTATATGGGAAAGAGGTAGTCATGCTTATGGAAGACATTATTCCTAGTCTGCGTATTGCTGCTGTGACTGGCATGGATAATGCGGAAGCACTAGAGGAGCACATCGTACAGTTGATCCAGCTTGAAGAGGACCATTTTATCACAGGTTTCCACTAGCGCATCGAGAAGGATCGACATAAGGCATGGCATGATCACCACATTAAGAATAAACAATTTACAAAGGGAGATTTGGTGTTGTTTTACGACAACAAGCTCATGAAGCATCTAGGTAAGTTATAGATGCACTCATTAGGCCCATATCTTGTTCATTAAATTACTTCTGAGGGTGCAGTTCAATTACAATAATTAGATGATGCGGTGCTGCCTAAACTGGTGAATGGAAGCCGATTGAAGCCCTAAAGGACGGGGCCCGAGCCGCGCAATGCTTGAGGCACTGCCAAAAAAAAAAATCAAGAGAGAGAAGCTAGAGATAGGTAGCAAGAGGTACAATGGGCCCACAAAGGGGGGTCGTATTCGGTTAAAAGATAGGTGAGCAGAGAATGACCAGTTAGTCACAAAAAATGGTTGTGCTGAAGAAAGGGGGTGCGACCAACAACAGGTTGCGCGTCAGCAAGAGGCTACCTTGAGGGAAGAGGGCTGCGACAAGGTGCTCCGCTGGACTAAGATTATGTGATAGGAAAAGATGGTGTGTCTGCAGGAGGCTACGCTATTAATATTGGGCCACAACATGAAAAAGGTATGGGTTTATCCAGGATAGGAAGAATGGCTCGCAGTATATGGGAGACTCCGTGACAATGACAAGATGTCATGTCAACACTCTGTAATGACTGTCAAAGAAGGAAATGACGGCATGGTTGACATCATAAGTTAATGATAGCAGATCCAAAAGGCAGGGTGGCAAAATCAACGGCATGGATGTCATAAGTTAATGATAGCAAATTTTAACAGCGGGATGGCAGAATTAATGACGTAGTTAGCACACGCATGAAGAATCTAGTCATAATGATGCACTCGAGTGAGTCATGATGGAAACTCAGTCGAAGTTGGTGTTATAAGATAAGGACTAGTAGCTCTTTGTACCCCATTAGGAAGTGTTGCACTGAACGAAGTTGCAAAGGAGTAAGGTTGGGTTGTTGAAGGAAGCTTCACTACGTAAGGCAGTGGTGGTTGAAGGGACAATGCAGACCTCCCTAGATACAGGGCAGCCTGTGTGTGAGAATGATGTCCCAATAGAGGTTGATGAACAAGTTATGAGTACGTAGGTTAGTTAGGCTGAGATAGAGGTATTTGGAGAAGTCATCCTTGGCTATGTTTCTCCCAGTCGGTTTGAGGTGCCGACTCTAACAACCATGAGGAATCCAAATGGGACCAGATTTCTTGCCGCACTTGACTAAGTCTCCAGGAACAGGGCATTGGGTCCTTCAGGCGATACCGAATGAGCCCGAAAGGACCAAGTGAGAATATGCAGGCTGAGCTTGATGGCAAGGAAGGACCAATTAGGTAGATGCAGGATGAGCTTGACGGCAAGGAAGGACCAAGTGGCCAGATGCGGGGTTCCAGACTGGGCCACCAGACACTTTTCGAAGGGCAACCGAAAATGGAGCACGACGTAATATTCATAGAAGTTGGAGCATGATGAAATTGCAGGTTATACAAATACAGAAGCTTGATAAGATATGCTACAGTTGACGATGAATGAAGCAGTCGTGGCCAATCTAGAACAATCGCACACTGATGCATATGTGATGGTTTCTGCTCTTCAAGATCGTAGAAGACACCATGGCCAGCTCACATGGCTCAAGGACGAGCCACAAGACTGTGTTGGGGGCCTCTTGGCAGGGGTTTTGGGTAAGTGAGTTGCGCAACACCGCGGAGGTTGTGCGAGCTCACGTGACACCATGCAGGACCAAATCAGTGCGATAGGCCAAAAAATAACCATTTTTGGAATTTCTTATGCAATTTTGTACCGATCGACCACATTTTGTGGATATAGGTCACTAGTTTGTTAAAATTTTGTTAGAATTTAGTTAGAAATGGAACTTGGATGTAAAGGCACAAGCCTATATATAGAGTTAGAATTGCAATTGTAAAGAAGAACATGGAAATCAGAGATCATTGATGCAAAAGATCAATCAATTGATCCATTTTGTGATCTATGTGTGATATTGTCGCTTCATTTTGTTCTTGAGCAGTTTTGGCTTTCTCCCAGTCGGTTTGAGGTGTGGACTCTAACAACCATGAAGACTATGGATGGGACCAAAGTTACTGCTACACTTGACTAAGTATGCAGGAAAAGGGCACTGGGTCCTTCAGGCGGCACTAGATGAGCCCAAAAGGACCAAGTGGGAAGATGCAGGCTAAGCTTGATGAGTAGGAAGGACCAAGTGGCTAGATGTGGGGCTTGAGACTAGGTCGCTAGACACTTTTCAAAGGGAAACCGAAAATGGAGCATGACGTAGTATTCATAGAAGTTAGAGCATGCTGGTGTTGCAGGTTATACAAATCCAAAATCTTGATAAGATCTGCTATAGTTGATGATGAAGGAAGCAATCACGGCCAATATAGAATAATCGCACACTAATGCATATGTGATGGTTTCTACTCTTTAGGATCGTGGAAGACACCATGGCCACCTGACGTGGCTCGAGGATGAGCCACAAGATTGTGTTGGGGGCCTGTTGGCAAGGCTTTTGGGTAAGTGAGTTGTGCAACACCATGGAAGCTGCGCAATCTCACACGACACTGTGCAGGACCAAATCCACACGATAGGCAGAAGAATAACTATTTTTGGAATTTCTTATGCAATTTTGTACCGATTGACCACATTTTGTGGATATAGGTCACTAGTTTGTTAGAAGTTAGTTAGAAGTGGACATTGGATGTAAAGGCGCAAGTCTATATATAGAGTTATAATTTCAATTGTAAAAAAGACCATGGAAATCGGAGATCATTGATGCAAAAGATCAATCGATCAATCCATTTTGTGATCAATGTGTGATCTTGTCACTTCATTTTGTTCTTGAGCAGTTTTAGCTCTATCTATGTTGACCAACTATTTAATCTTGGGTTGTGATCATTCTCCTGCTGTGGAGAAGTACTGTATGGTTTGGATCTATTACGCAGAAGTAATATGACATGATGGAAGTTATCCTAAATTGATCTTGTCTCTTTTTTCTTTCCTGTCTTTATGTGTCGTGATGTCAATGATGGATGTTTACTGAATCTATTGTATGAATGAATAACACTACTGCAATGAATAAGTGAATTATGTGATCTGTTAGTTATGTTGATAGATCTGTGATGAATGCTATGATACTAATTAACTATCTATGAAGAATCTGATGAGTATGTTGTTGAGTCTCTGATGTGTTATCCTCCCTTCTTACTACCGGAAACTTGGTTCTGACAGCTCTCCCTCGAACATCTTGGGTGAGAATTCATCCACTCTGTGGGTGTTGCCGGGTAGGGTGAAACATGCTTGGGCCGGTGCTCAGGGAGATCGCGTTGGTTTGGCGTCGACAAAGTGGGAACCCTTGTCGACGAGGCTTTGTTGGTGGGTTTTTTCCAACAAATGGTTTCGTTGTCGGGACCTTGTTGTGACTAAAGGGAGGATATGTTGTGGCATCTAACTAAATCAGAGATTGAAGATTGGTTCGACCTGAATCTGCGAGAGTTTGATGAAACAAAGAACCAGAATCCGAAGTTGTCAAAAAATGATTGGCTGGCCAGATATATCCACGACGGTTCCTACGAATGGTTCTTCTGTGAATTTCCTGTCATACTATATGAGTGGCTAGCACGGTTCACTTATAAGAAGAAAAACCATCAAGGAGGGGAGCCGACATCTTGGAACCCTAAAATGATCCATGAATTGCAAGAAACTGACAACAAAGCATTGCAAGCTGTAGAAGTATGGCTGGATAGTATTATAGAAGGATACATCACTGAGTTTGTAGTCGATACCAATAAGTCATACATCGAAGCAGAAAGAAAGTTATTCAACAGACCATGAGGTAGGTTCTTACTGTCTCTACAATTATCTATTAAGATGTTTGTCTATGAGAAGGGTATTATGAAAATGCACTTCGAGTAGTGGAACTCTAGTGTGTTGAGGCTGTGGACACTGTGACGAAAGGGGGGAGGAAAATGGCAAGATAAGCGGTAGATGGGTACGAGTTCTAATGAGTCTCTAATGGCTTGTCCTCCTTACTGTCGGAAACTTGGCTCCGACAACTTTCCCTTGAACATCTCGAGTGAGACTTCATCTGCTCTACGGTTGTTGTTGAGCAAGGTGAAACCTATCTGGGTCAGTGATCAGGGAGATCGCATTGGTTGGGCGTCGACAGAGTGGGAACCCCTATCGACGAGGCTTTGTTGGTGGGTTTTTGCCAACAGTATTTCACAAACCACAAGCTGGGTTTTTTTGGTTTCAATTTTATTTGCCTAGTTTTACATCCAACAATCAATTAGAGTGTCCAATTTTACTTAATTTCTCCATTTCTCCCGAGATCCCATTTTTTCTACATAAACCCTAGGGTAAATTTGGGGTTTTTCAGCCCAATGCTTGAAATCTCTTGGTAATTGTTTTAAACTCTAATTAACCATCCTACTGAAAGATTCCACCAATTTTCCATTGGAATTTTAATAATTTTCCTTGTTTTAGGGTTTCTTGGTCATAGGGATGCCCCCTGGGCTCTGTGTTTTCATTAAGCCTGAAGTGTCGGTATCCTTGACTAGTGTGATATCTGAGTTCTTTTGGAGGTCTTGGATATCGTAGGTCACAAATTTGGTTTCCTTTCCTCTTACTTCCTGAATATGATCACTTCATGGGGAAAATACAAGACTCGTGATAACAGGCCTTTCAACCGCCTTTATCCAGGTATGTTCATCGAACCCTACTCAATTTTGTAATAGTTTCATAAATTCTTTTTACTCTTCAGAAAGTAAATAACTCGTTTTGTTTTTGTTTTAAATGCATGCAGAGGAGGGATAAGGGCGTCTAGGAGGACCCGACCCCTAGCCCTCTCTGCATACGGATAAGGTAAGTGTTTTAACCACAGTCACTAGAATTTAACATTTTTTATTTATAAAATGTTAAGGTTCTGACTACACCATGGGTGCACAGGTTATGGAGAAGCTGAGAGGATGGAAATAAGGTCACCTCCTCCCATGCCTACTTCTTTACACATTACAGTTACAGTGAGTAAAAATAATATCTACTATATTCAATATTATGAAAATCGATTCTTGCTTAGCTGACATTTGACCCTATTGAGTTGTCTTGTTTTCCATGTGACTCCTGGCATGGATGCTTCCCAGTTTGATTCAATGGTCTATAAATATCCATGAGGAAAGGGTTATTTGATTCATAAAAAGTGGCTAGGTTCATAGGCCATGTTGGAACCAGGCGTTCGCCACAATGCAAGATAATTTGGACTGTCAATTTGTTAAACCCTTATGGGTCTTCATCCTACAGGAAAGAGGGATTCACAACTTCTATGATCCATCATTGTTGTAGTTACCTTTTTGTATGTGTATGTTTTGGAAGGACCGTGGATGCCATCTTCGATGGACTTAGAGTCACTTTGGTTTGAACATTGTTGTAAAACCTTTTATATGTTATGATTTTAGGGAACTGTGGATGCCATCTTCGATGTACTTACAACCACTCTAGTTTAAAAACCTATACATTTATTTTGATATTTAATTAATTTAAAATGACCCCCTATGGGTCTGTACCAACTTCTCATTTTGAAATTTTCGCTGTTAATTATAATACCTGTCGTAAATTATTTATACGATGGTTGCGATTGTACAATGATATTACTACCTTGTAATAGATATTGGGATGGTTTCATTGTTTATGAAAGATCCGTGAACTCGATTTCAAATCGGTAAATAGTTAATTCATTTTTTCATTAAAATTTAAGCCTCGAGTTTAGATACTCGTAATAAGAGGCTGTGCAATCATGAGCTAGATTCCACTGGAGCTATTGTGACAGTTATAACAAATCTAAAACTTTAGTTATAATGGTTTTCCTACTCGAATTCAGTCGTGTACCTATTAGTTAGTTGATTTAGTAATTTGATTATTATGATTTTTATTGTATTATAATTATATCTTTGATCATGGAAAATCTTGATATGCGTTTGAAGGACTTGGGGTTTTGAGATGATATATATTCTAGTTTTATTGTTTGTAGCTTGGATGTTAAAATCCTCTCGACTCTACTTTGTTCATTCAAGAAAATCATAAGCAATAATTTTAGTAGTATTCTCTATTTACTCGTTATGTGATTGGAAACCTTTCTATTTTATTGATTTGGTTTAAATAAGCATTTTCTCCATAATTTTGTTATGTTAACTAGTGAAAGTTCTTTCTATAAGCCATATTGTAAATTAACTAAATTTTAGATTGAAAGCAATATGATTCTAGTTTTGAAACAATAATTCTAAATATTTTTGTACAACATAAGCAAACATAATCTAGAACATTTGACCAGATCTATGATAGTCCTTCGTTTCGATTCCCTAGTTGCGCTAACATTACAACCATTATTATATGGATCTCTTATTCAAATATGTATTCCCTAACATAGATTCGTTATAAACTCTTAAAATCATGAATCTATGAATACTAATTAAGATCAGTTTATTTTACATGAATACACCAAATAGGAAATATAATAGAAAAAAATTAGTGTAAAAAGAAATGAATACAATTCATAATTAACTTGAAATTTTACTTTAACTAGTTTAGACAGATAAGCAGTAGAATAGGGAACCTGAAACCATTGTTGGGGAAACAAAATTAAAATATCTGTTCCTCTCATCCAACCCTAGAATAACCAAGTCTCACTTGCTCCAGAACCCCCGAGCATGTTCACTGAACCACAAGAGAAAAATCCAATCAATGCGCCATCTCTTGCATTAACAGATCGGTTCCCCATCCACTGCTATCCTCCTACTTGCTAAATGGGCATACTATTACATAGTATTTTGCCTAGGATTTTGTCATTTATGAGCCTGTTGCTCTTTAGCACTCCACAAGGAGTTGTGACCTGATTTTGGGGAGGATTCCTCCTACATCTTGAGTTCTCACTCAACAACTTTATCCACTTGTATTTACCCCTTGTGTGTCAACAAACACTCTTTCAGTTCTGATTCCCTCCAGTATTTTAAATTAATAAATAAGAATAATCCATTACATATGTTTTTTACTTTCTCATAAAAAATATTACAAAATAAAATATTCAAAAATAATAATAACAATCTATTTTAATTCGGTGTATTACGTACACCTCCCCTTAGAGGATAACACCATCCTTAGTGTTCTTATTTTTTTTGTCTTTATTCTTCCATTATTTCACCTTAAAATAGGATCAAATATGCCTCCCGCGTATCACCTTCCAATTTCCAAGTGGAGTCTTCCGGACTCAGGTGATTCCATTGCACCTTGACTTGTTTGATGCTATGGTTCTGAAGTAAAAGTTCTCTCCTATCGAGAATACGCTCCGATCCCACCTGGAACTCTCCTTCCGGTTCCACCTGTATAACATTCCGGTAAATTACATGAATAGCAACATGAAAATACTTATTCAAAATGGAAACATGAAAAAAATTATGTAGTTTAATCGTAGGTGGTAAGGCTAATTGGTATGCTACTTGCCCTACCTTTTCCAAAATTTCAAATGACCCGCAATACCTAGGTGACAATTTTGAAAATTTGCCAAGTCTTAGGGATATTTTCTTAGGTTTTAGATTTATATATACATGCTCGCCTACCTAGAACTCTCGAGGAGTTCTTTTTAAGTCGGCATAACTCTTTTCCTTGTCTTGGGAAACCTTCATATTTTATTGTACATGTTTCACTGTTAGTTCCATATATTTTAACACCTAACATTAACCTATTAACTAAACTGCTCCAAGAAATTGGAGTGTTACATTTGCATCCTTACAGAATTTCAAAAAGACTCATTCCAGATGATACTTGAAAATGATTATTGTAAGAAAATTCTACTAAGTGCAAGTAATCTTCACACTTACCCGATTTTTCCATTACATACATTCTAAGCATGTATTCTAGAATCTGGTTACTCTTTCAGTTTGTCCATTTGTTTACGGATGATACACATTGTTGAAATTTAATTGTGTTCCAAGTCTTTTAAAAAAGGCCTTCCAAAAATTCCCTGTAAACTTTACATATCTATCCGACATTATTACCTTAGATACATAGTGTAAGATGAAAATTTCTTTTATAAATATATCAACAATGTTAACAACCATATAAGTATATTTTACCGGAATAAAATGAGTTTCTTTACTTAATTTGTCCACTACGATCATGATTGAGTCGTGTTGTTTAAATTTTCTAGGTAAACATGTTATGAGATCCATGCTGATTACTTCCCATTTCCATTCTATTCTGGAATGGGTAGTGGTTGCAGTAACCCTGCTGAATGTTGGTGTTATGCTTTTACCTGTTGACATTCGATGCAGTGTGTTAAATATTTTGCTACCTCTTTTTTCATGTTAAGCCAAAAGAAGTCCTTTCTTATGATAGTTATCATTTTTTGGTATCTAGGGTGTCCTAAATATGGTTGTTTATGTAACTCATCCCTTACAATATTTTTAGTTTATGTTTCATTTGGTATGTATAATCTATTTTTATGTAGCAGTAACCCTCTTCCATTCAAGCTAAAATATGTTTTTATTTGGTTCCTTTCATTTTCAGCAGTCTTTTCTTTTAGGTTTTGACATTATTTATCATTTTTTTTACATTTAAAATTTGATTTTGTAAAATGATTCATAGTTAATGCTTGCGAATAGTAAGTTTGTGTGACAACTTAAAACGTATGTAACCTTATTCTATTTCCCTTTTATATGTTTTATTTCGAAGTCATATTCACTTAAAAAGGACAACCACCTAACTTGTCTAGCATTAAGGTTTTGTTGATCAAACAAGTATTTTAAACTTATGTTATCTGACATCTACAAAAAAAATTCTTCCGATGAGGTAGTGTCGCCACATCTTTAGTACATGTATAATTGCAGCAAGTTCTAAGTTGTGTGTAGCGTAGTTCTTCTCGTGTTCTTTTAACTTTCTAGACTCATAGGCCACGACGTGGTTTTCTTGAATTAGCACCCCTCCTATTCCTTCCTTACATGCATCAGTGCATATGACAAAATCCTTAAAAGGATCAACAATATTTAAGATAGGGGCAGTAGTTAACACATGTTTTGGTTTATTAAAAATTTCAGTACATTTTTCGATCCAATCAAATTTCTTACGTTTTTTCTGTAGTGAAGTTATGGGGTAGGATATCTTAGAAAATACTTCAATAAAATTTCAGTAATATCCCGTAATCCCCATGAACGATCTTATGTCCATTACATTCTTAGGAATTGGCCATTCAGTAATAGGCTTAGCCTTCAATTAAGGTCGAATGATATTCCATCTTTAGACACTACGTGTCCTAGATATTGAATTTTGTCTTTAAAGAACTCACACTTGCTAAACTTGGAAAACAATTGTTGTTCTCTTAACACTTGTAAAATTACCCTTAGGTGTTCTTCATGTTCCCGTTTATTCTTTGAGTAAATCAATATGTCGTCAATGAAGGCGACTACGAATTTATCTAAGTAGTTACCCATAATACTATTCATTAAGCACATAAAAGATGATGGCACGTTTGTTAAACCAAATGGCATTATGACGAACTCGTAATGACCATATCGGGTTCTAACAACAGTTTTAACGATGTCTTCATCGACCTTGATTTGTACCTGATGGTATTCAGAACTTAAATATATTTTAGAGAAGATTGTTTCCACCAGATCTGATCGAATAGATCGTCTATCTGGGGTAAAAGATAACGATTTTTAATAGTAATCTTGTTTAATTGTCGATAATCTATGCATAATCTTAAAGTGCCATCCTTCTTCTTTACAAATAAGACCGTTTCTCCCCAAGGGGAAACACTAGGCTGAATGTACTTATTATCAATTAGTTCTTGCAATTGTGATTTAATTTCCATAAGTGCTATTATATTCATCCGATAAGGAAATTTCGATGCTGGCACCGCTCACGATATCAGATCGATTGTAAAGTCTATGTCCCTTTTCGGAGGTAGTCCGGGTACTTCTTCCAGAAATATGTCTTTAAAATATTTTAAGATCGATATATCCTCTATTTTAAGTTTGTTATCATTATCCTTGTCATCCACTACGTAGAGTGCAAAAAATTTACATCCCTTACGTACCAATATTTTCATATGCAAGACATATATTTTTGTTATGGTAACCTTTCTGGGAATTCCTTTTACCTTAATTGTATTGTTGTTATCATCCATGCATGTAAACGTTTTATCACAACAGTTTAACATAACCCTGTGTTTTTCTAACCTGTCCATTTCTGGTATCAAATCATAAGAACCTAATGGTAATATATTTAGATCAACATGTGTATTCAAGTCATTCATCATAATTTCACAGTTTTTCACATAACTAGAGACCTTCTATTTGGTACTTGTGGCTAGTTGTACCAGCCAAGATTTTTCAAATTTTTCTTGTGATAATTTACACAATTCAACAATCCTAGGTGATACATAACTCAAACTTGCACCTAGATCAATTAGTATAGAAATGGGTTGACTTATTATCATACCTTCAATTTCGACCATTGAAGTTTAATGGTATGCTTGTCGATTCTCTAATGCAACAATGATTTTGGGCATGCTTCTTGCCATATCCCAAACTGTAGCAACTTCTTGAATTGAGTGAACGTTATTAAAAATTTTCTTTCTTATGGGGAAGTCTTTAAAATAATGTGGCTCACCACATTCCCGACATTTTAATGGTTCCCTCTTTGCAATATTTTTATTAAAGGTAGTGGGAGGTTCTCTTTCTTTTGTTGCAGGGTTTTATGCTTTAAAACATTTATAATTATTTCCTTGATACCCTTTGTAGTTATTCACAGTATTTTGTAAACCTTAGTATTCTTCTTTCTTTGATAAAATTTATCACGTCTTTTTGTTTTCCAGTTAGATATATTTTCTCTTTTATTCTCATTCTAATCATAACAGAAGTTCATTTTTCTCATTGTCTCTTCTAACATTTTTGGATTGCCATATTCAATCCTCTCTTCGAACATAAGAGGAAAGCAACTGAGAAAGTGTTGTATTTTTTGTTTTTCATCTATTATATAAGGAACATAATGAAGTAAACTTAGGAATTTAATATAGAGTTCTTTCATGGTCATAGCACCTAACATTAATTCGTAAAATTTCTTAGTTTTTTCTTCGTACTACTGTTTTGAAATATACTTTCATTTAAAGTGCTTCTTGAAGATAATCCATGTCACACAATGTTCTTTTATTCCTTTTACTTTTTTCTTTAATATCTTGCCACCAAATATATGTTTTTTATGTTAAGTTATAGATGGCCATTTTTGCCTTTAATTCATCAGAATAGTTATAGATCTGGAAATATTTCTTCATTCCAGATAACCAAGCTTCCACTTCTTCTCCTTTCTCGATCTCTCCATTAAACACAGGAGGTTTGATCCTTTTGAATTCTCCAGAAATTGCTTCATAAGGTTTGTATTTATTTTTCTTTTTACTAATGTCACTACTTTCTCTAGAATCCTGGTGTTTTTCTTTATTGTGTCGAGTTGATTCCTCATTGGAAGATTCAACCTCATGTTTCGAAAATTCCAGTTTTCTTCCCTTACGTTTATAAGGTGTATTTTTTGCCATATTAAGTTCAGGTTCTTTGTGTTTCTCTTTTTCATTACTATGTAGTTTAGATAGCAAAATGTTATTAAGTCCTCTTGTGATTTCATAATACGTTCATTATCTTCTTCAACTATTTTTAATTATTCTCTTAATTCTTTAATGGTCTCTTGTAACTCAAATGGGTTTTCATTTCGATTCTCATTAAGACTTACCCAAATTTCACCCTCCCTTAGATTACCCTCTTCATTGTTCATTGGATTTCTAGGATGAGATTCTTCTTCCACAGACACTCCTACATCTGCCATAATTTTCTGGAAATTTTTTTTTATTCTCCTCTTCGTGTTCACAAGAGAATCAAACCACAACAGGATAAAATTATTTTTCTAGTTTTTTATATCAGCTTCAGTGTCGGGCTTATTTAGGCAAAGTTTTGTAACCATGCTTTGATACCATTTTGTCACACGCCTATAAAATCCAAAGTATTTTTTTTCAATATATATATACTCTTTTACCGAGTGAATAATGTAGCATGAAAATATTGATTGCATCATGAATACATTGTCGTTTATTTGTATAGTAACTTATACTGGTTTCCTTCCTGAATTGGACAGGTTACAATTTATGTAGATGTTTGCATATGGTTATCAACATTCTGCTGTCGCACTTAAAGGTGATGTTCTTGATGTTTTTCATATTAAACTTACCCTATGGTTTTGCTAGGAATTGCTTATCCCTAAGGATAGATCTTTGCCCTAGCCGTAACACCCTAACTCTACGATGCTATCAACCTAGTTTTATGAAGCTAAAAGTTGGGGGACTATGGTGTTAAACACCCTAGTCCTTACCCCATTTACCATTGCATGAAGAAGAAAAAAATGTTTGATCTAAAGTATAAACCACGATCCTTGCACAAAGGTATACATATAAGATTTTATGAACTTGATTTAAACATTAATAACTGGGAACTATGGTGCTCATACCATAGTTGAGGTTTGATCCTTGGAATTACACTCTTTGAGATGTTATACTGTATTGTTTTAACCACGTGATTTAAAGTATGTACAAGGGTTATGATTTGATGGTACGATGGTTTGAGTTTTGTATTAAAGATTTGTCTTGGCTGTGAGTTGACAATGCATCCATGCAGCTAATGACAGGCATGAGATTAAATCTCAGCCCTCCATCTGTATTACACGTTGGAAAGGGTTTTTGAATAGGGTTTAATGAGGGTTTTCATGTCCGAATGTTTCAATTTTTTGTTGTTTTGGTCTGAAAGTTTTGGGGAAGAAGGATCTGCCTTCCATGGCTACACTATGTGGTTTCACTTATTAAAAATATTACCTAGCCATTAATGGTGTCCTTATGTTTTCTTTCGAGGTGTGTTGGAGGTATTGCTTGGTGTTGATGGCCGCAAAAAAGTCTCGGCCCTACTGGTTTACTGCGAATCGAAATCGGTCCAGTGTTCAATGGCCTTTCAACCACCTTTAACCAGGTTTTTTCATTAAACCCTACTCAGTTCTGTAATAGTTTTATAAACTCCTTTTAAGACTCTTGAGCAAGAAAATAACTGACTTTAATTTTGGTTTTAAATACAGGTAGAGGAGGGACAAGGGTGTCTAGGAGGAGTCGACCCCTGGCCCTCTCTGTATTCAGATAAGGTAAGTGTTTTAACTACAGTCACTGGAATTTACAGTTTTTATTATTATAAAATATTAAGGTTCTGACTGCATCATGGGTGTGCAGGTTATGGAGAAGCCGACGAGGGAAACAACAAGGTCACCTCCTCCTAGGCTTGCTTCTTTACACATTACAGTGAGTAAAAGAACTTCTACTCTGTTCAACATTATGAGAATCAATTCCTGCTTAGTCGACATCTGACCCTACTTAGTTTTCTGGTTTTTCATGTGACTCCTAGTATGGATGGTGCCCGATTTTCTTCTATGGCCCGTCAATATCCATGAGGTAAGAATTATTTCATTAATAAAAAGTAGCTCGGTTCGTGGGTTGTGTAAGAACCAGGGTTCCGCCACAATGCAAAATATGTTGGACTGTAAATTTGTTAAACCATTAAAGGTCTTCATCCTACAAGAATGAGGGCTTCGTAGCCTCTCTATTCCATCGTTTTCATAGTTCATTTTTTGTATGTGTATGTTTTGAAATGATTGTGGATGCTATCTTTGATGGACTTACAACCACTCCGGTTTGATGTTGTAAAAACTTTTATATGTTATGATTTAGGGAACTGTGGATGCCTGTCATGTACCCAATTAAATAATTTCCAAATAACGCTACTTGCAAATAATGTTTCACCAACCTACTAGTTCCCTAGGTTAAGATGGAGACATAAATTTTGTAATAAGAGGATGTGTGACCCAAAAGGAGTTTAGTTTATCATATTCACATTTAAATGGGTCACATAAATGATAAATGCTAAGAAAATAAGGTGGCATGGATTCATGGAGACACTTGGAAGCTTGTGGAGCCTTTGAGTGACTAGATTTCCCGCACACTCGGCATGATCATCATCCAAATTCGAACACATAGGTAATGTAACGTTATTGGATGGTGATGCGGTGTCAAATATCATATAATGAGCCAAGGAATTCGAATTGGTAAAGGAGAGTAACTCCCATGGAAGAGGAAGAGACTAGAAGACAATGTGTGCCACTTGGAAGGAGATTCTATGCACTCTATGACAACAAATGATAGAAGATTCTATGACAAGTATGACAAATTCAGACCTGATTGCTCACATATGACAAATATGGCAAGACAGGGCTAAAAATAACCACCAAGAGGTCGAATTTGGGAGTTAGAGGAATACATTCAAATTGGGGAAAGAATTGGAGCATGAAGAGGAAGACACGTGTCATATGAGTTATTAACCCACTAAGATGAGTTGGAGGAAGCCCGTAGAGGGAAATTCGACCTTAGGAGGCCTTGTGAAGTTAATAAAAGTCTAGTGAAAACTGTAATATGCCCTTAAGAAACCACTTTGTAATCATGAATGCTTTGAATTAATATTCAAATTACTTTTTCTCTAATTTATTTAACAATTTATTAGATGTTCATTTTCCTACTCTAACATATAACATCAAACATAAAGAAGTCCAATGATTACCCTAATATGCCCCTCATGAAACCACTTTGTATAGTCATAATGTTAATGTTAATTGGTATTTTGAGTAAATCTCAATCTATGTAACCTGGACAAAAATAAACAAGAAAATTATTTTTCCGTTGCATTTTGCATTTGCACGGGTGTAACATTTTTTGTTAGATTAATATATGTGATGATTTTTCAAGTTTTATATCTATTTACATTTCATTTTTGGCATAAATTTTGGCATATTTGTGGGTTTGGTCTTAGATCCATTTTTCTATGGTTATATCATTTTCTTGGATTGCTATTCATTTTTTTTTAAGCAGTGAACATTGTTAAGCTCAGTTCCTTATATGCAACCTTAAAGTGAAAAAAAACACTATCTTAACTTTTTCCAAAATGAAAATATCATGTTATTAAATAAGTATTTTAGTGTGCTAACTTTCTCTATGTTGTTTTTGCAAATACCTTGGAGTTATTTTTTTTTCAAATATCTTTGAATTATTTTAAAAAAATGTGATTATCTATAGTTTTTGATAAAAATGAGTGAACTTTGTTAATCTCCAATGTTCATATACAACACTAAATTGTAATAAAAAACACTACCTTAATTTCTATCAAAATGAAAGTATCATGTCAACTAACTCAATATTTTGATGTGACACCTTTCTCTATGTTGTTATTGCTGATCCCTTTGAGTTATTTAAAAAAATTCTAAATTATAATTATATTTTAATAAAAATATTATAAACATTTAGGTTTAATTTCTTATTTATTAGATTTAATCTTTAACATCACACGCATTCTAATGGTGTTTATCTTTATTTTTCTAATAAAAATATTAAAAAAATCTCATCTTTAACATTATACATATTTTAATGGTGTTTATTTTCATTTTTTAATAGAAATATTATAAAAAAAATTATTTACTAAATTTTATCTTTAAGGTCATACTCATCAAAGGGTGTTTAGAATGAATTCTATACAATCTAACTATCAAAGCCATTCAACTTGTAGCCTTGAAATACATTAATTGTTATTTTTAAAACCACTTAGATTTAAAAATAAATTTAAAGCATCAATTGTAAAAACAAAAAGTTTTGTCAACATAAAACAATTGAAAAAATATTATAATTATATGATTATAGTTAACCATTTAACTAAACTCATTTAAATCTTAATCAAGATGCATTTAATTATAACGATATAGATAACTATGAAATAAATTTTTACTATATACTTATTACACCCAAATTAATCACCCAAATTAATTGTGTTATTCTACTCAATAAAACCCAAAATAAAATAAATAAACACTTGTCCACTTAATAAATTCTCTATCCTAAATTCTTTGATGTTTATCAAATTTATCACACATCATATTTATATTATTTAGGTTTTCTTTGGCCCAGGTTCGAACTGGTGACCCCTATTGGAGATCGCGAAGGTCTATACAGTAGCGACGTTGACAATATTTATATTATTTAAGTTTTCTTAAGAAAGGGCCGAACGAGGTTCGAACTGGTGACCCCTCTTGAAGGTCGCGAAGGTCTTTACACCAGCGACGTTGCAGCAACAGCATGGAAGGGTCTCTAGGGATTCATATTTATACCACTTTGTTAAACAAAGGTTGCTGGAATAGGTCAGTTGGTTAGAGCGTGTGGCTGTTAACCACATGGTCGGAGGTTCAAGCCCTCCTTCTAGCGTTGCCAATACCAAAAGATAATCATCACTCTTAAGAAAAATTCATACCAGTAATGAACAATGCCATATTAATGTTCAAGTCTTTTTGCAAAACGATTATATATTCTTCTTAACCAGGAATGAACAGTGCCATATTGTTCTTCTCAAAGAATGACATTCCACTTTCATCAATGGCCTCCACCCATTTTTCTTTGTCTTTACCACAGACGCTTAGCTTCTGGATCATATGACTTCTATGTAGCAACGCTCTCCATAACAAGCTTGGAGCCAAATTTAAAAAGAATGACTGGTCTTCACCCATATCTGACCTGGATTTCATAATGAGTCTATTCATCTTACATTTCACAAGATACACAACGTTAATGCTCCTCCAATTTCACACCATTCCACGTTAATGCTCCACCAACTTCACGACGTTCCACTTTCAGTTGCAAACTACTAGCAAAATTCTATTTATGGCGTTTTCATGGAGTTGGAGTTTTATTTCAAAGAGATCATCGTTTCACTCTTTGTTTCAAAGTTGAGAATCATTTTAACCTCAAATTAACTATGTGATGAGATGGAATTAAAATCTATGCAGAGAGAGAGTTTTATTAAAATAAGAGTAATAATATGTGAAAAACTGTTAATTATGTTGATAGGTGTTTAAATATTATCTTTGTGCACTTGCTTGAGCTGATCAACAAGAATAATCCAAGTGTACGGTACAACAAAGATTCATTTCATTATAATCTTATTTTAATCTTATTTTGTTATGCTTAAATGAATCTTATTAATATTTAAATAAGCTTTAATAAAAAGGTGATTAAAGAAAGAGATAACAATTTGTTATGTTTTTTATTTCAGTTTTTGTTTTTATTATTATTAAATAATATTTGTTTTGTGCTTAACTATATGGTATGAATAATGGATATAAAATTATATATTTTATCATTTGTTTAACAGCTAAATATCTTCACAAAATTAAATGATTGATTGTGTCTATCAACATTTATAAATCACTTTACTTATAACTATGATAATCTAAACATTTATAAATCACTTTAATCTATTAATCTCTACAAATATGTTAATCTCATAATATCTCAAAACCCCGAGTTCAAACGGTTGACGTCTTGCTATACAGCCAAATGCTCTACCACTGAATAATAGGCTTTTTTACTTCGCAAACTTTTTGCTATTCTTTCCGTCACGTAGTTCAAATTCCATCATTGGAATTGCATGGTAACGCGTGTCACACAGTTGGTGATATCCCTTTAACGGTCAACCACAAGATTGGATGTTTAATATTTTCAATAATCTCTTCTATTTTTATATTTTGTTTTATCTCATTTGTTTTAGATTGAAAATCGCTTAATATTTCTTTTTAATGATTTTTTACTTTATTTATAAAATATTTTCTATTAAACTTTTTTTCATTATTTTAATTTCATATTAAACTTGTGTTTTCATTATTTTAATTTTCAACTTTTTTTATAAAAAAGTTTATTAAGATGATCCAGGCTAACATTTTTATTGAGTATCAAAACCCAATTAGGTCTAAGTCAATAATGGAGCTGAGTTGAATTGTTGGCAAGATGGTGAGAATTCAACTTGGCGTGTTGAAGGGTTTCGGATGGAAAGAACTTCTTTTTCCATAAAAAAAAATAACAATTCCTTGATATTCATTAGAATCAAAGGTAACGAGATACAAATCTATGATACTAGGTATAATATCCAGTCAAAACCCACAAATAGTGTTCAATACCCACAAACAGTGCTCAACAACCTAAGCAACCAAGGCCAGGCTCCCAGCCAAAGTAAAAAAATACCACAGACAGTGCTCAACAACTTGAGCACCCACCCAAAACCAAACTACCAGCAAAAGAAAGCGTTGGGGGCATGTACAAACTGCTCCAAAAGAGCCAAAGAAAATATGAAATCACATGGACAAAACCCCATCATTCTGTAGCCAAAACCAAGGACACTCATAGAATGAACTAGTGAAAGTCCACCACCGGTAAGCAACCGTTGCCGCCACGCCATACCAAAAGCCATCTCGTCATCACTGTTTCTGTCGCCCTTGGCAGAGTAGAAAGTGGATGGTGGATGGCGACTAGGGTTCAAATCCTGGCCATTTGGTACAGGAGTGAAGCAATCGACTGTGAGAAGGAAGTCGCTCCACAGTTACGACCCTCTACAGTTTGGAACTTCACCAGCGTTGCTTCTTGCATGTCGGCAACATTGCCTTTCTATTGATGATGGACCACCTGTAGCTCGCGGACCTCTATTGCAGTCCCACACGTTCTGGAGTGCTTGCACCAACTCTCACTCTTGTTCCTTCTCCACGACAATGAGCTCGAGCCCAAACGCACCATCATCGCTTAGTTCCCACACCTAGGACTAGGTTCACAACCACACAAAGGAGAAAGGGTAGCGGCTAGGGTTAGAACCCTAGCCGCCTGAACAGTTCAGCGGCTTCGACTCTCAAAACTCCCTAAGTGGATGGAAAGAACTTCATTAAGAAGATCAAGAGTTAGGAGTTATTAGGAAAGAACTTTGATATTAGGTTTGGGATGAAGATAATGATTATCAACACCTTTCAATGACAGGAGGGATGTCAAAGGTGGCCTTTTATGTAAAAATAACCTTTTTTCTTGGAGGTCGTAGTAACAAATGGATTGACAAATGTGTGAAAGTCAGGTCCTGAATCAAGTGACTCACCAAGTTTTCTTTCCCATGAATCAAATTCATATCATCCTTCCCGAGATTGATAATGACACTTTTAAGGAGATTGAGAGGTGTTATTGGATACTTTTAATTCCAAAAACCTTATCTCTAAACCTTTAATACACCAAAAATGATTGTTAATTATTTATTAATTCGAATATTTTTTTTATATTTTGATAATAAAGTCAAAATGAATGTAAATGGATCATTATTATTATTGAATAAATAAAAGAATGAAAAGAAACATAACTGAAGAAGTTGTTAAAAGAGTATTTGTTGACCCACAAGGGGAAAAGATAAATGGAAAAAGCTGTTGAGTGAGAACTCAATTGATGCAAAAGGAAACTTCCCCAAAATCAGGTGACTCCTGGTGGAGTGCTAAAGAGCAGGAGGCTCATAAATGACCAAGTCCTAGGAAAAATACTATAGAATAGTGTCCATCAAGCAAGCAGGAGGCTGGCGATGGATGGGTAATTGATCTATTGATGAAAGAGATGGCGCATTGATCGGATTTTGTCCTTATGGTTCAACAAAGAGGCTTGGGGGTTCTGGAGAAAGTAAGACATGGCTTCTCTATGAGTTGGTTGGGAGGAACGCCAACTTCAGTTTTGTTTTCCTGACAGTGATGTAAGGTTCCCTACTCAATTTCTTATCTGCTTAGTATTGATAATTATAGACTAAGTGTATATTTGAATCTTAAATGTATTTTTAAACTAAGAATCATATGATGCATCTCTTCCTAATCTTTTTATCTATTTCATTAAGATAGTTTTGGCATAAGCTGTGATCGATTTACAGTATGTAGGAAATCATATGTCTTGTTTATACTTTAAATATATCTACATACCTTTTCCAATGTATTTTAAATGTATATCAAAGTAATCAATAGATCTAAGTCATATTAAACTAATCACATATACCTAGGAGCCGTAGGCATCCACGCAAAGTTTATCTCTGTTCAAATATTTACAAGTGTATATCTTTTTTTAACTTAATCTCAGTTTTGAGTGTTCATACTAGTCAGGGCTAGATGTAAAGATCTTAAATAATAAAGGAACTAGAAAGGATTCACAAGTAAGCCAACAATTTATTTTAAAAAGAGATAAGAAACGTTCGCCCAGCTCGAATATCTGAACCCAGACACACTATAAACACTTTATCATATCGATTAACCAAAACAAGACAGCAAATCAAAAAATGCCAACAAGAAGTTAAAGAATATAACTAATTATACAGCCTCCATTTATTTTTGGGTATTCATACCCATTAGATTGGATCTAATTATTTTAACAAAGCCCAAAAGGAACCAAACAAAAAGATTGCAGTCAATCAAACAAAGTATTCATAGATACAGATAGTAGAGACGAAAGGCTTCTTTCATGGAATAATGAACTAGTTATGAAGATAGCAGATCTGTGTTTTTAATCAACATTAAACCAACAACAAACATTTACATATGTACATATTCCATCCATAAGATTTAATAACATAATTAATTACAAATGCACAGTCTATATTCTCAGGTATCCATACCCAAGGATAGATCGATATGTTAAAGAGTTAAATACACAACCGAATCGCAACATCTAAGTGTAAACAACAATATTTTATTGACCTCCGAGCTTCCAAAGGATAATCACCACCAAAATCATAGACTGAAATCCTAACAAAAGTTAATATTTCCAATTGTCAAAATATCGTGGCCACAAGCCAATATATGGCATCCACAAATTAAAACTAAAAACACAATGTAAAGTCTCATCTTCAAACGCATTCGAGTGTGAGAGGCTACGAAGCCCACACTATAAACTAATACATCCAAGTACAGACCCAATAAGGGTTTATAACTAAACTTATCTTCATATTTTTTTAAGCGGTTGTAAATCCCTAACTTCCATTGGAACCGTGAACCAAAGTCACTGGGAAACCAACTTAAATCTCGAACCTATCAAGAGCCTTACCTTATGAATGTAGAGTGACCTGGTTATACAGCCCACAAGCCAGTCCAAGCTTATAATTACATGCACACAAATAGGTGGCATTGGTATAATGCTAATGACCAAGTTTAAAGTACGCATTCTCCTTACTTAACATATTTGGAGGAAATTCCTCACCTTTGGCAAAGAAGAGGGGGGCATGAGAAGACATGACCCTGTCGCCGCTCTTTCCAGGCTTAGAGACTTGCATTCCACATGTTACCTATTGTTAAAACCTTGCATTGTACATACGATAACCGGTGTAAATATTACGGTTTTTTTTGTAAACCCTTACCTTGCCAAGCGAATTATGGGCCATGAGGATGAAGCTAGGATCATGTGAAGGTTCATTGGAAACCTAAATCCATCTGCACATAATATTACCAAGTTATAAACCTCATTTTATATAAACAAAATTAATATTTAATAGGTTTTGCAGACAAAAGGACAAACTCACCTTTAATGGATGTGTAGAGAGCCAGGGGTTGGCTCTTCTTGACTTCCCTTTTAACTCCTCTATCCGTACAATGACATAATACTATAAGTTAAACTCTGTAATTACTATAAAACCTTTAATAATCAAATTTTTGTAGAAGGTTAATGGAAGAAATTTCTACCTTACCTCGCCAAAAACTTGGCAGGATGCAAAGTCTCTACAAAAACACTGAGATGGCGACTAGATTCCCTTCATAACATCACAACGAACCAAGAAGGCCAAGGTTGTAATTCCAACCACATTTACATTAATCAAACAAATAAAAACCTTCAAGCAAACTCATGTACAAACTAGAAACAAAACCTTCATTAAAAGATTGTAAAGAGAAAAGGGTGAGATTGATGCAGCGCTGCCATGAAGCGGCTGAGTTCTTTCACAGGAAAATCAAAGCAAACAAATTGAATGTAGCGTAAACCCTCACAACTGCATAAATCTCATTAAAACCCTACAAGAACCCTTTCTTCCAGATCTTGACAAGTGGAGGGTCGAGACACAACTACGGCCATAATGGATGTGGTCAATCCATGTCACTGAATGTGCTTGGTTGCGTTGTCAACTTGTAACCTGGGCCAAGGGTTTTAAAACTTTATTGCAAGCCATTAAAAAAACCTTTGTTGGCATCCACTTATGCCTCCCTCCATCTTTCATACATTTCACATCAAGAATCATATGTTAAACTATCACATCGCGAATCATAGGTTAAAATATCACTCATTGATATGTAAATCCCATGGGATAAGGCCATCAAATACCATAGTCTATGGATTAATTCCTTACTAAGGTTCTCATCATAACACTTAATTAAACCATTAATTTATTCATACAACCACCTTTGTCAAACATGTCGTATGAGGGGTGGATTTAACAACAAGGGTAAACCTTTAAGGGTAGCTAGGACTAAGCCTTAGGTTTAGGATTAGGTCCTAAAAAAATGAAACATTAATAATAAACTGAAAGACTAAAAACATCACCTTGGCGAGACTGTGACCGAGTCATCGCGACTTAAATGAAACGCCTACCAAGGACATAACCTGTCATACAAACGTTCCACAAACCAAGTTAAACTCCACATGCATAAAATAAATGAGACGATGAATATAAAGGTGTTGTGGCCAAGGGTTACGTGTTACGACAAAGATAATAATAAATAGTAACGAAAAAAATTAGATGGATTTTACGGATTTGTAACAGAATGGTATCAGAGTGAAGTTACAACGCTTGGCCTGAACGATCCCAACACTCAAACTGGTAGAAATATAAAACTAACTTTATTTTATTATCGTTTGACTCTCTTACAAATAAGAAGAGAATAATATCCTTGTTTTTGCAGGAATTATGGCATATGTGGGAATGTCTGTTGAAGACGAATCACATCCTACGATTCCAATAAACAATGAAGAAGGTAACATAAGAGATGGTGTAATATGGGTAAATCTAAATGAAAGTAGGAACAATAACTCATCTGAATTACAACAAATAGTAAATGAATTAAGGGAAGAACTAAAACGAGTTAAAGAAGATAATGAACGTATCTAAAAATCACATGAAGAGTTAAATAACATTATATTGTCTAAATTGCACAGTAATGAAAAAAGAGAAAAATAAAGAACCCGAACTTAACATGGAAATAACTACACCTTACAAATGTAAGGTAAGAAAACTGGAATATTCTAAACATGAGACTGCTTCAAGCGAAGAATCAACAAAACATAATACTAAAAAACATAAAGATTATAGTGAAATTAGTGATAGTAACCAGAAGAAAAAGAAATACATACAGTATGAAGAAACTTCTGGTGAATTCAAAAAGATCAAACCTCCTATGTTTAACAAGGAGATCGAAAAGGGAGAAGAAGCAGAAGCTTGGTTATCTGGAATGAAAAAGTATTTCCAGATTTATAACTATTCTGATGAATTAAAAGTAAAAATGACAATCTATAATTTAACCGGAAAAGCGGAAAACCTTTAAGAAGGATTTCAAATGAAAATGTTTACAAAGAAAAAGCTAAAGAATTTCACGAATTAAGATTAGATTCCATGACCATGAAAGAACTTTGCAATAAATGCTTAAGTTTACTTCATTATGTACCTTATATCATTGATGAGAAACCAAAAATACAATGTTTTCTCAGTTGTTTACCTCTTATGTCTCTTATGTTCAAAGAAAGAATCGAATATGATAATCTAAAAAATCTGGAAGAGGCAATAAGAAAAGAAAACTTCTTCTATGGTCAAAATAAGAACAAACGAGAGAACATACCCAACTGGAAAAATAAAAGACGTGACAACTTTGAATAGAAAAAGAAAAGTACTAAGTTTTATAAGAATACTAGGAATAACTATCGGGGAGATCAAGGGAATAATTATAAAAAATTTAAGCAACAGAATCCTGCAACAACAAAAGAAAGGGAAACACCCACTACCGTTAATAAAAATACTACACAGAGGGAACCACTAAAATGTTGGGAATGTGGTGAACCACATTACTTTAAAGATTGCCCCATCAGAAAGAAAAAATGTAATAATGTCCACTCAATTCAAGAAGCTACCATGTTGGGGGATATAGCAAGAAGCATGCCCATAATCAGTGCAGCATTGGAGAACTGACAGGCAGATCATCAAGCATCCATGCTCAAAATCGAAGGTATGATAAAAGACAAAACCATTCCTATACTGATTGATCCATGCGCAAGTCTAAGTTATGTATCACCTAGAATTGTAGAACTATATAAGTTGCAACAAGATAAGTTTGAGAAACATTGGCTAGTACAACTTGCTACAAGAACAAAACGAAAGGTCACTAGTTTCATGAAAAACTGTGAATTTATTATGAATAACTTGAAAACACATGCTAATTTGAATATTTTACCTCAAGGGTCTAATGATTTCCTGATAGGAATGGAGTCGTTAGAGAAACATAGAGTTATGTTAAACTGCTATGAGAAAATATTCTCATGCTTAGATGATAAAGGTAATACCATTATTGTAAAAGTAATTCCCATAAAGGTTACCATAAGATAAATTTCTGCATTACAAGTAAAAATGTTTATCCATGAAGGATGCAAAGTTTTTGCATTTTACGTAATGGATGACAAAGGGAAATATAATCAACTTAAAATAGAAAATATACCAATTTTGAAATATTTTAAAGACATATTTCTGGATGAAGTTCTTGGAATACCTTTGAAGAGGGATATAGACTTTACGATCGATTTGGTATTAGGGGCGGTACCACTATCAAAGGCCCCTTATCGTATGAATATAGTAGAGCTTACTGAACTAAACTCACAAATACAGGAACTAATCGATAAAAAGTACATTCGACCTAGTGTTTCCCCTTGGGGAGCACCAATTTTATTTGTAAAGAAAAAGGATGGCACCCTAAGACTATATATAGATTATCATCAGTTAAACAAAATGACAATTAAAAATCAATATCATTTGAACCGGATTGACGACCTAATTGATCAGTTTCGAGGGGCAACCATCTTGTCAAAAATAGATTTAAGATTTGGATACCATCACGTACGGATCAAGGACGAAGACATCTTTAAAACTACTTTTAGAATCAGATACGTTCATTACGATTTTGTCGTAATGCCCTTTAGGTTAACAAATGCCTTGATAGATTTTATGTGTCTAATGAATAGTATATTAAGCTAATACTTAGATAAATTTGTAGTCGTATTTATCGACGGCATATTAATCTACTCTAAAAATAAACAAGAGCATGTAGTTGTGTTAAGGAAACAACAATTGTTTGATAAGTTTAGCAAGTGCGGCTTCTTTAAAGACAAAATTCAATATCTAGGACATGTGGTGTCTAAGGATGGGATATCAGTCAATCCCGATAAGATTAAGGCTATCATTGAATGGCATGTTCCAAAGAATGTAACCGATATAATATCGTCCACGGGGACTACTGGCTACTATTGAAAATTTATCGAAGGATTTTCTAAGATAGCATACCCTATAACTTCATTACAAAAGAAAGGAAAGAAAGTTGATTGGAGCAAAAAATGTACTGAGAGTTTTAAAAAATTAAAACACTTGTTAACCACAACCCCTATATTAAAAATTGTTGATCCTTTTAAATATTTTGTGGTATGCACCGACACATGTAAAGAAGGTTTAGGTCGAATACTGATTCAACAAAACT
>LPNX010922619.1:136565-234301 GCA_001517045.1 Pseudotsuga menziesii | reverse complement strand
CTGGAGGGAGGCGACCTGAAGCAGCGCGTGGAAGGAGAGGGGAGTGTGCAAGAGGGAAATGGAGTGGCGAGCGAGCAAGCGAAGGTGGAGTGGCGTGTGAGCAGGCGGAGGCGGTGGCGAGCGACTGCAAAAAAATAAATTTCAATTTATTTTTTTCAGACAAGGTCTGAGTTTGTTGACCATAGGTCAGATCGAGCAACGAAAGCTCTGATACCACTGAAGCGAATATTCGTTCATAAAGTAATATTTACCAAAAGATCTGAAATATTAAATAAGCCATAATATATAATTTGATGATAGAATATGAATTGATGATGATACATTTACAAAGGTTGGACTTATATATGTCCATTCGTGACTTTTCAACCTACGGTCATGACTCTTAGATAATTATTAATTATTAATTAATAATTATCTCATAATATTATTTTTAAATTATATATTTTATGTTCGTTACAATACACCATAAAAAAATAAGTTTCTTTTCATACAGTTGTGTCCAATTAATGATGTCATAAACACTATAAGAATTGAAGTAATTGGTGGTCGGATAAGGAAATCAGTTGTTACGTTGGCTCTGCCTTCCCAATACTTAATTACCAACTGGAAAATTTGTAGGTAACTAATCCACTTGATTTGTATTGTCATATGTAACTTAGACTGTGATGGAGTGAACTGTATAGGATTATGGTCTGTATGGACGACCATTTATTTGCTTAAAATATAATGTATCCATTGCTTAAGATCTTGTACAATGGCATACGGTTCCTACTCATAGATTGAATACTTACAAACAGTATCACTAAATTTTTCTGAGTGGAATGCTACTTGGTGACCTGCTTGCATGATCATGGAACCCATGGCATAGTCGGATGCGTCAGTTTTTATTTCAAATGGTTGATGCAGATCAGGTAGCACAAGCATTAGAGCGGTGAAAAGCTTGTTCTTGAGCTTCTCAAAATCTTGTTGTTATGTTGTAGTTCATTTGAAAACTATCTTTCCACCCCCTTTTTTCAATTGATTTAGACGCTAGGTTGTGTGGATGAATCCCAACACAAATCTGTGGTAAAAAATCACCAAACAAAGGAAAATCCCTAGTTCTTGAATGCTTCTTGGAGTGGGCCAATACCAGATAACTTGTATCTTTTATGGGTCGACTCAAATGCTTGTTGATTCGATCACATAGCCCAAGTATTTGATACTTGTCAATGCAAAAGAGCACTTCTTCAAGTTCAAACAACATTTGTGTCATCTGAGAACATTAAGGACATGTGGAAGTTGCTACAAATGTTCCTCCCATGATTTAAAGAAAACCAGGATGTTACCCAAAAAAACAATGACACATTTTCTCGAAAAAGTTCAAAGAACATCATCCACGTATCTCATAAAAATCATAGGTAAGTTAGTTAGACCAAAAGGCATGACTAACCATTCAAATAAACCTTCCCTGGTTTTGAAAGCATTTTTCCATACATCTCAGGGATCTAGGGTAATTTGATGATATCCCGACTTGAGGTCGAGTTTGGTAAATAATTTAGCATCTTTCAAATAATAAAGTAAATCATATATTATAGGAAGAGGATATTGATTCTTTATTGAAATATTATTGAGATCCTTGTAGTCAATGTGCATGCACCATGTCCCATCTTTCCTAGGGACTATAATTACTTGACTTCCACAAGGAGATGGGTTAGGTTGAATATTCCCTTCGTCGGCCAAATCTTGAATTTGTATGTGGATTTCTTCATTTTCTAAAATAGACCTTCTATACATAAATGCATTGGGTAATGAAGAACCATGAACAAGATCAATTGAATGTTTTAATAAGCAATGTAGCAGTACTACAGTTGGATATTTGAACACATATTAGTATTCTTCAAGTATTTTATCGACTTGTTGTTGTCGTCAAGAGTCATAGTCGGTGGAGAGACGACCAATTGTTGTGATCTTCCAATAGTGTTGAGGTTTGATTATTAGCAACATGAATTTTTGAGCATTATTTATCATCTTTTTGGCTTGATTTGTTGAAACCATATAAATTATTAGTGTGGTTCAATGTTTAGGAATGCCATACCACTGATACTATATTTTGGCAATCACTTTATGTGGTCTTGATTGATACTTTCCATGTTTGTCACACAAGTAAGGTTTACCAAACAATATGTCAGCGACTGAAAGTGTGTGATGTCGCCTAGCACCTCATCTTGAAAAGGCTTGATGAAGTAGGGTAATATGCATTGTCGAGTGATCATGAGCTCTTGTCCGTCCTTCATTCAACTAATGTTGTAAGGTTGTGGATGTGGAGTAGTAGAAAGACCCAATTTCTTCACAATGTATTCAAAGGAAAAATTATTGTCACTACCATTGTCCACAATCAGATGTAATGGGTTTTCCTAGACCCATATCTATGTATGGAATAGTCATTACCTTTCCTCGCCATTGATGATAGTTGATTTCATGACGATTGTCGAAGTCAATGCTACTAAAGTTGAAGAGTCGGGGTCAAACTCCATAATAGCGCTGTCGGTTGAGTCGAAAGTAGGCAATTTCAACAATAATGTATTTTGTGATTTGCATTATGATGCGTCATCCCAAGCTAAATTGTGGTAGTCGCACCATTTCCCTACAGGAGGTTGTTTACTCTATTTTCCCATTCTTTCTTGAAAGGATTCTTACCTTGTTCTGACTTCTCGGAAGTAGTCTGAGAAGACCGTTTGGAATTGTTGGAGTTGACAGTATACTAATATTTTTTATCGAAAGGCCAACTAGTCAGTTTGGTCAAAAACTGTCCTTTTGCTTTTAGTTTCATCTCAAGTTGAATGGCATAATGGAATGCATCTGTGAGAGTGCAAATAGTGATACATTCCATCTCTTCTTGGATATAACAAGTCAAACCACTAATATATTGCAAGACAAGTAACTTATCTTCCTCATTAACACCAAATCGATCCATTAGTCATTGGAATTAAGCAATATAACTCTGTATAGTTTGGTAATTTCATTTTCTCAACTAGTTCCACTTCTTATAATGTATTTCCATGTATTTGGGTGGATAAAATTCCTTCCTGACATGTTCAAAAAAAAATTCCCATGTGTCGATAGGGCTGTCGTCTTCCTTGGATTTGGTCGAGAGATTTTCCCACCAGCAATGTACAAAATTCGACATCTTCAAAGATGCAAGGGTGACTTTCTCATCCTCATAAAGTTGATTCACAGAGAAAGAAGACTCCAATTGTTATATCCAGTAGTCTACATATTATGCATCGATCTTCCCCTCCAAGTTTGGTATATCCAAGTTCATTTGTACCAATAACCTTGTCAAAGGCATTTCTCGTCAGGTTGCTGACCGAAGTCAATCCAAATGAACTGATGAGTCGAGCAAGAATCTCATTGAAATTATCATACATTTTAGTTTGTTGTCGAGCAATTGCTTTATGTATGAATCAATCATTTTCGTTATTAGGGGTGTTTTCCGCATTTTCACCTTCCATCTTCTATCTAGGGTTGTGAGCATATAAATACTCAACAGTCGAAGGAAAAGGTAGGTTAAATAGTTGGGTTTTAGAGCATGTTTGAACATGAATAATTTGTCTTAACTACGCAAGTCGTGTTTAAGCAAGGATAGACTATCTGTGTCACCCAGGTAGTCGATAAGGACACAACATATTAGGTCCCTATGATGGTAGAAGCTAGTATTGCAACTGAATAACGTAACAAATATAGTGTGTAACACATCAAACATGAAACAACTACAAATTAACAGACAATACCAAAAACATAATGATGTGAGACAGGAATTGATAATGGAGAAACCCCAAGGGTGACAATTCTGGTTGTATTGAGCATTCATTGTGAGAGGTTAGTCTCCTTAGCCTATACGCAAAGGGTGTGGTGAGTCGAAAGACTCATTTACATGCACATAGGTTGAATGTAGGATCCGTTAGGAACCAATCGAGCCTTCTCTTTAGGAACTCGTCTTAATGCAATCAAGAGCAGAGAACCAAAATTCCTTTCGTTTTAGAGCCTACAAGTATTTATTCAATTATGAGAGACGCTTGGGTAACTACCCACCTCATTTTAGTTACAAATATACCATGTGTCTTCTTCTCATTCGACAACTAGAATAATATGAAGAGACGTCGTTGCCACGTCGATGGTGTTTCATATGCCTTTCAACTTCTCAGAATTTCATCTAGCATGTGCTAGAATCATCAAGTATCGTCGACATGAATGATGACCCGTCAAGCATGTTTGTTGGTTGATTAAGTCATCAAATCGATTGATCCGCTGGGAAAATTCAGTTTTGGATCCAACAAAGGAGTTGACTAGGACCAAGCACTAGTTGATGGATCTAGTCGAGTCGTGGGATGGATCACAAAGGCAGTGTTGGAGGCTTTTTTGGGGAAACAAATGTTTATTGTTAGTGCTCTTAGAGGAAATAATCACTTCACAGTGGGTGGGTAATGATGGTCATATCATTGAATTCTAGGGGGATGTCCAACCCTAGTAAAATTATGGCCTTCCATCTATTGGTGGAGAAGGAGTCTCTTGATATTCTCTTTGTTAATGAGTTGATATTTAAAGGAGATCTACTACTATCCAAGTTACAAAATTCCTTTAAATAGTGGGACTTTGATTGGGTAGATTCTTTGGGTTTATATGTGGGTTTATTAAATGGGTGGATGAATAGCTTTCCTCTTATTAACATTTTTTCAGTCTCTGGTGGCCTTTGTACATTGTTTAGATGTGAATAATTGGATATTAAAATTATAGTGGTTAATTTTTACATAACATACATACATACATACATACATACATACATACATACATATATATATATATATATATATATATATATATTGGCAGAACTTCTTCAAGTTACGGCTTGTTAAAGATAAATATGTTATTGTTGGGGAGGATTTAACTTTGCGATGAGTTGAAGAGAAGTCTAGGGATAAAAATCAAGGGTTGATCCTTTGGCATAGTATCTCTTAAATGAAATTGAGAAGGAATACTTGGTGGACGTGGAACCAATAGAAATTGTTCCAACATGGACAAACAAAAGAAAAGGGGTTTTAGGTATCTCAAAAAGACTAGACAAGTTACTAATTTCTTAACATATGCTAAATAAAGTAAAAAGATTGATATCATCGATTTCAAGTGGAGGGGGCTTAGGCCAAAATCCAATTCTTATTCAAGTATATTTAAATTCTTCAAAACCCTATGCACCTTTTAAATTTAATCCTGACTGGGTGAACAAACCGGGATTTAAGGATTTAATCTTGAAGGGGTGGGTAAATTTGAATCCAGTACTCGCTAGAGGAAAGTTAAAAAATTGACAGTGGGATTTTCAATGAAAAATTTCAAGCAATAGACGAGGAAATAAAGACTATGGAAGACACAATAATAAGGATTTATAAGGATAATTTATCAATAATTGTTACAATGGAGGATTACTAGCAACTTTCCCAGTGGGAAGGAAGAAAGGTCATTGTTCTTTGAGATCGAGAGCTCAATTAGAAGATTAAAAGAAGGGAAATATGACTTTCATTAGGGGATAAGAACAAAATTATTCCATCATTACGCAAACCAAAGGAAAAATTTTAAACAATTTGGGAACTCCAAGGAGAAGATGGTTCCTCAATACGCGGGTTCAATAATCTAGTCGAATTGGGGTTAATACATTTCTCAATTATATCAGCATCCTAGAAATCTTAACATAACATCTAGGTAATAAAGGTTTGTTCTCTCTTTCTATAATGATGGAGCTAGAAGATAAGGTAATAAAGGTTTGTTCTCTCTTTCTAGAATGATGGAGCTAGAACATAATGTCAGGATTTTTGCCCAGATATATTTAAAGGAATTAGAAGTCATTCTTCATAAATTTAAAAAAGAAAAGAGTTCATGCCTAGACGGTTGGACTATAGAATTTGTTATAGGTTTCTTGTATTCTTTGGGAAGATATGTTGAGGATTATAGAGGAAATAATAATTTCTGGTCTCAAATCAAACTTTTTATCTCTCATTCTGAAAGTGAATACACTAAATGGTTTTGGGGATTTCAGGAATATTTCTCTGTGTAATGTGCTCTATAAGATAAATTCTAAAATTATAGAAGAAGGGATTAATCCTTACCTTGCTCAATTTATTTCTCAAGAGTAGCTTGGTTTTATTTTGGGAAGACAAACTTATGATGGTATTGGGACAACTTAGGATGTCCTTCACACTATTAAGATTATTAAAAAAAATAGTCAATGATTTTAAACATGATTTAGTAAAGGCTTATGACCATACTTCATGGATTCATTTGTGTATGCTTCTTCTTCACTTAGGTTGCTTGGTGGATATTGTAAATTGGATGTCGGGTTACATATCAGATGTTCCATATGTTGTTATGATTAATGGGGTGTCTTCAAATTTCTTTGTCTCTTCATGGGCCTCCACCGGGGTTGTCCCCTCTAGCCATATATCTTTATTCTAGTGGAAGAGGGTCTAAGCATACTCTTAATTGATGCCAGAAGCTCGACTAAGGTTAAAGGAATGGGGTTTGAGAATGGTTTGTATATCACACATTTGTAATTTGTAGATGATGTTATGTTAATAACTAACAGACTGATTAAAGAAGGTACAACACTCTTAGGTATTTTATATATTTACTATAAATATACAAGAATGATTGCTAATGAAGAGAAATATGTTATGTTCTTCACAAATGTTGAAGTAGATCATAAGAGGTTATGGAAAAACTTGATAGGTTTTAAATCTAAAGATCTTCAAGAGGGGATCAAGTACTTAGGCTATTCATTGAACCCTTGTGGTTACAAGAAAGACGATTGGTTTTGGTTGATCAGACACACGGAGGGAAGAATAAATTTATGGTGTGATAGATGGTTGTCCATAGGGTTTACACTTATCCTGGTCAAATTTCTCTTGGAGGATCTATTGTTTTTTTTTAAATCTTAGCAAGCATTCCAAAGGGGATTTTGAAGAAAATAGGAAAACACTATTATAACTTTTTTATGGAAGGGGAAAGATTAGAAAGGACATCCCTAGTCTAGATGGAGATATCTATCAAAACCAAAGAGCAAAGGTAGATGGGGTCTCAAGGACATTTATGTCCTTAGAAAATCATTAGTGGCCAAATATGTATGGAGGCTCATTTCTAGGGAGGGACTGTGGCAAAAAATCTTGTTATCAAAATATATTAATATTGACACTATTGTATATCGGATTCGATGTAAAATTAATTTTTCAAGGGGTATCTGGTCATTGGAAAGTGATAGTGCAATCTTTTATTATTATTATCCCATATATTGCTTGGCTGGTGGGTAATGGGGGATCGATTAGACTTGGTTTGGACCCGATATGTGGGAAGGGAAGTTTTTTTTCTATCCCCCTTAAGGATCTACTAATGGAAAGAGGAATTTTCTTCCTATCACAAGTGGGAGTAGTCTCCACTACAAATATTTGGGAACAAGGTTGGCAATCTACATCTTCTTTGGGATTGAAAGATGATTATTCCATAGAATGGGATCTATTTATAGAAGGACTCATATGGGACCACATAAGTTTAAATAATGATCTTGATAATCTATTCCGGATTGGAAATAAAATGGGAGGTGAGTACTCAATAAATATGGATTGGCCATGAGGGGTAGCTCAGTTAGTTAGAGTTTATGATTCCAAGACCATAGTTGTCTAAGCTGTAGGTTCAATTATCATGAATCCAACTCGCTGGGTCCTTTGGGGTTAGGATCCCAAAACTGGAGCTGATAGGGTGAGGCCCCTTTGGGTGGCCCCTCTAGAATTATTATTGTGAATGTAGCGAGCCCCGACCAATAACAGTCAAGGATGTGAACCACATGAAAAAAATATGGATTACAGTATTCAAATGATTGAAGAGAACCTAATACCTACAAAGTCACTGGTGGTGGTTAGTGTTATGGTATTAATCTGTCATAGTAATCTAGGGACTAAAACACAGTCTCATAAAAGATTAATAACAATAAGGCATGAAAATGGTGTAATTGTGCTACAAAATGAGTAGTCGGTCTGTATATTCACACAAAGAATGAGTAATACAATACAATGATCATGCTACAAGCATGAATGACAAAGCAATTCAAATTCCCACGGAGCTCATTCGAATTGAATGAGTGAGTCTAGCTTAACTGAATGTAAGCCACAGTCAACACTCAAGTTAACCACTGATCAAAACCCTAATTGACTCAACTGAGCCCTAACTGAAGTTGAAGTGCAATAAATGATTGAGTCTAACTAAAATTAGCTCAGACATGTGTCACTGCAATCCAACCAACAAGTGGTAGTGCATCAATGACTCCAATGAACTCTGATGAGGTTAACTGAAGTGTAACTGACCATCAGAAGTGGTTGGAGGTGCCCCTGTTGGCTCCAGTTCATTAAATAATCAATTTAATGAAGGAAGGCACCTTCACTGCTCTGTTAACTGATTGTAACCATCAGTTAGCAATATGGGGCATTAATGACACTTAGATCACCCCCGGAGTGCTCCAGTTAACCTCCCCGAATGTAGGAGAAGGATAAGTTAGCCTCCTTGACTGAAGGTAGGTGTGGGTGTGTCTTGTTGATGTCATCTAGTGCTCCTTTGATGTCAATTAAGTCGATAAAACTTAGGATAGTGGTTTAACTAGGCCAAATTGACCAAAATGAGTGTGTATGGTGGTAAATGTCTCCAACACCCCCCCTTAAGCTATACTCAGGAGAAGTAGAAAAAATAAGTGCATAAGAATGATAGGGCCCCAGAAACAAAGGCCATAGGTCACCCTGTACAATAAAGTAACTACTTAATATAACCAAGGAAATGGGGAAAACCTCATGGGAAAAATACCCCCCCTCAAACTAAGTAGTAAATCAAGAAATTTTTGGTTCTTCTATGCAGCAGCATCCTGAGACTGTGCATGTGAACCTATGAATCCAAACTAAATGAATATGTCTGGAGGAATATTCCACTTTGGAAGAATAACAATGCACTCAACTGAATCAGAAATATTAACAGCTACACGGTGAAAACTGAACCCATGTAGAGTAGCTGAAATCATCTGAAGAGAGAGCAAAGGTTCTTGAGGATTTGAACCATGTGTGGAACACTCAAGAAACTGATATGTTTCAGCCTTAAACAGCAAACCATGAGTGGTAAAATCAGCCCCAAATATTAGGAGCAAGTGTCCAAGCAGATGCAGAATGTCTTCCCCTATACTAGTTCTGAGAGGAGATGAGCATGTGACCAAAGGTAGAGAAGCCCTGGGACTGTGGAGAGCGAATGCTTGAGATCCATAATATGATATAGCTTATGTAATAGCTAATGAATCACATAATAAAATATCAGCAACCTTATATGAGGAAACTAATGCGAAATCCCTATCAGTGGTTTTGAAGAGAAAGTGCGGTACTTTATTTTTCACACTGAAATTGGTGAGAGCAGCTACAAGTATGACTGAAAGATTTTGAATTTTAAAATATGAACCAAATAATATCATATCAGAAATTAAATCAAATCTAAATAAGTTCACAACAAATCCAAAACTGTGAAATGAAATCAAATCTCCAGCAGTAGTTTTGTAGGAGACTTGCGGTACTTGTTTCTTCACACCGTTGATGAGGACAGCTACAAGCAGTACTGAAAGATTATGAATTTGATATATTAAACCAAGAAATATCAGATCAGATCTAAATAAGATCATATCAAATCCAATAAGGTTATTATCATATTCAAATAAATGGTTAACCAAGACAGTGGACGCACAGCTTTCTTCTTCTCCAAATTCTGAATTTTGGTGCATGCAATCCTGCAGGAATTTGCTGGAAGATCTAGATCATGGGGAGTGAATGGATCACTCTGGTAATCTGATATTTCTTCCAAAATATCCAAGGTATCACATATTTGCACACCAGCAGCAATATTAGAGGGAGAAAAATCAAATTTATCTTCACTTTCGGAAGCAATTACTGGCAAATTTTGCACAGAATTCAAAGGAAAATCGTTCGTGAATGTTTGCATGGAAGTGCAGAAGTGTGTTTCTTGAATATCATAGATTCAAATGTCTTCTTCTATTTCAGCAATATGAGGATATGAGATATCAGAGATCTCGTGAACTTCCAGAGCATCAGGAGAAGGAGTCACTGCATGGAGACTTTCTTCAATTCGAACTGTCTGTGTAGAAGATTCTGCTTCATCTTCATCTTGAACAACTTCATCAGAGAGAGTAGAGGCCGAGACTTTTGAGTAAGAACTCTTGTGGTGCTGGATGTGATCTCCAAAGTGCTATTATGATCCTCATTGTGCTTGCCAAAGGTTCTGTCCAATTTTGTCCATAGATCCTTTGGGTATTTAGCAGAACCAATAAGGTAGCGCAAGCTAGGAGAAAGGGCCAGACATATTGCTCCAAAACCTCTATCACCGTCATTTAGCCAGTCATTATAATTCTCATAAGACTCTTTTCCAAGTCCAATAGACACCTCATCTCCTCAGAGATGCAACCATCTTCAACTTCCATTTTGAATAGCTTGTGAATGGGGTGAGAAGAGGGATCGATGAGTCCATTCGAAGTTGTAACTGTTAAAACCTGTAAATCACAACAAAAGGGGCACCGTAGGCTTTCATCACACCCAACATAGTTGATCAAGCAAGCTTGAGCAACAATTTCCTTACTTGGAGTGTTAAGTGGTAAGCCTTGGCTTCTGGTGCAGTGCTAGATTTTTGAGTTATTGCTCAATTTTCATGCAAGATCTGTCAAAAACCTTGTTTTTGAGAGATTTGAGCTTCGTCCTGCCGTGAGCTCTGATACCATATTAATCTGTCACAGTAATCTAGGGACTAAAACACAGTCTCGTAAAATATTAATAACAATAAGGCATGAAAATGGTGTAATTGTCCTACAAAATGAGTAGTTGCTCTGTATATTCACACAAAGAATGAGTAATACAATACAATGATCATGCTGCAAGCATGAATGACAAAGCAATTCGAATTCCCAAGGAGGTCATTCGAATTGAATGAGTGAGTCTAGCTTAACTGAATGTAAGCCACAGTCAACTCTCAAGTTAACCACTAATCAAAACCCTAATTGACTCAACTAAGCCCTAACTGAAGTTGGAGTGCAATAAATTACTGAGTCTAACTAAAAGTAGCTCATACATGTGTCACTGCAAGCCAACCAACAAGTGGTAGCGCATCAATGACTCCAATGAACCCCGATGAGGTTAACTGAAGTGTAACTGGCCATCAGAAGTGGTTGGAGGCGCCCCTGTTGACTCCAGTTCATTAAATAATCAATTTAATGAAGGAAGGCACCTTCACTACTTATTTTAACTAATTGTAACCATCAGTTAGCAATATGGGGCATTAATGACACTCAGATCACCCCCGGAGTGCTCCAGTTAGCCTCCCCGAATGTAAAAGGTTAAGTTAGCCTCCTTGACTGAAGGTAGGCATGGGTGTGTCTTGCTGATGTCATCTAGTGCTCCTCTGATGTCAATTAAGTCAATAAAACTTAGGATAGTGGTTTAACTAGGCCAAGTTGACCAAAATGAGTGTGTATGGTGGTAAATGTCTCCAACATATGGAAGATCAAATATCCCCTCAAATGTCACATTTTTATGTTGCTATATTTGGATGGGAAGACTCATCATGACTTGGGATTTTTTCCACAAAAGATAGTGGAATGGGACAAGCATATGTTATTTATGAAGAGTGGCATAGGAGCCAATAGATCATCTACTCGTTCATTGTATTTTTACACAATAGATTTGGAAGGAGGTTGGAAGATGGCTCAAGGGAATAATCAGAAAGGAAAATTCAATAAATGATTTCCTTAGGCATTGGTTATAGGGCCTTAAATTAAAATTATTAAAGGATGTCCCTCTCATTGTTTCCCAGTATGTTTGGTTGGCCAGGAACCAAGCACTTTTCGAGGAACAAGAAACACAAACATTCCAATCTTTCTTGTGTGTACAATCTATGATGTTGTTCTTCAGAACGTTTGTGAGACCTCCAGAAATCAGAGTGGAGGGAGATCTTTTGATTACAAAAGTTTTAGTTGAGGATTCTTCGATGGAGCTTGCAATGGATCCGAGAATAGTACTAGAATTGGGGGAGTATTTTTTCTATTAGATGAGAAAATATACTTTTCAATCTAATGAGGATAGGGGCACAAACAACTCTGATGAACTCTTAGCATTGCACACTTTGTTGAGACTTTCCTGGGAGGAAGGAGTCATATATATTAAGGTCTATGGGGACTCAACTATGGTGGAAAATTGGATAAATGATAAAATTATCTTGAGAAATATTTACCCGCTAAACATAGGAACAATATTAAAGGAGATTGTGGGGGATTTAAATAGATTTACCATCATCCACATATATAGAGAACTAAATAGTCAAGTTAAGTAAGGCTCTCAAGCCAAGGTTTACAACTAGATCCCGGTACCATGATCCAATCATCATTCCAAGGGAAGCACAATCAAATGACTCATATTAGACAAAATTTTCTTTAAGCAATCAAGTTATTGTTTTGATTTTTTGTGTTTTGTATTAAGTCTTAAGGCTGAAGTCATTGAAAAAATATGGTATAAGCTCAAGATAACTTTGAGTATTATGCTGATTATGATCTTAACTATGAAATTCTTGTTTGTTGGAAGAGTTTTCGCTATCTGGATGTAGGTTTTGGGGGCTATTTAGCTCAATGACAACTAGTCCTTTAATTGCACTTAAATAATGTATTTTGATTCCTTATTAGAATGAAATGTAAGTTTTTTTTTTCTTGAAAAAATAAAAAGCTAACATTTTATTCCCAAAAGTCTTTATATCATTAAGTTTAATATATTTTGTAATTTTAACTTTTTCTTTTTTAATTTTTTATATTTCCAAATTTCCTTATACCACTAAATTTAATATATTTTGTAAATTTAAGTTTGTTATTATTTTAAAATTTTAAAAATAATTTAATAATTATTTTTAAGATAAAATAAACATTAGTTTTTTCAATTAAAATAAATATTAATATTTAAATTAAAAATAAAAATAAACTATATAATGTGACTTTCATATTTACACAAAGAAAATAGAAAAAACCAAACTCCATATGAGATAAAGAGACGATGTACCTCTTTATTATTGGTGAAGACTTTTAATTTTTTTAAACGTATAGCATTAGCATGATAAAAACAATAAGATTTATTTTTTTGTTCTTATTAGTTTGTGGATAGGTTTAATTATTTTTTAAATCAATTCTTTTTAATGAAGCCAGTATGAAATAGCTTTGTTATTAATTTTGTTTGTTTATTTGTTGTATATTCTTAAGCTTTATTATTTGATGATTTATTTTGTTAATAATTAGGGGAAAAGTACATAACCATTACATTAGGAAAGACTATTATATAGATAAAAATATCAAAAAATATGAACAATTATTTTTCAATTAATGAATATAACATAAAAGAATTGTATTATTATTACATAAAAGAATGAATAATTATTATTATTATTATTATTATTATTATTATTATTAACAACTAGATAATAATAATATTAATTATGTGTGATTTGTAACAATGTGTTACAAACCTATAAATTTTTTACCTGAGTGAATATTGTAACATGTATAATTGGTCATAGCATGAACAATTTATCGTTTATTTGTATAATAACTTATATTTGATTCTTACTTAATTGGATGGGTTATATTTTATGTGGTGTTTACATACGGTGATCGACAACCATGCCTTCGCAGCTAAAGGTGATGTTCTTATTGCTTTATATATTTATTTTACCATAAGGTTTTTCTAGGAGTTGCTTAGCCTAAAAGCCATGTGGTGTTTACATATGGTTATCGAAAACCCTGCCTTCACAGCTAAAGGTGATGTTCTTATTGCTTTATATATTAATTTTACCATAAGGTTTTGCTAGGAGTTGCTTAGCCTAAAAGCTAAGGTTCTTCCCTAGTTGTCACGCCTTAACTCTAGCAACTAAAACATGATGCTAACAAGGGGCTTCGTATAACATAGTTTGATGAAGATGAAAGGTTGGGGGACTATGGTCTTAAACACCATAGTCTCGATCCCACTTACCTTGGAATGGAGTATTGATATGTTTAAAATATGGTGTAGACCATAGTTCTAGCAGGAGACACAAGGTATAAGTTTAAGAGTTTGTTTGAATGTTAAAGACTTGGGGTTATAATGCTCATACCCTAGTCGTGGTTTTAAATCGTGGCATAAACAACTTAGAGGTTTTAATATCATATGGTCTTTAGCCATGCAATATTGGGAGGTACGAGGGCTATGTTCCGTTTGTACTGAAGTTTACCTTGGTAATAATTTTTTCTTCGTAGGCAGGTAATTAATGGAAAGCTTGCAAATGTATACAATATTAAATATTGGCCCTCCATCTATCTTAAATGTTGGAAAGGGTTGTTGATAGGATTTAATGCAGTTTTGTTCTGTCTGGATGTTTCAATTTTACACTTGTCTTTTGGTCTGCTACCCATTATGGAAATAGCTCAGCCTTTTGATGGTTGTGTTGTGTAACTTGCTCGAACCACTTCTTGGTTAGTTTAACATAGATTTTGTTGTTTGTTGAGGTATACATTGAAGTTTTGACTGGGGTTAATGGTCGCCAATGGCCTCGGCCTTGTTGGTTTGTTGCGAAGAGGAAGAAGAGGAAAACCAACATCCGTTGGCCTGCCACGGCTTCTACCAGGTATAACAAAACCCAATTAGGTTGCATTTAGTTTTTTTATAACAAAATATGTCTTCAGGTTTAAAATCACAAACAAATAACTGATTTTGGCTTCAATTTGCAGGAAGAGGAGTGATAGGAGTCAAGGAGGAGGAAACACTTGTCCCCCTCTGCATTCGAAACCATGTAAGGTTCTAACGATGTGTATCATCCTTCCTTTTATGGTTTTTAATAAGGTGAAAAGATAATGACTACATTATGGTAATGCAGGTTCAGAAATGGCCGACAAGGGTGGCGATAGGGTCACCTCCTCCCATGCCTGCCACTCTAAATACCAAGGGTGAGTGTGTGAAACCTTTCTATGTTTTTGAGTGTATCCAAACCATAACTTTATTAAGTACTAACATTACTCCTTGTTGATAAGGCATGTACCCCCTGGCATGGATGCGTTTGGCCTTCATCAATGGTCTGCCAACATCTGCATTGGTCAGGGTTAATTAGTTTAAGTTTGCAAGGTCTCTTCGTTGGGTTGTAGACCGTGTAGGAAGTGGGTATTTCTCCACTCTTATGAAGCTAAGTTTGGTTCTTTACAGGTCTCCAATAGTTTACAGCAATGGCTTCACAACCTCTCTGTTTCCAGCATTGTTGTATTTATATGTGTGTGTGTGTGTGTGTGTGTGTGTGTGTGTGGTTTTATGAATGGTGGATGTCATCTTTAATGGACTTACAGCCACTCAGGCTTCATGTGGAAAATATATTCAAAACCTTATACTTTTATTTTGATATTTAAATACTTTAATAAGACCCATTTGGGTTTGTACCAGCTTATAGTTTAGAGCTTCATTATTGTTGGTTTTGACACTTCATTAATTTGATTGTACCTATTGTAATATTAATGACATGATGGATGCCATTATATAATGGTCTTACTACCAGGCAATACTTGTTGGATGGTTTTTTTTGTTTATCAAGTAATAAAATCTGTGTGATTCAATTTCAATTATGTGTAGTCAATTCGTTTCAAATATAGTTAAAATCCTCGGGGTTTAGATACCCACGAATAGAGACTGTGTGTTTGTATTTAAAGATGGTATTGAATTTTAGATCTTGTTAGATCTGATAGTGTAATTACTCGTTGGATTTGTAAGTGATGGGGAGGACTGATAACGAGTCTGGAACTTGACTTTGATATTTATGATTAGCCATTCGAATTCAATCGTAACGCGGTTTACCAAATGATTTAATAATCAAATTTGGGTTTTAATGCATTAATGCAAATTTTGATCTGTGTTTGGATGGTTTGCGATAGAAGAGATGTATTCTTTTATTTATGTGATACTAAAGTAATTTTGTGATTTATAGATTGGTTTCTATAAGAAAAGGAAGAAGTCTCTCAGCTCTTACTCTCTTTTGAAAACATCAATTAGCACTCTTTTGTTTTATTGTTTGAATATTGGAATTTGTGTTTAAATAAATCAATCAGCAATATAGATCTAGGGAAATCTGGCTATAGTCAAGTATCTCTGAGAGTATGATTCTAGTTTTGCATTGCATTTTAATTTGATACATTTTTAGAATAAAAGTACAGAGTCTAGCTCTGGAGGAAAACATCGACTTTGAAGAAAAGATTAGTTGAAAATAAATACATTTAAAATACTGTAATAGTTCATCTGCAAGCATGAATGAGAACATTTATCCAGATCTATGATAACACTATATTTAAATATGAAACTTCGATTCGGGTATGGAAACCCAAACAAAGATTTGGTTATGATATATTAAAAAACACAAATATACAACTGCTAAGTAAGATCAGTTTTGCATTACATAATAACATAAGGTAGGGGAAATAATAGGAATAGATGCATAGTATCATTACTGTAAAATTTTAAATATGATTCATGATTAACTTGAAATTTTACTTTAAACAAGTCTAGAATAGATAAGAAGTAGACTAGGGAACCCCACACCACTGTCAAGAAAATAGAATTGAAACAATTGTTCATCTCAACCAACTCCTAGAGCAGCCAAGTCTCACTTTCCCTAGAACCCTTGAGCCTGTTTTTTGAACCACAGGGACAAAATCCAATCAATGCGCCATCTCTTACATTAACATATCAATTCCTCTTACACTGCTAGCCTCCTGCTTGCTAAATGGACATACTATTCTATAGTATTTTTCCTAGGACTTGGTCATTTATGAGCCTCCTGCTCTTTATCACTCCACAAGGAATTTGACCTAATTTTGGGGAGGATGCCTCCTACATCTTGAGTTCTCACTCAACAACTTTCGCCACTTGTATTTTTCCCTTATGGTTCAGCAAACACTCTTTTAACAACTATTTCAGTTCTGATTCCTTCCAGTATTTTTAATTAATAAATAAGAATAATCAATTACATCTATTTTTTAATTTCTTGTCAAAAATATTTAAAAAATAAAATATTCAAAAGAATAATAATTTACTTTAATTCAGTGTGTTACACAAGGTCAATATCAATATATGAAATTATAACTTCGTTCATAAAATCTTAATTAAGATAGTTAAAATAAATATGGAGATATTATTGTAAACTTAAATTCACATTGAAACCAATGTCTAAAATAAAAATAAAATTTTTATTTCTTAATTTTGTAAATGACTATATCATCATCATATACTAAGTTGTAATTGTCCCCGGATGCAAGTGCCCAAAGTCAATGCGACGTGGAGGGAGGCGAGACACCGTTTTAATGGCCACCTTCCCTAGATGTCGTCGTCACCTTTATAACCTTGATTACCTCCCTTCAAAAGAGAACGTTGGCATGCATTACAGTCTACACAGCACCTGCCTTTATACTTTCGGTCACTTCACACAGACCTCGGTTTGGATGGATTCCTCCACGCAACAAAGGAATTTAATGGTCGTCGTCGTTAGTATTGGCCTCCTGGTCAGCATGCTCGATGGCTCCACACGGTCTCTACTCCACCAATAGTTGACTATTTCATTTTGTTTCTTCTATCGCTCCAGCGTTATTTGGCCTTTCAACCCTAGAGAAATTCCAGGGAACAAGAATAGCACGACAGTTTATTCAGTTGCTCCATTGTTATTTGGCCTTCCAACCACTCACCAAACATGTCGATCAGACTAAGGGCCACTCCTCATAGAGGTGGCAGCTCCAGGGGAGCTAAAAGCAAGGCGACATTACGGTTTTCTATCTCGGTGGGATATGGCGCCCACATTCCCCTCAGCATGCGCAGGGCAATGGACGATTGGGAAGCAGAAGTTGTGGCTCACTGCCTCTCCATGCAACCTCTGCGACAACGGCTCTCCCATTGTTGGCAAATGGAGAATTTGCTTGCACAATTGCTCTGGGAATATGAACGTGCTCCCTCTCCTTTGACCTCCACTACTCAGGAAACAACTCCACTACTCAGTGATTCAAACAACTCCACTACTCAGGAAACCTCCTCACCTGCACTAATCCTGAACCAGCAGGACCCTCCAAAGAACATGCATCAAATCCAGGACACTCAACACACCAGACGCGTAGCTGAAGCTTCTATCGACATGGCGACAAAGGGGAAGAAAGATGAAATGGGCATGTAGACTGACAGCCGGCAGCAACAAATGTCGGTTCCTCCTCCCTCCATGGAGCCGCATTAGGACCCTGAACTGGCTATCTCGGGGAATGAATATGACCACTTCAGGTCGTGCCTTATCGTTGAGGAACCTTGGCGAAAGTTGTATGGACCATGTTCTTTATTTCTTCTTTTGTGTTTGTTTTATTTTCAGTTATCCTGCTAGTTTACAATACAGTTCTGTTAATTTTTAACAATAGAAACTTGATTTCCCACAAGGGAAAGTTCGTGATTAATGTAATAACCTCTAGTTTATGCCCTGGCAAGTTTTGGACAAGTGTCACGAAAACTCTGTTTGTACTACTTTTTGTATATTAGTTTAATTTATTGCTACTTACAAAAAAAACTAAGTTGTAATTGTAAATTAACATGGTTGAAGCATAATTGAACATTGCTTATTATAATTAGCTCGTGCTAAAGTTATGGTTTAGTGTGCTTAGTTCTTGGTGGTCTTTATTTTCATCATCTTGTATTTTGGATGATATTGATTAATTATGGGTTAGGAAATGTGATTTGGTCAATGTGGTTAATTGTGGTTGATTTTAATTAACCTTTGTAGAACTGTATTAGGTATGATTCACTTGGATTGGCTCTTGTTGATTATGGATTATTATAGTTGACTTTGGTTAATGATGATTGATTATAGGTTAGTATGTCTTCCTATCATTGGTTATGATTAAGTGTGGTTGATTATTCTTGACTTTCTTTGATTTTGGTTCACCATAATTAAGTGTTGTTGAGTATCAACGATTATAGTTGATATTGATTGACTTTCATTCACTATGGTTAAGTATTGTTTACTTTGGTTCATTATAGACATTTATGTTTGACTTTAATACATTGTTGACTTAAATTGACTATGTTTGATAGTGGTTGACTATATTCTTTCTTCTTCTTTTTTCTTTCCCTTTCTCTTTCCAAAGGTGGAAAACCTATCATAATTCACTTTTCTCCCAATAGGACAGCCATCATTAGTCCCTATCTATGAATGTACGTAAACTAATCATCAATACCCAAGGAAAACTACACCGCCTGAAATAATATGTTGATGTTCTATACGAAGGAAGAATTCTACTCATGCCAAATACATCCAAGTTTTAGGTTATTAACCATTTTCTTTATATGTGAGGAATACAAGCTCTTAGATAATTAAAAATAATTATAATCATCCCCTAATATTAATCCCATACATAAAACTAAATACTAATCAATTACAACTTAATCTCATATACAAGGATCAAATAAATTTTACTTATTTATAAATAAATATATTTTTACTATTCTATACTTTAATTTTTTAACCATTTATAATGGTAAACATTTAAGATCAAATATATTTTACTGATTTATAAATAAAGTTATTTTTACTATTTTATAGTTTAATTTTTTAACCATATATAATAATAAACATTTATGTTTATTATCTTTTGTGAACATATAAGAACTATTTTATAGTTTAATTTTTTAACCATATATAATAATAAACATTTATGTTTATTATCTTTTGTGAACATATAAGAATAAACACCACTGGTTCTAAATTTTATTTTGTTTCCATAACATATAATAATAAGGATTCTTTTAGAGGAATAGTTCTATGTTTTGTTTGGTATAGTTATCTAAATTATGAAAATGGTTGAGGGTCAATGTGTTTGGTTGGTTGGTTATATAGAAAATTATATTAATTACTTTAGGTTATAAATTAATATTAATATGATATTATAAATTTTTAAAATAATAAAATAAAAAATTTAAATAATCAATTTATATATAAATGTTTATTTTTTTATAAATTAAAATAAATAATTATATTTATTTTAATAAATCATAACTACTATAAATTTAAATATATAATAATGTAAATGTTTAATTTTTTATAAATTAATATAAAAAATTATATTTATTTTAATAAATCATAACTACTTTAAATTTGAATATATGATTTTGATATTTTATTAATTGAAGTAAAATGAAACATAAAAATAATTTACACTATATTTATAATTAAAAAACAAATTGTATTAATCATTTTATAATCCATTTAATAGTATTTTAGTAAAAATTAATTTTAATTTTATTATTTATAAAATACTATATTCATTAGTTTATATATTTAAATATCATATATAAATAAAGTATCTTAAACACGTTAATCAATTTTGAATTGAAAAGATATACCAAACATTTTCACTGAAATATGTGATATTAATATTTAGGAGGTTTATATGTATGAAGATTAAAACAATTTAAAGATTATTTTCAGTCTTTCTTTTTTCATATAAAGTATAACATTATTTTTTATAATAAGTATTTTAATTAACTTAGGTATGGAAAAAATTTGTTCTATATGACCAATTCAAAACTACATAATTTTTATAGACATGTTCGAGTGCAATAGTATTAAGATTTGATTTTGAAACAATGTTAAAACAATTTTCAAAAACAATAAAAGACTTCTTCTAAAGAAATATATCTGTAGTATTATTAATACCTTTAGAATGAATTTGTGCCATCCAAATCATTTCTTATATCTAATTTGTTGATCTTCCACTTTCATGTATCCCTCTTTTTACATCAGTTAATGGATTGGAAGTGATTTAGGCATACCACAATGAAGCTTAACATAGTCTCTAATCTTCACTGATTTTTAAGATCTCAAATTCTTCTAAATAGTAGAGAAGTATATTTTATTTGAAGGTTTTTTGCATTAAGAAATAAATTTTTCTGATAATTTTGTGTGTAAAAACTCCATATTTTCATTGGCTAGAAACTTCTAAGCTCATGTTATTGATATTTTACATTCTTATAAATATTATTTTTTCATAATTATTGATGACTTTGATAGTGATCAAATTTTTTAAAATTTTAATTAATCTTATATGTTAAAAAAAATTTAATTAATCTTATATGTTAAAATCACCTAGGTAGTTATTATTCTTACCTCATAGATCTCATATGGAAATTTAAAAATATATATTATGGTAAACATTAAACAAAATATATATGTATTTGACTATATTTTTTATACATATATTTGACTATGTTCTCATTTAGGAGCATGGCTTGATTGTTGTCATTGAGTAACCAAATATAAATTCCAATACATATCAATTGTTTCCAAACCTCAGTTCACACTTAGCAACCCTTCTTTAGATATAATATGAAAAAGGTGTGTGTGTATGTGAACATTGTTGGCACACCTCAATATTCTTAATATTGTTGTGTCATCTCAAAAAATTTGGAACCCCAACTCGGTTTCAAGTTTAGTTTTTTTGCATGTAGTTTAATGCCCAAACCCCAGCATGCATAATCATTTATAGTTTAAAATTTTCACTATTTGCTTGAAATACATGAAATTATTTCAACATAAACAACTCATAAAAGTAAAAGACAGCCTACTTTTCCTACTCATAAAAGTAAGAGACAACCTACTTTTCCTACTCATAAAATTTATGACAGCCAACACACATGAAATTTTTGACTCGGTATTTTGACCAATAAGGTCCAGGAAAAACCCCGAAGGGAAAACCTATCTTCAAAGAGAGATTTTTATTTCTTCAGGCAAATTTACAAAATTATGACAGTAGTACTTATCTCAATATTTCATCTCGAAATACATGCCAATCTTTAGAAAAAATTCAAACCTCAACTGGCAGATTTTACCCATACGTTTCAGCATTAAATGTTGTTGCATGAGCTCAATTTGTGTGCCTGTAGCAGCGTGTATGGACCTCAAAATTTGTGCACCCTTCTTCCTCAAAAATTTACTATTGTAATGCATGTCCTTTATGTTGTATAGACTATCATTTCCCACCTTGAAAAGTGTGATGTATGGACAACAATAAATGTTGTGCATCCTATGTCATACGACCTGCAATAAATGTAGTACGACCTCCTCGATTTTTGTGCCAGGTACAAGAAGATTAGTCTAAAAATTTGTGCTCTCTTTCTGTGTATTTTTCCTAGAAATTTGTGCCCTCCTCGGAATTTGTGCTCATGCTCATCTTGCAAATTATTCAAGTGTTTTTTTCTTCTCTCCAAAATAACTTCTCCTCTTTCTCTTCTTTCTCTTCTCCTCTCTCAAAATTCTCTTTTGTAAAAGAGAACAATTATTTCTCCAATGTCTTTCCCTAGCCCTTTTGTTTGAGTAAACACCACTTAAAAATCAATGGCTCTAATTAAAACATAACTAGATGAGACTTTTAAATATCGTGTTTCTCATTAAATATCATGTTTCTCATTAAAACATAATTAGATGAGACTTTTGGGCGAATGTTAAATATCGTGTTTCTCATTAAAAACATTTTAATTCACTTTTAAATTAAAAATGAGACTTTATTACTTACCGACCTTTTTAATTCTCATAAAGTCACATTTAAAATATTAATGACTCAAACTCACTTTTAAAAATCACTTTATTAAATTAAAGTCATTCTCACTTTAAAAGTGTTAGGGACCACAACTTTTAAGTGTCCATGACCACCCCAAGACATCACAAGGTGGATAAACACTTCCTTGGTATTGTTTCTACACCCCCTCTTACTGAGGAAGTTGTTCTTCACCACTCCCATCTTATATATGAAATGAATATGCTTCCCTCTTCCCAAATACTTCGTGAGAATGTCATCCACTTGCTCCTTGGTAGATATGTACTGCAACTCAGCAACTCCCCTCTAAACATAATCTTTGATGAAGTGATATATGATCTCAATATGTTTATTCCTTTCATGAAAAACTGGATTCTCGAGGATCCTAATGCAACTCTTATTGTCATAGTATATAAATATAGTCCTCAACTACTGATCAAGCAAGACAACCATCAACTTGTGAAGCCACAATTCCTTGCAACTAGCCTAACTGGATTCCATATGCTCAGCCTCAACAAAACTCAAAGCAACCACCTTTTTCTTTATGTTGAACCACGACACTGTTGCCGATCCCAAACTAAAGTAACAACCGGAAGTTCCATTTCGGTCTGATGCACCGCCTACCCAATCCGAATATGTGAAGCCAACCAAGCGCACTCCATATGACCTCATGTAGTCCAGACCATAATCTATTGTTTCAACAATATATCTCAAAATGTTTTGTGACTACCTAGTGCACTCTTTTAGGCTCCATTATGAACTAGTTGAGAGTGTTCATCGCAAAACATATATTTGGTTTGGTGTTAACTAGATACATCAATGAACCAATGAGCTTCCTGTATAAAGTAGAATCAACCAACTCTCCCTCAGAAGCATGAAGCTTGTTCCAGTTGGTGATCATGGGCGTGGACATCAGTCTACAACCATCCATCTAAAATATCTTCAGAACATCAGCAACATATTTTCCTTTCCCTAGGAAAACATGTGCATCCTCCTACCACACCTCCATATCCAAATAATAATGCATCAACCCAAGGTCAATCATCTTGAACTCTGAAGCAAGATGTTTCTTGCAAACTGCAATCATGTGTTCCTCCCCTATGATAAATAAGCCATCAACATGTAGCAGAAGAATAAGCGGATCACCTCCAACCACAATGAAATACAGGTTGGGATCAGCTTCACTCTTCTGGAACCCAATAGAAAGCAAGTAAGAATCAATCCTCGAATACCAAGCTCGAGGAGCTTGCTTCATCCCATACAAGGCCTTTTTCATCTTGCATACATGTGAGTCTCTCCCATGCGCCTAAAATTCCTATGGCTGCTCCAGATATACCTCCTACAGAAGACCATTCAGAAATACGGTCTTCACATCCATCTGGTGAATCCTCCATCCCATCTCTGCAACAATATATATCATTGATCTGATAGATGAATTATGAGCAACTAGCACAAAAGTATCCTCATAATCAACTCCCTCAACCTGAGAGAACCCCTGTGCTACAAACCGAGCCTTGTACCTCTCAATGTTTACGTCTACATCATGCTTTATCTTGTGCATCCACTTGGAAGTCACAACTTACTTCCTCTCTGGTCATAGAACAATTTCCCACACATCATTCTTAATGATGTAATTGTACTCTTCCATCATGGCATCTCTCCAAACCTAATGTATGGTGGCCTCTTCAAAAGTAGAAGGCTCGGACTCACACAAGATAATCACCACTTCCATGTAGCTGGAAAACCTATTTGGTGCATTTCTCTCTCTGAACTCCCTCCTGAGTGGCCCCACATACTCCTCAGCTTCCTTCACAATCTCCTTAATCCAACTTGGATTTCTCTTCCTGGGAGCAGCTTCATGTGGTAAACCCTCCTCTACATCCTCATATGACGATTGTCTCCCTGAAGAAATATATGTGGTCCAATATCATGTTCCTGGTCAACTTAAAGCTAAACCAAGTGATCCAAAATCACATGACGGTGAAACCTGTGAACCTGTAATCCAAGAACCAGTCCCTGTAGACTGTGTCCCTAAAACTGATGATCCTGACACCTATGGACTAGTCAAACCTGAGACATGTGACCATGTACTCTTAGATGTTTTCACTTGTGGAGTATAAACCTGGCGTTCCTCCATCTCATACTCCTAAGATATCCTAAAGGCTCGCTCCTCCTCAAATATCACCTCCCTCGTCACTACAAATTTCCTCTATGCAGAAAGGTATATGCGAAAGGCCTTTGAAGGCTCAGCATACCCAACAAATATGTCTTTCTCTGCAGTAGACTCCAACTTTGTCCTCTTCTCAGAAGGGACATGTGAATATGTAAGGCATCTGAAAATGCGAAAGTGGCCTATCATTAAAATTTTACCTATAAACATCTCCTCGGTATTTTTATTCCCCAATAATTGGTGATGACTCATGTTCTGGACATAAACAGCAGTACTACATGCCTCAACCCTTAAAAATAAAGGAACACTCTGGTCATGCAGCATGTCTCTTGTTGCTCCCACTATCGCGCAATTCTACCTTTTTGCAACTCCATTTTGTTGTGGAGTGTAAGGAACTGCCAACTACCTCTTTATCCCATCATATCAAACTCCTTGGAGGTATACTCACTCCCATTATCTGATCTTAGTACACTGATCCTCCTCCATGTTTGGTTCTCCACAAGAACTTTGAACTCTTGGAACCTATTCAAGACTTCTTATGACTCTGTGCTCCTCAGGAAGTAGATATGGCTCTTCCTAGAAGAATCATTAATGAATGTTCCTATCAAGAGGTCTTCATGATAGGAAAATCATTTCACTTTGCTCATGTCCTTCTTCTTCTCACCTGCTTGTTGCTTAGTCCCACCCTTAGGACACTTCTTGAACTTCTTCTTCTTACCCTTCACAACTAAACCACATTCTCCTCTTCATATTTGTTGTGAGATGTACTGCCCTGTACATATCCTCTATTGGTCTCCTCCTGTATGAAATTGTCCAAAAGACGATCCCATGTAGGCAGGTGCTCACAAGCACCAACAGACTCTACAAAGACATCCCATTGCTTTGTCACACTATTCAAGGTTGTGTGAACCAACTCTACATCCAAAACCCTATCTCCCACCGCTTCATGCTCATCTCGAACCTGTGTAATCCTGGTAAGGTAAAAAACCATCTTCTCCCCCTTGTTCATTCGAGTACTCTTTGGCTTCTCCCTCAAGAACTTTTTTGATTTTCATTGGAACTCTAGTATAGGTTGGTCAAATTTTTCCACATCTAATGAGCATAATGTTTCTCATATATGTGTGGTATCACATGGTATTTTATGGCATCAAGTATGACTATTTTTTCTTTTATGTCTTATTTGTCAAATGTGTCATTATCAGTTACAACTATAAGAACAATGACTGGATGAGAAGTATTATTGTTTACTATGTCCCATAGTTCATTTTCCTACGATATCAATACTATTATATCCTTCCATGGCCTAAAATCAACTTCCCTGTCCAACTTATCTTCTAGCCTAAGTCCGGTAGCCATCACTACAAATCAGTTCAAGAATTTGTTTCTTCACAAAACCTTGTTTTCCCTTATTTCTCTAAGTCTAAGATTTCTCTCTGAGTTTTTATTTTCAGACTTTTCTTCAGCTCTTATACCATGAAAAATTTTGGAACCCCAACCCGGTTTCAAGTTTAGTTTCTATGCATGTATTTTAATGCCCAAACCCCGTCATGCATAATCATTTATAATTTAAAATTTTCACTATTTGATTGAAACACGTGGAACTCTTTCAACATAAACAACTCAGAAAATTTATGATAGCCAACACACATAAAAAAATTTACTCAGTATTTTGACAAATAAGGTCCAATAAAAACCTCGAAGGGAAAACCTGTCTTCAGAGAGAGATTTTTATTTCTTCAAGCAAATTTACAAAAATATGACATCAATACTTATCTCAATATTTCATCTTGAATTGTTTGCCAATCTTTAGAAAAAACTTAGACCTCAAATGACATATTTTACCCATATGTGTCAGCATTAAATGTTGTTGTACAACCTCAATTTTGTGCTTGTAGCAACCTGTACGGACCCTGAAATTTGTGCACCCTTCTTCCTCAAAATTTTTGCCACAAATTTACTATTGTACAACATGTACTTTCTATTGTACCTGTCTTTTTTCACCTTTAAAATCATGTTCTCATGAAATCAATAAATGTTGTACAACATGTGTTGTATGTCCTGCAATAAATGTAGTACATCCTCCTCAATTTGTGTTCCAGGTACAAGAAAATTTAGTCAAAAAACTTGTCCTCTTTTTTTGTATTTTGCCCAGAAATTTGTGCCCTCCTTCTTGGAATTTGTGCTCATGCTCAACCTGAAAATTCTTCAAGGGTTTTCTTCTTTCCAAATTAACTTCTCTTCTTTGTCTTGTCTCTTAAAATTTCTTTTGTGAAAGTGAACAATTATTTTTCCAATGTCTTTCCCTAGCCTTTTGGTTTGAGTAACCACCACTTGAAAATCAATGGCTTAGATTAAAACATAACTAGATGAGATTTAGGGCTCATGTCAAATCTCACTTTTCTCATTAAAAGCATTTAAGTCAATTTTAAATAATAAATAAGACTTTGTTACTCGCCCACCTTTCTAATTCTCATAAAGTCACATTTAAAATATTTAATGACTCAAACTCACTTTTAAAAGTCACTTTATTAAAATAAAGTCATTCTCACTTTAAAAGTGCTAGGAACCACAACTTTTAATTGTCCATGTCCACCCCAAGGCATCACAAGGTGGACAAACACTTCATAATTTTTCAACATCATCTACCATGGACATTAAATGAACAATCCTAACCATCAAAAACAAATCATTGTCTATATATCTGCAGTCTAGGAGGATTATAAGTAGTCAAGGGAAATTTTAACGCAATGTTGGATGGAGGGAAGTATGAAACTTCACACACGAGGATGAGCACAACGACGAAAATGATGCACATATTCATTACTCGAGCTTGCAATTACATCTTGGCATTCTTGGACCCGGAATCGATTGCGGTGAGCATTAGAATAAAGGCATATGGTGATGTCTTGAACCTCTTGTTTTGGCTTCACTCTCATTAGATCAAAAACTCTTTTTTTGAGGGGGTGGGGGGGTGATGTATCAAATCCCCTCACTCTTGGTGTTATGGAACCTCAAGGTGGAAAGTCTCTTCCCTTCTTCGTCCAGTTCAACTCGTTCCTCTAAGGATGCTATGGAAGAAACAAATTTCTACAACAATGAAGTCTCGGAGGAGGCTACTATGGATGTGGTGGAAGTGGAGGTTAAGTTGGTTATGGCCTACCAGGAAGATGATGAGGTTGACAAGGAGTTGCAAGGGATGATTCTAGACTTCAGTTGCACTAGAACCCGAAATTCTCAGTTTTATAGGACTCTAAAGCTTTATTGGCATGAAAAATCTATGCTAGCCCTAGGTATGTGACCAAAGGACGAATACTTCTGCCACCTAAAGCAATGATTGGAGACCTTTGAGGTGTAGAATGCCTACCTCCCGGAGGTCATTACGTGGGTTGGTGGCCAATTGGTGGGAACCTTTGAACATTTGGTTGTTAGGACTCCTCAAACTATTCCCTCGAAGATGCTTTCCAAAACGTTGTGAACCGACCTCCTTCCCACGTTCTGCAACCCTTTGACTAGGGACTAACATAGTCTTGTAAATTTGGTTTTTGATGTTTGAGTTTCAGGATATTTTAGTTTCTTTCATATCTAGATTCATTAGTTAAAACTTTGAAAGATGTTATTTAGAACAGTTTCAATGGATCTTTGACCTAGTTCCCATTGAGGCGGGCATAGGTTTTTAATTCTCATAACTATGGAAGTTATGAATGATTATGGATGATTGTTTAAATTGTTTTGATATAAAAATATGTTATTCCATGTTTGTACATTTTTCCATATATTAATATAGTTACTCTTACTTACAACAAAATAAAAAATTATATGTGGAATAAAAGAAGTGTTGAGGTTCATTATATACATTGTATCTTATTCTTCAAACTTCTTCAAATTGCATATTTTAAATAGTTTTCCTTGTATATTATTAATGTAAGAACCCTTGACAAAATGGCATATGAGGCACACTAAGTATAATATATAATATCGATATTGAATATTATAGACATTGCATAGTTCAAATTCAAAGATTGCACCTTTCCAAATGAAAAATGCAATTTTCAAACTGAAATTCACACTTTTATAATAATTAAAAATGCACTTTTGGAATTAAAAATTGCCCTTTTAAGGTTCAAATGCAGTCAAATAACACATTATTGCAATAAAAAAGCACGCTTTTCAAACCTACTATTGTCACTTTCAGAACCCAATTTTGCACTTTAGAAAGGTCAATATTGACACTTTGAGAGGCTAAATTCACACACTTTTTTTAGTCCAGGTTTCAAGTAAAAAGTCCAAATTTAATGAAGTGTTTAACCTCATCATCAAAGTTTACTCCTACAATGTTGAAAAGTTACCTAGGAAGTGTTTGTCCACCTAAACTTGCCTTGCGCTGGACAAGGACACTTTAAATGGTGACCCCTAGTCATTGGAATTTAATCAAGTGTGATATACTTTATGATTTTAAAGTGACTTCATTAAAAAGGCTTAAGTAATGGTTTTCCTAAGTTCATATTTAAAATAAAGGTGAGTGAGTGATTAAATTAAAAGCGGTTGTTCTAACTTTATTAAATGACATGAGGTGCACTAAATGTAATTTAATTAATTAATTAAATGAGCATTTAATGTGAACCCTTCATCTAATCTAATCTTGACCATTAGATTGAAAGAGGAATTTACCATGAACAAAAAGGGCTAGGGAAAGGCATTCATTAATTCATTGTGATCATTTACAAGAGAGAAGTTTTGGAGTGAAGAGAGCAAGAGAGAAATTTGATTTAAGAGAAAAATACAAACCCTTGCACAGAAATCAAGAAAGATTTGGAGGGCACATTTCCTCAGACAAAATGAAATTTGCAGGCACAAATTTTGAGAAGAAATTCCTTGCACAAAAATCAAGGAGAGAGATGCACAGATTTCGAGGAGTCTGTACAGCAGTACGGTCAAGAATAGAAATCGAAGTGAAGTACAAATGCATGAAATTTTGAGGATTTATGTATAGCAGTATGGCAGCATTGTTTTCAAGGTGTACTGATTGTCAAACCGTACAGTACGACCTGCACAACTTTCGAGATAATCCGTACAGTACGGCATGCACAACTTTCGAGATAATCCGTACAGTACGGATTGGGAACCGAATTCAAGGTGAAGGTACATTATTTAATTATGTCCATACAATATGTTTTTCGAGGTGAAATTAGCATAGAAATCGAGTAAAATTCAGCAATGAAGGGTTCAATTTTCGAGAATAAAATTCAATAAGTATTGTTGTTGATTTATGTATTATACCTGAAGAAATAATAAATATATCTCTCAGAAACAGGTTTTCCCTTAGGGGTTTTATCCTGGACCATTGGTCAAAAACATGTGTGTTATTTTCATGTGTGTTTGGTTGAGTTAAAATTTCTGAGTTTGAAATTTTGTTTGAAAAGAAAAAAAATCTGAATTGTTTAAAAATGAAAAAGAACTTCATGTGTTTCAGTTCATTCAAATTTTGATTAAAATTTCTTCATAGAAGGGCTTGGACATTAAACTATGCAGAGAAGCCAAAAAGGCTTGAAACAAGGTTGGGGTTCTTCAAAAACTTTCATGGTATCAGAGCATAGTTAAAATTTCAGAACTTGAACATTCAGAAAAACAGAGGTTTGTGGAGAAGCATTCTTGAACAGCTTGAAAGTTACAGGTTATAGCCATGGTGTTCAGTCTTAGAGTTGAAGACAGGTTAGATGGGGCTGCAAATTTTAGCCCATGGAAGGCTAGAATCAGTTTGATACTTGAAGGAAATGAACTATGTGATACAGTTCATAGTACAACTACTAATCTTGTAGTAGTACATGCTATTGCGGTTGATAAAGTTGCTTTCATGAAGAGAGATGTGAAGGCAAGAAGAGTTATACTTGATGTCGTGAACGATCATGTAATCCCTCACATATCAGCAAAAGATCATGCATTTCAGATGTGGAATATTCCACCAATATTTACCAAATTTTGAATGAAAACAAGAAGATGGTGTTGAGGGAGAAGTTGAAGAATGTTCACATGAGAAAAGGGGAAGGCATGGCTTCATATCTTACCAAGATCACACGGGTAGGAGATGAGCTTGCGGCTATAGGTGAGGTGATAGGGAATGTTGAGATGGTGTGTTCAACATTAAATGGTGTGACTTAGCAGTGGAGCATTTTTGTGCAGGCTAACATTGGTAGGTAGAACGTGCCCACATGGGATCGATTGTGGGATGAGCTCACACAGGAGCATACATAGAGAGGATACTTACAGGGCAGTTCATCACATCACAGAGGTGATGAGGAGAATGTTGCATTAGAAATGAAGGCCAAAAAGAAGAAGAAGTTCAAGAAGGGTTCCAAGGATGGAGCCAAACATCATGATGGGGAGAAGAAGGACATGAGAAAAGTGAAATGCTTTGCATGTCAAAAGTTTGGACACTATGTTGGACAGTGTCCAAACAAAAACAAGAAGAAACATAAGACAACAGCTTCAGCAGACATTGATGAGTTTGCTGCTCGATTTGAGAGATACTTTTCTCTCTTTGTAGGTGTTAGTGTTGAGAAAGCATCTTCTATCACCAGTTGGGACATTCAGAGTCACATGGAGCATTCCATGATTGTTGGGCATTCGTTGAGTGCTACCACTACTTCCTCCACTTAGTTCATTGATAGTGGAGCTTCAAGGCACATGATAGGTGATCAAGATATGTTTTTTGAGATGTCAAAGACAAATTTGGAGCTAGAGTTTATATTGGGAGATGACACAGTGGTGAGCGCAGTTGGGCGTGGGACTGTCGTTTTGACAGGGAGGCCATGCAACCTATGTTTCTGAGGGATGTATTGTATGTCCCTAGGCTCAAGAAGAACCTTGTTTCATTTTCCATGATTGAGGACAAAGGATTTGGTGTATATGTCCTTGATGGGAAAGTTCACATCTTTCCCAAGGCAACATGTCCATCTTCACGTGCAATTGGAGTCATATAAACTATACAAGCTTCTCTTTGACCCACACCATGCATTGTCACACACTCAGAGAAACAGTGAGTTGTCTGAGTTATGGCACAGGAGGATGGCCCATCTCCACCATCCAGCTTTGAGGATGTTGAGAGATATGATGACAGGTATGCGAAAGTTCAACACAGAGTCGAGTGGTGTTTGTCGAGGGTGTGCTTTGGGAAAGTACACCAAGACTTCTTTTTTTCTTTTATTTGAAAAGAAAAAAAATCTGAATTGTTTAAAATTGAAAAAGAACTTCATGTGTTTCAGTTCATTCAAATTTTGATTAAAATTTCTTCATAGAAGGGCTTGGACATTAAACTATGCAGAGAAGCCAAAAAGGCTTGAAACCAGGTTGGGGTTCTTCAAAAACTTTCATGGTATCAGAGCACAGTTAAAATTTCAGAACTTGAACATTCAGAAAAACAGGGGTTTGTGGAGAAGTATTCTTGAACAGCTTGAAAGTTACAGGTTGTAGCCATGGTGTTTGGTCTTAGAGTTGAAGACAGGTTAGATGGGGCTGCAAATTTTAGCCCATGGAAGGCTAGAATCAATTTGATACTTGAAGAAAATGAACTATGTGATACAGTTCATAGTACAACTGCTAATCCTGTAGTAGTACATGCTGTTGCAGTTGATAAAGCTGCTTTCATGAAGAGAGATGTGAAGGCAAGAAGAGTTATACTTGATGTCATGAAGGATCATGTAATCCCTCACATATCAGCAAAAGATCATGCATTTTAGATGTGGAATCTTCCACCGATATTTACCAAATTTTGAATGAAAACAGGAAGATGGTGTTGAGGGAGAAGTTGAAGAATGTTCACATGAGAAAAGGGGAAGGCATGGCTTCATATCTTACCAAGATCACATGGGTAAGAGATGAGCTTGCGGCTATAGGTGAGGTGATAGGGAATGTTGAGATGGTGTGTTCAACATTAAATGGTGTAACTCAGCAGTGGACCATTTTTGTGCAGGTTAACATTGGTAGGTCGAACATACCCACATGGGATCGATTGTGGGATGAGCTCACACAGGAGCAGACACGGAGAGGATACTTACAGGGCAGTTCATCACATCACAGAGGTGATGAGGAGAATGTTGCATTAGAAACGAAGGCCAAAAAGAAGAAGAAGTTCAAGAAGGGTTCCAAGGATGGAGCCAAACATCATGATAGGGAGAAGAAGGACATGAGAAAAGTGAAATGCTTTGCATGTCAAAACTTTGGACACTATGTTGGACAGTGTCCAAACAAAAACAAGAAGAAACAGAAGACAACAGCTTCAGCAGAGATTGATGAGTTTGCTGCTAGATTTGAGAGATACTTTTCTCTCTTTGTAGGTGTTAGTGTTGAGAAAGCATCTTCTATCACCAGCTGGGACATTCAGAGTCACATGGAGCATTCCATGATTGTTGGGCATTCGTTGAGTGCTACCACTACTTCCCCCACTTAGTTCCTTGATAGTGGAGCTTCGAGTCACATGATAGGTGATCGAGATATGTTTTTCGAGATGTCAGAGACGAATTTGGAGCTGGAGTTTGTATTGGGAGATGACACAGTGGTGAGCGCAGTTGGGCGTGGGACTGTTGTTTTGACAGGGAGTCCATGCAACCTATGTTTCTGAGGGATGTATTGTATGTCCCTAGGCTCAAGAAGAACCTTGTTTCATTTTCCATGATTGAGGACAAAGGATTTGGTGTATATTTCCTTGATGGGAAAGTTCATATCTTTCCCAAGGTAGCAGTTCCATCTTCACGTGCGATTGGAGTCATATAAACTGTACAAGCTTCTCTTCGACCCACATCATGCATTGTCACACGCTCAGAGAAACAGTGATTTGTGTGAGTTATGGCACGAGAGGATGGCCCATCTCCAGCATCTAGCTTTGAGGATGTTGAGAGATATGATGACAGGTATGCGAGAGTTTAGCACAGAGTCGAGTGGTGTTTGTAGAGGGTGTTCTTTGGGAAAGTACACCAAGACTTCTTTTCCAAGCAGTGATTCCAGATCAGAGGGAGTGCTTTAGTTGATTCATTCAAATTTGTTTGGTCCCATGTCATCTACCTCTTTGACAGGATATGAGTATTATGTCACATTCATCGATGACTTTTCTAGGAAGACCTGGATATATTTCCTTAGAAGCAAGAGATCAAAGGAAATCTTACTTTGGTTGCAAGAATTCAAGCTCTTGTGGAGAACCAGACATAAAAGAATATCAAGATACTTCAGTCAGACAATGGGGGTGAGTATACTTCCCATGCATTCAATGAGTATTGTCGGAAAGAGGGGATCAAGAGGAAGTTGACGATTCCTTACACTCCATGGCATAATGGAGTGGCTGAAAGGAAGAATTGTTTGATAGTGGGTGCAGCTAGAGCCATGCTACATGATCAGAGTCTTCCTTTATTTCTATGGGAAGAGGCCTGTAGCACTGTTGTTTATGTTCTGAACAGGAGTCTACACCATTCCTTGGGTTTCAAAACTCATGAGGAGATGTTCATAGGGAAAGTGCCTAAGATAGGTCACTTTCGTATTTTTGGTTTCCTTACATACTCACATGTCCTTTCTGAGAAGAGGACAAAGTTGGAGGCTACAGGAGAGCGGAGTATCTTTGTTGGTTATGATGAGACTTCGAAGGATTTTTGTATATACCTTCCTACACAGAGGAAAGTTATGCTGAGAAGGGAGGTGAAATTTGAGGAGGAGAAAGCCTTCAGGAGATCTCTAGATTCTGAGATGTCTCCTCTAGATTCTGAGATGGAGGAGCAGCGGAGTACTTCGCAGGTGACAGTTTAGAGTTGAGCGAGTCAGAACATAGGTTCACCGATTTTAGGAGTGACTGGGTCACATGTTATAGGTTCATCGATTTCAGGGGATCAGTCTACAGGGACTTCTGGTATAGGGAGATGTTCACAAATCACAGGTTCACAGGTTACACCTTCAGGAGATTCGAGTTCTCTTAGTACAGGCTTAGGTTCACCAAGGACAAGCTCTCATGTTGTTGGTACTTCTTCAGGGAGACAAATGATTGATGAGGAGGAGAGTTTGAGACGGGATCCTTCCTTCAAGAAGATAAAGCCTAGCTGGCTTAAGGAGCTTATAAAGGAAGCAGAGGAGTGTGTTGGACAACCCAAGAGGGAGGTTAGAGAGAGCAGGGAACCTAAGAGATTTTCAATCTATATGGCACATGTGACTAGCTTGCGTGACACCATTCCTGCCACTTATAAGGAGGCTTCCGTACACCAGGTTTGGAGAGATGCCATGATGAAAGAGTACAATCCCATCATGAAGAATGGGGTGTGGGAAGTGGTTCCGAGACCAGAGGGGAAGTCAGTTGTGACTTCCAAGTGGCTTTGCAAGATAAAGCATGTTGCAGATGGCAGCATCAAGAAGTTCAAAGCTCGTTTTGTTGCGCGTGGGTTCTCACATGTAGAGGGAGTTTACTATGATGACACCTTTGCACCAATGGCCAGATTTTCTTTGATCAGAGCAGTGATCTACATCGTGCAGATATGGGTTGGAGGATCCATCAGATGGATGTGAAGACCGCTTTTCTCAATAGTCTTCTACATGAGGAGGTGTATGTGGAGTAGCCAGAGGGATTTGAGGTGTATGAGAGAGATTCTCATGTGTGCAAGATGAAAAAGGCCTTGTATGGTCTGAAGCAAGCCCCTCAGGCTTGGTATTCCCGGATCGATTCCTACTTTCTTTCGATTGGGTTTCGGAAGAGTGAGGTGGATCCCAGCCTATACTACATTGTGGTTGGTGATGTTCCGCCCATTCTTCTGTTGTATGTTGATGATTTATTCATTACTGGGGGAGAGCACCCGATTGATGCTTGCAAGAAGGATCTTGCTTCAGAGTTTAAGATGACTGACCTTGGGTTGATGCATTATTATTTGGGGATGGAGGTTTGGCAAGAGGATGGACATGTTTTTCTGGGGAAAGGAAAATATGTTGCAGATGTTCTAAAGAGATTTCAAATGACTGATTGCAGACCTATTTCTACGCCCATGATCACCAACTGGATGAAGATTCATGCTTCTGAGGGAGAGTTGGTGGATCCTACTTTATATCATCAGCAGATTGGTTCGTTGATGTATTTGGTCAACACCAAACCAGATCTGAATTTTGCGATAAACACTCTCTGTCAGTTCATGGTGGAGCCTAGGAGAGTGCATTGGACTGCCGCAAAATACATCTTGATATATCTTGCGGGTACAGTTGATTATGGCTTGGACTACAAGATATCTAGTGGAGTGGGATTGGTTGGCTTTACAGATTCAGATTGGACAGGTACTATTTCAAACCGGAAGAGCACTCATGGTTGTTGCTTTAGCTTGGGTTCGACAATTGTGTCGTGGTTCAGCAGGAAGCAAAAGTCCGTGGCATTGAGTTCTGTTGAGGCCGAGGCCGAGTATATGGTATCCATTCAGGCTAGTTGTGAGGCTTTGTGGCTTCACAAGAAGATGGTAGACTTGTTTGATCAGGAGTTGAGTCCTACAATTATACAGTGTGATACTCACAGTTGCATCAAACTCTTTGATAATCTAGTGTTTCATGACAAGCCGAAGCATATAGAGATCAAATATCACTTTATCAGAAATTATGTTTAGAGAGGGGTTGTATAGTTGCAGTATGTTTCTACAGATGAATAGGTGGTTGACATTCTCATGAAGGCTTTGGGTAGAGGGAAGGATATCTACTTCAGAGATAAATTGGGAGTGGTGAAAAACGCCTTCCTCGATAAGAGGGAGTGTTGAAAAGTTACCTAGGAAGTGTTGGTCCACCTAGACTTGTCTTGGGATGGACAATGACACTTTAAATGGTGACCCCTAGTAATTGGCATTTAATGAAGTGTGATGTACTTTTTGATTTTAAAGTGGCTTCATTAAAATGGCTTAAGTAATGGTTTTCCTAAGTTCATATTTAAAATAAAGTTGAGTGAGTGATTAAATTAAAAGGGGTTGTTCTAACTTTATTAAATGACATGAGGTGCACTAAATGTCATTTAATTAATTAATTAATGGATCATTTAATGTGAACCCTTCATCTAATCTAATCTTGACCATTAGATTGAAAGAGGAAGTTACGATGAAAAAAGCGCAAGGCATTCATTGTGATCATTTCCAAGAGAGAATTTTTGGAGTGAAGAGAGCAAGAGAGAAATTTGATTTGAGAGAGAAAATAAAACCCTTGCACAGAAATCAAGGAAGATTTTGCAAGGCACATTTCCCAAGAAAAAATCAAATTTGGAGGCACAAATTTCTAGAATAAATTCCTTGCACAAAAATCGAGGAGAGAGTTGCATAGATTTCAAGGAGTCTGTACAGCAGTACATTCAGGCACAGAAATCGAGGTGAAGTACATCTACACAAATTTCAAGGATTTCCATACAACAGTACAACATCATTGTTTTTGAGGTGTACGGACTGTCAGACCGTACAATACGGCTTGCACAAATTTCGAGATATACATATTGGGCACAGAAATCGAGGTGAAGGTACATAATTTAATTATGTACATGCAACACGGTTTTCGAGGTGAAATTGGCACAAAAATCAAGGGAAATTCAGCAGTGAAGGGTTCAATTTTCGAGAATAACATTCAATAAGTATTGTTGTTGATTTATGTATTTTACCTTAAGAAATAATAAATCTCTCTCTCAGAAACAAGTTTTCCCTTAGTGGTTTTATCTTGGACCATTGGTCAAAAACATCTGTGTTATTTTCATGTGTGTTTGGCTGAGTTAAAATTTCTGAGTTTGAAATTTTATTTGAAAAGAAAACAAAATCTGAATTGTTTAAAATTGAAAAAGAACTCCGTGTGTTTCAGTTCAGTCAAATTTTGATTAAAACTTGTGCATAGAAGGGCTTGGGCATTAAACTATGCAGAGAAGCCAAAAGGCTTGAAACTAGGTTGGGGTTCTTCAAAAACATTCATACAAAACTTATTTGATTGTTGATCGTGTTAAACTCATTTAAATGATCAACAATAGACCCATCTTTTGACCTCTTCATATTAAATAAATTCTTCATAAGAAATACCTTGTTGGAGGTTGATGGTTTTTCATATAGCTTACCCAATGCCTTCATTAGATCCTACGTTGTCTTTTCTTTTGAAATGTTGATAGCCACCAGCGCTTACAGGCATAGGTGTATTGTCCAGTGTGCATTTATGTCAAGAACCTCCCATTCTTCATCCTTCATAGTTATCGGCTTCTTTTCTTTTTCACCCAACTGTACAAAAATATTGTTCTGATATAGATAGTCATCCATTTCCATCTTCCATAGTTGGTAGTACTTTTGGCCATTAAAATTCTCAAGCCTAAAATTTCCTTCTTCGTCCTTGGATCCCACTCAAACCAAGAAACCCTCCTTTCTTGTGATTTTATCATCCCAATAAACCTTTGACTCTGATACTAGTTGTTAGGAATAGAATCACATAGCAATAGAAGCAAAATGAATGTGGAAATAAAACGCAAAAGAACACAATACAAGAGAGACACCAATATGCGTGGTTCACCCAATATGGGATACATCTACAGAGAAGCACCCAGTCCTTCCTTTATTCCATCCAACAAAATGAAGGGATAAAACCTACAGCACATCTGTTGCAAACTCCTCTTATGCCTCTTACAGTCTCTCTCACACTCTACACAACCACAATACAATTCCCTCATAAAAGAAGGTTTCCTTCTAGGGAGGAAAGTACCAACATAACTTCTAACGTCTGATCTCTGACCTAATGATGAACAATCCATATTGACAATGGAATTATAATATTTTACAAGGCATTTTTCCAAAAAAATATCTTCAATGGTGTTTCCCTCTTACCCCCACCAAGTTGGGCTCTCAAAGGTTTACTTCACCTCCCTCGTGAAAGTAGTGGGGGTAAATACCCCCCATCATGAACTTGGATCCAAACACACCTGAAAAAAGACCTCTGAATTAGGAAGATAATCAAGATCCACAACCAACAATATGAACCTACTGCAATGATGAAATTAACCACTCTCTTCCAAACTTCACACTCCTCCATGAAGGCATCACACCTAACCTTCTCAAAACGACTAGAAGGATTACAAATTGTATTAGGAAATTCAAAATAGTTAGCATATCTGCTAGAAGGTATACTTTCCCTCATTGAATATATGGGTTCTCTTACATGATTTCAAGTGTCTTTTTGACCTATTTTGTCACTTTGTGTGAAGGTCCGAGTTGCTCAACTGTTGGTGCTTCATCTTCTCCAATTTTTAGTCTTCCAATTATGTCAATCACATCATCTAGTTGATCCTCCTATTTTGGTGAAGTAGTAGGAATTTATTCATGAGTTTCTTCATGAGGGGGTGATGATGCTGTAAAAAGAGATTCCAAAAATTGATCCAAGGTAGGGATCCCCCCTTGAAGATGTGGAATCTCAAAATCAAATTCACGAAAGGTATTTACATGGGTAAATTTTTCCAGCTAATGAAGCTACCTCTCAATAGACTTGTCATTTTAATTCATCACAAGAAAAATAACATCTCTAGAAAAAATAAACTTTTTGTCTACCTCATCGTAAAGACAATCTTCCTTGGTGGTGTTTGAGTACCCCAAGAAAATGCATTTCTGACTTCATGCAACAAGCTTTTTTCTTTATTTCTTTGGTATCAAGGCATGGCAGGTGGAACCAAAGACCCTGAGATGCCTCACCAAAGGAATGCAGGCATACCACATTTTGTATAGATTCTTGTTTGCAAGAGCATGAGTGGGACTTATGTTTCTCAAATAAACTCCACACAGAGTTGCATCATCCCAAAACATCAACTTTAAATTCTTATAAAACATCATGGAATGGACCATATTCAAAATATTCCTATTCATTCTTTCTACCACACCATTCTATTGAGGATTATATGGAACTACGGTTTGATGCCTAATCCCATGTTGTCTAAGATATGCTTCAAATTTATTTGATGTATAGTCTCCTCCGTTGTCTGTATGAAGGGAACCAATCTGCAATTGTGTTTCATTTTGAGTCCATACATGAAAATTCTTAAATGTTTCAAAGGTTTGAGATTTTTCTTTCAACAAATACTCCAACATTTCATGGTGTAGTCATCTATAAAAGTCATGATATACTTGTTACCATTGGTAGAACACCAAGTATAGGGCCACATAAATTAAAATGAATCAACTCTAGTTTTTTACATGCTTTGAGATTGGAATCATGGAAGGCTACTTACTATGTTTTCCAAAAACACAAGCATCACATTGTGTCAACTTCTTTGGAATGGTGAGAAAACCAAAAACACCATTCTTATTCACCAATCAAAGACTATCATAGTTTATGTGCCCATATCTAGCATGCCACAAAAGACTAGAGGACAATATACCTTCTTCATGTTGAGAAAGGCAGGAACAATTTTGAACTCTTCTAGATGTCCCTTTTAGCTTCAACAATTTCTCATATTCATACACGATCATTATGACTTGGTTGTCATAGGATCTTCTTATCTCAACATTACCATCGTGCATGTGCATGGAATGGCCTTTATGTTGAATATGCACAGGCGACATCAAGTGATTCTGCAACTCTAGAATATAGAGAACATTATATAGCAAAAAGTCAGTGATTTCAGGCACTTTAAGCTTGATGATGGCAATTCCTTTCGGTTTGAGGTTGGACTTATCTGCAAAATATACTGCACCATCTACATTGTCATTCAATTCTTCAAAAAATTAGTTCCTAACTGTCATGTGGAAGGTTCTGTCTGTGTCAATCATCCATGTATCTCTCCAATATGCAAATAAAGTGTTGAATAAAACTCCATTTATGCCTATATTAGTGTGTGCAACAAAGAAAATATAATATTTAAGAGGTTTACCCACATCAGCAACTTTGTTATGTGTTTCTTTCTGCTTCTATGTGATCTTCTTCCATGGAATTTTGCATGCCTTTGCATAATTTCCATCTCTTCCGCAATGGACACAATGAAGACAAATTTTCTCACTGCCCCCTTACCTTGCCTCTGACAGTCATTTTTTTGTGTCTTCTCTAAGAATTCATATTGACAAGGTTGTCAATACAGGATTTGCAATATGCAATAATGAACTCAACATAAAAAATAATAATGTAATGGAAATCTGAAATATAAGGTGCAGATCTAAAGCCTTTAGATATTTTCCACCAATTACATATCTAGGACAATAATATATGTCATAATTTAAGATAAAAAAAAGGTCTATTTCAAACAAATGATAGCAACACAACTCTTTTGAAATAGTTTTCCCGAATCTAAATCAACCTTTAAAAAGGGTTGATTACTTATAATTTATGGAAGTTCAAACCATTAAAATTGGGAATTACTTTAAGAACTCTTATCCAAACTTGCTTTCTAAGGTCATGAGTTTAGATCTAGAGTAACAAAACTTTAATTTATGGAAGTTCAAACAATTAAACTTGGGAATTACTTTAAGAACTCTTATCCAAACTTGCTTTCTAAGGTCATGAGTTTAGATCTAGAGTAACAAAACTAGGAAGCATGCAAACCTATGTGATAACACTATATACATTACATGAAATAATATAATAACCAATAAAAGAGTGAGTGACATAGTAACCAAATGAGAATTTCCTATGTATTCAACAAGCCGACAGCTGAAATGTTTCCTGGAGAGTCAATTCTTCACGTCGAGTATATTAAATAGCTATATAAAGTGAATAGCCATTATGTAGAGCAGAAATGAGAGATGGGTTAGAGATATGTATATAAGCAATGAGAGATGGGTTCTTAAAAAAAGGGTTGGAATACACACACACACCACGATTGCCAAGACATTTGGGTACTAGAGGCCCAGTGGAATCTTAATACAAAATGCAGGTAAATAAAATATTACCTCATAGGTCGAGCAACCATGTATCTAATTGTTGGTGTTCTAATTTCAACGAGTAGGTGATTTCTACATGGATATTGATTACTCTACTTCTATTGGTGTAGTCACTCGATACCTTCAAATTCAATTCTCATTATTGGCTAAGGGGGGGACTATGAACTGGTGTACATGGTGTTGCATGAGGAGTTGGCCTTCCTCCTCCATTACGATGAGTCATTATAGCAAGTATAAAGGAGGTGAGGTGTATTTGTAGTTGTGCGGATGTGAGGAGATGTGCAGATATTATTTACATGGAGGTAAGAAAACAAGGCAAGCATATCGTCCTAGTGGTTTGGTTTTTTTCTTTGCACACAAACATATAAGAAATTAGGGTTCGCAAGTCCATACACAGGAAAAATGCCCACACAAAAGGAAATACATATAAGAATCTTGGTGGGTAATGCAAGGGGAGACTATCAGTTTGGGAAGAAAAAAAACGTTAGGATTTCTATAATGTTACAGGAGCGAGGCAAAGTTGGCTGAGGTTATGGCAGACTGAAAAGAATAGGAAGCAGATAATATTCCAAGGAGAAGGTTGATCATGTATGGAATATGCTAGATTGAGGAGACAGGGATCAAACAGGAGTTATTAGGACCACGCTCTTATACCATTGTTGGATTCAGAGGAATAACTACATAATTGAGTTATTTTCATTGAGTGTAACTCATTTATTTATACAACAGAGAAAAACATTTGGACTTAATCTTCCAAGAGGTCTGTTGAATTTCTTGAAGACCCTTTGTTTTCTTATTTATAAAATAAAAACTATTTACATCATTTACATGGAATCGTAATCCTTACGGATTAGGATTAGGTTTTCAAGATATATGTTGGTCATATTACCCTCCTCAAAGTCTCAAAGTAAGGATTGGATTTTTAAAATAGTCAACATATTTTGGACGAACAAAAATTTCAATTTAATGGAGAATTGGCTTGAACATTCACTTGATGTATGTGATTCCCAAGGGAGTAAATAAACTTAGTGGTGCATATCATCTCATGAGTAATCAAGGTTGGTGAGAGCTTCAAGTATTTTTTCATCATTTCAAAAAGTAGTGGTAGAAAGATCAAGGAGATTTGTCACCATTGAAAATGATGAGGACAAATATGGTGTTGAAAAGGATGGAACACTTGCGGAAAAAACATAATATATGGACACAATTCCTTCACTTGGTTGGTCAGGTGGGGGCATTTTTTTAAATACTTCGACTTGAGGTTTTAAGGTCCTTACGAAAAGTTCAACCAAGGTTGCACGAAAAATCTGTGACGTATATGTGATGGTGTGAATAGTGGCCTTAAATGTCACATAATGCACATGAGTGGTTGATACACACTACCTTATTGTGTTGTTTGATAGCATCAGGGAGGGTGATATGAAATACACAAGTGGTTGATTCAATATTCTCTTATTGAATGTGGATATAACTATGCAAAACAAAAAACTCTAGATATTGATGGGTGACGTGACCGTTAAATTCACAAATGCACAAGGTATAGGATTCTTGGTGAGTGTTATACTAAAGGGTGGTAATGACCATGTTTTGGGTAGGATGAACTGCCACGTTATTGGAAACTTCCCCCATAGCATTCATTTTGTAAGTAGAATGGGTGGAAGTGGTGGCTTCTATATTAACCATATGGTGTGGGGAATTAGAAGTACCAACTAGTTGGATGTGTTGAACACAATGGCCACACTAAGAGGGTGGGTGAATCAGTGTGTGAGCAATTTAAACCTTTTTCAACCTTCAATTAATCAATCAGATTTTATCAAGCATTATGTTATCAATCACATCATCATATCCATCAACTAAATCAACCATGAGTCATAAGCACAATAATAATATCAAAGAGAGACACAAGAGTATTTGTAATGTGATCTTTATTTATGGTAATGGAAGACTTCAATCTTCTCGATTACAATCAGCACCAACTCTTATAACAGGACCCGCCCTAGTTTTCTTAGCTCCAACTAAGAAAGGGTTGAGGAGTCCAATCCTTAAGTGCAAGATTCAACTTGCAATCTTGATGCCAATCTCTGATTGTCATCAAACTGTTGCAATCATATACCTATGTTGCTTAATCAACCTCTGCTTGTCAATCTGCTCATCAATACTGCTGGTCAATCTCTTCTCATCATTCTTTGCTTGTTAATCAATATCTGCTCATCCGATATTTACTTTTCAATCAATACTGTTGGTCAATCTCTTCTCATTACTCTTGTCAATTTGCTCATCAACGTTGCTTTGTCCTAAGCTCATGAATAGTTTCTCTCATCATCTACTCAAGGATTATGCCAATTCACCTGCCTAACATCACAAAGATCTACCCATCATCTAGTCTCCTCTTATGCTTCTCATGCCAACTTATCAAAGTTCTGTTCAAGCATCATCATCATCAATCAGATATGCATCATCATCAAGTGTGAATCGTCACCATAGGGTTTGCATCATCATTATAGTATGCATAGTGTATGCATCATCATCATCATGGAGTGTCAATAGGTCTGCATCATATATGCACTCTTATCATAATCTAGTACATCATCAAGGAGAATGCATCAAGTATGCATCATAGGATTTGCATCATCATTGCGTACAAGGCATTGTCATGATCTGTAAGGCATCATCATGGAGTATCAAGTATACACTATATATGCATTATCATCATTAAGTATACATCACCATAAGGTATACATCATAGTACATAAACCATTGTATACTTCATTGTTCATACACCATTGTATACATCATTGTACACATACGACTGTATATATCATTGGTATACACCACTGTATACATCATCGTACATACACTTATGTACATTCATTGTTGTTTACACATTTGACTGAACACTGTACATTATATCTCATTCATACATACATACCTTATCACTGTAGAAGATCCCAGATTATTCAACTTCGGGGTTGTGCAAAAGTGTTGAGGATGACTTTGAAAACTTGAGTCTGTGAAGGCTCGGTCAAACAACTTTGTGAAGAAGACAGCAAGATCATCAACAAAAACTCTATCAAGCACCAAAAATTCAGACAATTCAATCACATAACTTCAGATTGTATGTTGGAAGCAGTAATCATTACTTGCAACTGTATGAGGGCAAAATTCGGGACCTTTCAGTGCTAGTTCTATCACAAAAATTTCGGGTTGTTTGTATGCTTTAAGAACTCATGCTTATTACACTAAAAAAAGGCTCAGTTCCATTAAAACTTCGATTGTTTCAAGCATCACTTCACCTTACAAAATTCGGGACTTATGCGTGTTGAGAGTGATCCCATAATCATCTAACTCGAGACTTTGTATTTGGAAGAATTCGGGACTGGTGAAACCCCAAGCAATTCCAAAACTGGACTGTTGTTAGCTGCCTCAGTCTACTTTGTATTTTAAAAACCCCAAGACAAGTCATAAGAATGGACTTTAATAAACCATACAACAAATTTGGCACTATTTCTTCCTCAATATCCACCGAATTTTCCTCAGTCAACTTCTCCTCCTCAGTTTGGGAGTTTTCCTCAATCAACGAACTTTCTTCTCTGGTCTTCGTTGGATACCTTTGGAGTGTGAGAGTGTTAGAGTTTATATACTCTTCCATATCCTTGAATTGAGGGTTGATTTGTTATTTTGATGTTGTCCACATCCCTGAAATAGGTTTAGGCTTATTTTAGTTTTTATTATTTTTTGTTTTGTCACACATCCTTACCATTTTAATGGTCATCATAAAATAAGGGTATGCTCCATGTTTGTTGAAAAATAACTTAAGTCACCACAAAATAGTCAACGCCAAGGTTTTGTTGACCATACTCTATCAAGTTCACCACAAGCCTCAAGGACTTCATCAAGGACCAAGGACCCTTAGTCAAGGGTACGCACTTGACCTCAAGATCAAGGCATGTGTGCCATGCAAGCAAGTGTGTCCACCACATCATCAAAAAAAGGGTGTAGAAAGCCACGAGGGCTTCATTAAGGACCCCATCACCATGGCATGTATGACCAAGGACCCCATCATCAAGGTGCCATGTCATCATCCACAATCAACCAAGTGTGTCAAGTGTCCAAGTGTCCAAGTGTCCAAGTGCTATCATGCCACCATTTAAGTGGGTGCCAAGTCTTTCTCATACCCTACGGCCATCTCCAAGAGCTCCAGGACTCCATCAAGCCATCAATAACCATGCAAACAACAAATGACCAAAGAATGGGTCATTTGGCCCATTTAGTGTTCCAAAGGATTCTTTAACATGCCAAGGGGATTCATGGGATTCTTCATCATACCAAGGGCATGTTCATGGGTTCCACAACATGTTAAATACCATACAAGGTCATCGTCATCATAATGGTAGCAAGAATCACATACAAGGGTTCCATGACCCCAACAAAAACATGAATGACCACAGAATGGGTCATTGATGTTACTTCAATCCATCCATGGCTTCTCCATTGTCCATAAGGGCTTCAACACAATCTTTGGGGTCTTCAGCATCGTCTAAGGTGGTGGCTCCAAGATCCAACCTTGTGGGTACAGGGACCTTGTCAACTGGGCACAAGGTGCTTTTAAGGCACAACCCATCTCTATATGGGCTCCAAATAATTGGATGTGAGGATACTAGGATCATCTAGCCTGTGCACTACAAGAGGGACTTGGTGGCATCAATGACTACCTGTGGGGTCACTGCAAGTCCTTGTTGGAATCAATGACAAATCAATCAATAATATCCCCATTTGTCATTTATGACAACAACTCATGCTCCCCCTGTGAGCACTCTCCTTCTTTTGTCTTCATCTCTGCCCCTTTGGCATCAATGGAAAAGGGTGTCCACATCTCTGTATCTGAAATCACCGATCACTGATCACTGCTCCCCCTGTCAATATGCATGATCCTTGGACCTGTATGTGTGCATGGAGTATCCATCCTTTCTACTTTGAGTTCATATCCAGCCTCATGAACTCATGGTGTGCTAAGTTCTTTGAGAGACCTTAAGCTTGGCTTGCCATATGGTAGCCATTCTCCCTGCTCTGATCAACCTCTCATATCTGTAACTTCTCGGTCTTCTTCATCCGTACTTGATTCTTGTCATTTGTCATTTCGGCATTTGTTCCTTCATCTTTATTATCTTCCCTTGATGAGTTCTATGAGAAACTTCAAATGGGTTGTTTTCGTGTACTCCAACAGTATTGAGCTTTGTGCCCAAATCCACTACAACCATAACATCTCATCGTACGACAATATGCACAATGTGACCAAAATGGTTGCATGTCGAGCACCCAACTAAGTTGTTGGAACTTCCAACACTTCTTTGATCAACTTCATTCCTCCATACCTAAGAGTGTCCCTGACTGTAAGTCTTTGTCTTCTGGTCTTCAAATATTCCTGCATTGATCTTCTCCCAAGGTTCACTGGTTCTTCTTGCTTATGTGTATGAAGGAATCCTCCTTGGTTGACTTCTTTGACTTGGACATTCTTAGGCTTTGTGACCAAACCCACTACAGGTGTAGCATCTCAATGTGTGACAGGTGGAAGCAATATGTCTAGCTTGGTTGCATGCCCGTCATCTAACTTTGTCATTGGGGATTCCAACAATTCTTCTTCTGTGGAGTCTACAATCCATAGCCTTATGACCAAAGTTAGAACAAGAATAACAATAACCATTAAATCCATTTTCATACATAGGACTTGGAGTTGTTTCTTTTCTGAGCTTACTTTGAGGAATAGGTATAACTCCTTGATGAATTCTTGAACTTTCAAGGTTTTTGTTGTCACGTGCAGGTGCATGGGGAGTAGCTTTGGACATGGATGGACCTGCTTCTGAAGCCTTGGGAGACCAAGTGCCATCTTCAGAAATTTTTTCCTTTCTTCTTGTAACCAAGACCAGTCTTTTCAAATGGAGATATTTGGCAATCCAAGATCTTATCTAGGACGACTAAGTTGTCCCTGAACTTGAATAATGCGTAATTCTTTTCACCTTTCTTCCTCAGACCAACTACCTCCATTTCCAGGCTTTGGATTGTCTACTCCTTTTCTTCCAACTGATTCTTCAAGATTTCTTCTACCCTCTTGGCTTCATCTAGCTAAGCCTTCAAATCATGATTGGATTTTCTAGTTTCTTCAAGCTCTTTTGAGTCTTCAGCAGGCTCTTCTTGCTCTTCCTTTTGACTGATCAATTCAGACTTTAGTCTTTCAACTTCAGCAATCCTTGTCTTCCAACTAATCCTGCAACTCTTTATCCTTTTGTTTGAGCTTCACAAGCAATACTCGCATTGTCATGGTCTTTTGTTGATATTCATTCAGAGATTCCAAGATTCTCTTTTTGAACCTTGTGAATTCACTATGGTTCAGATTTACTGTGTTCAAGACCCAATTTGCTCTGAGATCAATATTTATCAAGGTGATATGTACCTCCTGTGCAGCCTTTGATAGATCTTCATCGTCTTCTACAAGAACCTTCTCAACTTCATCACACAATCTATTATTACAATCAAAAGATTCCATCTCGTTACTAGATTCCACTTCTTGATTGACCTCGTCCGAGGGCTTGACTTCTGATTCTTGTTATGTCTTTTTGGTGTTTGGTCTTGCCTTTTGATACTCGCTTTCCAACTTGAACCATAGGTATTTGTTGAAATGTACTCCCCTAAACTTTATTTCACTGATTCGGGAAGTCCATCCATGAGGAACTTCAAGGTTGTATCATTGTCCTTCTTTGCTTCTTTCTATGCAGCTTCCTTGCCCTTCTTCTTTCTGTGCAGCTATCTTTCCCTTCTTTGCAGTTGCCTTTCCTGGAGCAAGTGGATTGATCACAATCTCCCAAACACCAAACTTCTTCAGATATGCCTTCATCCTGCTCCTCCAATTGAAATAGTCTGTTATATCAAGTATAGGTACATCATTGCTTGATGACTTTGCTTTTGCTTCCATTGTGTGTCCACGGATCTTGTTCAAAATCACAATGCTTGTGACGAAGGCCTCGCTCGGATACCAATTGTTGAACACAATGGCCACACTGAGAAGGGGGGTGAATTAGTGTGTGAGCAATTTAAACTTTTTTTCAACCTTCAATTAATCAATCAGAGTTTATCAAGCATTATGTTATCAATCACATCATCATATTCATCAACTAAATCAACCATGATTCATAAGCACAATAATCATATCAAAGAGAGACACAAGAGTATTTGTAATGTGAGCTTTATTTATGATAATTGAAGACTTCAATATTCTCGATTACAATCAGCACCAACTCTTATAACAGGACCTAGCCTGGTTTTCTTAGCTCCAACTAAGAAAGGGTCAAGGAGTCCAATCCTCAAGTGCAAGATTCAACTTGCAAACTTGATGTGAATCTTTGATTATCATCAAACTGCTGCAATCATATACCTTTGTTGCTCAATAAACCTTTGCTTGTCAATCTGCTCATCAATACTGTTGGTCAATCTCTACTCATCATTCTTTGCTTGTTAATCAATATTGTTGGTCAATCTCTACTCATCATTCTTTTCTTTTCAATCAATACTATTGGTCAATCTCTGCTCATTACTCTTGTCAATCTGCTCATCAACATTGTTTTGTCCTAAGCTCATAATCTACTCAAGGATTATGTCAATTCACCTGCCTAACATCACAAAGATATGCCCATCATCTAGTCTGCTCTTATGCTGCTCAATCCAACTTATCATGGGTATGTTCAAGCATCATCATCATCAATCAGATATGCATCATCACCATAGGGTTTGCATCAGCATTGTAGTATGCATAGTGTATGCATCATCATCATCATGGAGTGTCAATAGGTCTGCATGATATATGCACTATTATCATCATACAGTAGTGTATAGAATATATGGAGTATGCATGCACCATTATCATCCAGTACATCATCAAGGAGAATGCATCAAGCATGCATCATAGGATTTGCATCACCATTGTGTCCAATAGGACGAGGGTTAGATCCACTTCAAGAGTGGGATAGGGGTTTCGTGGTGTAAATGACCAAACAAGGAGGCTTAAATCAATCCCTGGAAGGTTAAAATTAGGCATTACAAGGGTTCCAATGATCATTGAACGGGGGAGAAGGAAATGTACTTCATGGATAGGCATTATGGCCTAAGGATGTATTTCCATAATGGTAGGATTTGATGAATGGCGTTGTTGAGAAAGAGTGTTTTTAGAGGTAATGGTGCATAAATTTGAAACATCATATTGGGTAGTAACAGGAGTCCTTGAAAAGGTTTCAATTAATGAGGTGTCTTGGAATATTTCCATACCAACTCTAGTGAAAGAGAGCATGGATAGGCTACCTTCAATGATAGGAAAAATATTCTTTGGATTAAAAGTAAACTTGGGATCGTGGTATGTGAGTTTATTAGGCATAATGATCTTCCCATTATGATGGAACATCATAAGTCAAAACACAATGAAAGCGATTGTTTTCATGGAATACATATAATTATGACCAAGTAGGATGTTGTAGTCGAATTCAGTGTCTACAACTTCAATATCTATAAGGATAGTTTTACCAGTGAATTCTATAGGAACATTATGAAGGAGGTCTTATGGCTAAGAAGGTCAAACGTTGTATGCACATGACATCATAAGGTATGGGTTCCATTTAGGGGATTCAAGCTTATCTTGAATATGCATTGACATGATACAAGTGGAGGCTCTTTCGTCAATAATACATCGATGGATAATCAAATTCTTAATGGTGATAAGAACCTAAAATGTTATCAAAGAAGGAATTCAAGGTTTCACTCTATCCAAATAAAAAATGATCAGATGAGCCTCATAAGAATCTATTGTTCCTAATGAAAACATAAGGGACTCACATTACTTAGTGCAATTCTATTAACTTCCAAGGTAGACATGGTGGCAGGGGAGTCTAGGCCACATCTTCCTAGCATTGGGGTTATAGGTTGCTTGATTTAAGGGGGTTTCAGGTACCTTCAGAGTAGGATTAATGTTAAGTAGTGGGATATGTAAGGGTCCTTTTGATAAAGGTGAATCCTTATCTTTGTCAGAGTTGATGCGTTTAATAGGAATACCATATTGATTATGTCGAGTTTAAATATTGACATTAGTGGAGGTCATGAAGAAACTTTGGAAAGAAGGGTCACTTGGATTGGATGATGTAGATGACTAATTAGGGTGAGGTATCTTCAGTTGTGTTGTGACTAATCCTTGTGATGGAAAGGGGTTTTGCAATACCATTGATTGCTTCATGGGAGAATGAGTAGGTGGAGTACTATTTTGACATTGAGAAGTGAGAAGTGTTATTAGAACCACACTTGTTGGCGTCATCCCACAATTGATGAGATCTAGCAAGATGAAAAAAATGGTGATAACAATATTTGTAAACTCCACAAAAATAACACGGATGGTTAGTCTGTAATTGAGGGTTATTACCGTGTTTGGCGAGTTTAGTAGGATTCTGATTGCGAGGTTAGAATTTGCTCCAATGTTACCGAGAGGGTTTGTAGGTTGGCCTCCACCTTCTTGATTTTGACTATTTCCTTTATTCCTATCCTTATTACTCTTCTTATTAGGATTAGGTTGCACATTTTGATTGTTGGGTGCATATCGAATTGACATGTTTTGTTGAAAATAAACCTGGCCTTGCAGAAAAGGAGCAAGTTGAAGATGTTTGATTGGAAGAATTGACATATGGCTAGGGAATAGATAGTAAAGATTATGGGTTGGTAGTTTCACAAGTCCGATAGAAGTACTACTATATATAGCACCACTTCAAAGAGGTCCATAGACATGAGGAGAATTAAGAGGAACAAAGTATGAGGTACTTTTTCTTGTATGTGGGGATGATGACAAAGCATCAGGAGCGAAGTGTTAGTTCTAGATCTCTCATCCTATTTTTCCTTCCCGGTCCATTTTCTTTGAGTTTATTTTCACCTAGTTAAATTGCCTAGTTTTAGAATTTTTCTAGTTTTTAATTGCACTACATTTCAAGCTCTAATGTTAGCCTTTAGCCTGGCTCTTTATGTTTTATAATCTCTTTTGAACATTTGTTTGTCTTAAGTAACCATGCAGGCTTAATATTCGCTCAAGGATCAAGTTTTAAATGCTTAAAAGGACAGTTCAATGTTTTGGGAATCCCAGCAGCGAAACATCATTTCTTCACATGGGCACTGCCGAAAAAAAGAATGATATGACAAAATGGATTAAAAATTATTTCAAGTAATGATGGCATTCAAAAGAATTGGAAAGGGTCCGATTATTGAAAAAATGCCTTTTACTTGGTTTTAATGTTTCATTAGGGATTAATAGCTCGTTTCATTTCAATTCATCATAGCTCTGTTATGAAATATCTCCTGATTGGTTTTAAGATCATGATTCCTCCCGACATGCATGTATTGTATTTCAGGTTCAAATTTATTATCATAATGGTAATCCATGTTGAAGGTGGCTTAGCTTTACACCTGATTATCTAGTTTCCTCAGTACGTGCCTGCAGAGATGAAAAGGGAAAGCGGTCCAAGTCAAAAGTTGCTGAGATTCGATCTAGAAAACATGGAATGGACTAAAGAGATTCCATATTTTGTTCAGAAACTGAAAAAACTAGGTTGTTTTTCCATGTGAGAGAGGATATAGGATCACAATGTTCAAGTCATAGAGAATTTTGCTCTAAACTTTAAAGGTCCAGCTGTGGATTTTGGCAGTTTTGAGTTTCAAGTGACCGAGGAGTCAATTTCAACTGCAATCGATGTAATACCAGAGGTTGGGAGGTGGTTTAAAAAACAACCAGCTAACGTAGAATATAATCATTTCCTGCTTCCTCAACATAAAACCCTGATTGGAGCAAGGGGATCCACATGAGGATTTTGAAGGAAGAGTGTTGTGACGTCTTAGTCATTATTCAGCGGTATGTGACCTACGAGGGGAGGTTCGATGCGGTCTAAATGTATCACCTACGATTCTTGGTTCATTCACAAGTATTAAGAAGCTAAACTTACCTTATTATCTGCTAAAAAGTCTTTCCAAGATGAATACTAGGGTTCAAAATCATCCTGAAATTACAAGCCATAGTGTTTTCCATCATGGCTTGGTAAATTACTTGTTTTGGAGGAATTAAAGAAACGTAACAGGTCATAGTCGCATTTCCTATCATGGTCTAGATTCAAACTCGAGCAAAGAACGCATGAGGATGACAAAGGTAGGGTTGATGATAAGAAGAGAAAACAACCTGATACTGCAATGAAAATGTTAAATCAACCTCCCAATAATGATCAAGGTGAAAAAGACACAGAGAAGGAATTCTCGAAAAGTAAGGAACAATACAATACAAAGCCTGAGCCCAAAGTGGAAGAGGTAAAATTACATATACCAGTTGAAATTGATAAAGGGAAATCTCATCCAGAAGTCAATCTGTTGGAGACCATTCAGAGTCAGGGAATTTCAACTCTTGAAGTTGGATGAAGAAATTGAAAAGGAATCAACATCTAAGAAACTAAAGCAAGGTATCTCTAAACAATTGTTCTCTGATGCTTAAATGTTTGATACTTGTCTCTTGAAGCTTGAAACTAGTAAATGGACACCTAAAATTAGAGCTACCAATAAACTGAGATTTAACTTGAAGGCTCTTCTTAACCCTAAACTTAAGAAAGAAACTGTAGTTGGCATCAAGGATTCCTCAGATGAGGAAGATCAAAATACTAAGAAAGTAGAAGAAATTTTAGTCGAGGTTTTGGAAAAGATTGATGAAGGTCTCAAAAAATTCCCAAAACTTTTAGAAGGAAGAAATGCAATTAAATGTAATACTATGATAGAGGATTCAGAAGATGAAACAGAGTCGAATCATGTAGATTTTAAAAGCAAGGAAGAATGTGTAAATACACCGGAATTGGTTGAGTCTTCTAGCAGACAAGGCATTACAGCAGAGGTGGATCATCCCATGGAAATACATGTAGATGAAAGGCATTCTAGAGAAGAATTGGACAGAAAATATTCAGAAAGAGATTTAATGCACATCTAAATGAGTCCAACGGGCAAACCAAATGTTGAGAAAAGACTTCCAAGAGCTAAACACAAATTATGCAGAATTGGTTCATGTAGCTAAAAAGGCAGTTAAGAGAAGAGCCACCTTTCACTTTAAAGGTGCCTTTTAAGAGAAGAAAGATAATATTTAATATTTAAGAAACTTGAACTCTTTTTCTTGAAACAAAATTAGATATTTTCCTTAATAAGAAAATAATAGTTCATTTAAAAACAAATTAAATGGAAACTGGCTACGGACTAGTGCAATCTATAAAATGGAAAGTAAAGAAGTACTAATAGCTAATACTAAAAAACTTGAAGGAAATATTTTCTTAGCTGATTTATTTTTAACGCAACAAGAATGTAAACCGACTTTTTAATGTATTTGCAAAGAAAAAGAGAGATGGCTTTCAACCAACCAAAATGAAAGGGTTTTAAGCAAATGCAAAGAAAAAAATTATATCAATTCTGGAATTTAAATGCTGAAAAAGGCTAAAAACTATTCCAATTTGGAACCTTAAAGGCAACACATACTATGGCTTTTCAACATTTTTAACATTTTTATTGCCTACATCATCTAAACTAAGACAATAAACAATCAATACAACAAATGAAGGGACACAAACAGAAAACCAAAACTATTCTATAACCCAAAGCAAAACCAAAACTAAATCGAAAGAGCAAAAGTGGAAACTTGGCTCGATTTGTGGAAAAAATGATTTTTTTGTGAATGACTTGATTCCTTGGGAAATTATGTGCTCGTGCATTGCACTTTTCCTACCAAGAAATGCGACACAAGGCCAAAACAAATAAAAAAATAAAACATGATCACTTCTAAGGAAAAAGTTGGTTTTTTCACCATGTTACTTAACCACGAAGGGATCACAACAAACAATAAACATCAAGGAAATGATAGCGAACACCTAATGGAACTTACACAACCAACAATGAATGATACGATTCAGCCCTAGTATGGTTGCTAAATTTGGCGTTGGTTGTTTATTACCAATGAGTATCAAAAACACATACTCATGGGTTGTGTCATGTCGAATACCAAATCAATAAGGTTAAAGGAAACTAAAACAAATAAATAGGCAACAATCTTCATTATGACACATGCCAAAAATATAAGATAAATTAGCATTATGACACATGCCAAAAATATAAGATAAATTAGCTAAAAGAGAACAAGCATAACATATAAAAAATATTGGTTTTTGAATTGACAAAAGAATATGATAGAGATACACATTGGTGTTGATTGTAGTTGATGTGGATCTCTACAACAAACCAAAGGGAGGGTTCTTCTCCTTTGATGCTAAACTCCCATCCAAGTGATTTATGTGTAGGATCCCAAATGGTGAAATGAAAAAGATACGAGAGGCTCTTTCTCTCTTTCTATGGGAAATACAACAACATAACATTGCTATTGTGGAAATGTAATGTCTAATGCAATGGCCTTGAGGAAATACAACAACATAACATTTCTATTATGGAAATGTAATGTCTAATGCAATGGCCTTGAGGAATTTATTTAAGGGATAAAATGTGGAAAATTCTTAGATCCAACTCCAATGTGAATAATCCTCTTTTCATTGATGACTTAGTGCGAAGGCGGGTATTGGAGACTGAATTAAAGGCTATTTTTTGTAATAATTGTTTGGGAATGTCCACTTTTAGCCACTACACATTTTTGGAACTCAAACATTAATAAAGACTCGTTGAATTCTGTTTTGGGTCCTCGTTTTGGTTTTTTAGGCTTTTAGTGTGATGATGTTGCATGGATGTTTAGGGAAATTTCTTGCATTGACTATTTATGGTCAACTTATGACTTTTTTTCAATATTTGGTCATATTTCTGAGGTCACAAGTTGATTAAAATGGGGCTAATGCTCTCATAAATTATGTATAATGGCGATAATTCTTTTGGAAAAGTAGGTGAGCAAAATTAGGCTATTAACAAAGGATTATGAAAAGAAGAAATGATGGCATGGCATGGAGATAAGTTCATAACCTAATTGTGGAATCATAGATTGATTCTAGGCTTGTAGTCAATGAAAGTGGTGTACAGTCTGAGGAAATGCTTGTTGGATTCTCTTAGGATGAGAGAGTTAACCACAATGATACTCTTGCTTTAGGATTCTCTCAAAAAGAGAAACATGACCTTGTATAGGTCGACGCTTTTGTTGCAAGAGGTTTTGAGGTGTTTTTTAATTGTCAATATCATCTTGTGATGCAAGAGAAGAAATAATCAAGCAAGAGATACACACAATAATACATGATTGCATTATGAGTAATTGGTGCACATATTACAATGGATTTCACCTCTTTATATAGCAATGTTCACTTAGCAAGTTAGTTCCACTTATGACTTTGGGATAAATTGCTTTACACAAGAAGTGAACATTAGACCTAAAACCTAAAGTCAAATTAGCGTTATTACATAATAAGCCTTATATTCTAACATATAGTAGAGTTAGAATTAGGTGTGGATGAGTTGAGATAGGGGTGGACTTGCGATCACCTACTGCTCTAGCCACAGTAGTAGAGGTGGATTAATTGGACATTGTAAAATGTATAGGTGTCCATCCCTAGGAAGTTGGAAACACTGGAACTAGAAGTTTGAGAAAAGAAGAAGATGGAGGAGATGCAAATAATTCAAATTTAGGTGATGTGGAAGATATAGATGTCTCATATGATTGTGAATGAATTAATCTACTAACCTTGAACCAACTTCCTTTGAAGAAGTTGTTACTTGTGATGAGTAAAAGAAGCCATGTAGAATGACTATGTTGCTCTCATTAAAAAAAGCGCTTGGAAGTTGGTGGACCCTCCATTTGAAACCAAACCAATTGGCTACAAGTAGGTATAACCAATTGGCTACAAGTAGGTCTACAAGAACAATTATAGATCTGATGGCTCACTTGACAAGCATAAGGCAAGGCTTGTGGAGAAAGGTTATGCATAGAAGGAAGGCATTGACTATGAGGAGACTTTACTCCCCAAAGAAAAATGGGCTACCATATGCGCCTTGTTGTCTTTGGCTACACATAATGGGTGGAAGGTTAATGAGATGGATGTGAATATTGATTTCTTGAATGGATACCTGAAAGAGAATGTCTTCATGTATCAACCAAAAGAATTTCTTGTGAAGGGACAAGAACAAAAGGTATGCAAACTCATCAAGTCATTGTATGGAATGAAACAAGCACCTTGAACATGGTATGAAAAGTTAACAGAGCATCTGATGAAGTTAAATTTCAACCATTTTAATCTTGATGATGCAACATTATTTGTAAATAAAGTTGGGAGATCTATTGTATATCTTGTGGTGTATGTAGATGATATTTTTATGATAGTGAACAATGAAAGCTATATTGCATTCATAAATAAAGAATTAAAGAAGGGATTTAAGCTAACAAGTTTGGGACATCTTCACTACTACATGGGAATTGAAGTAACTCAAAATCCTAAGTACATATTCATCTCCTAGAAGAAATACATTAGAGGATTTTTTAACAGATTCGGCACGATGGAATGTAATCCTTTCTCCACTCCAATGGAACAAAACTTGAATCTCGCATCAAAAGAAGGCAAAGAATTTGAGGATGCAACCAAGAACAAACAACCTATGGGAAGCATTATCTACCTTACCACCACCATATTAGATATTTCATTAGTGGTTGGAGTCCTTTACAGGTTCATGCAAAAACCTTGTGAAGGACATTGGTTTGATGCCAAAATAGTTCTAAGATACTTGAAGGGGACTCGAGACTTTGGACTCAAATATTCTAAGGTAGGTGACCAACTTTATTGGGTATTCTGAGTCAGACTTTGATGGATACAAAGACTCTATGGGAGTGTCTACTTCAGGACACCTTATGAGTCTTGGATCAGCAGTTGTCTCATGGAGATCACACAAACAGTTAATTCCAATAGATTTAATAATAGAGGCAAAATATGTGGCTTCCAGAAGCAACAATGGAGATTGTGTGGCTTAAGAAAATACTTGAATATTTATAGGAGAAAGAAGAGAATTCCACTCCCCTATTAATTGACTATACTTATGCAATCAAGTTTGCCAAGAATCACAAACTCCATGATCTAACCAAGCACATCAACACAAAGTAACTTATGATTCAATATCATGTAGAGGCCAAGATGGTTCATTCGAGACATTGTTCCATGAATGAGCAAATTGTAGACATCTTCACCAAATCGCTGGAATAGAAAAGCTTGAAAAGCTCAAAAAGATTCTTAGACTTGTGAAAACACCTTTGGATTAAGGCGGGAATGTTGGAAACCTAATTTGCAAGGATTATGGTTCCATGTAAATGATGTAAATAGTTTTCAATTTTTAAATAAGGAAGATGAATATTGTTCAAGAACTCCAACAAACCTCTTGGAAGATGAAATCCAAGGTTCCTTCTCTATTGTATAAATAAATGATTTACACTCGATGAAAATAAGTCAATTCTGGAGTTATTTCTCTAAATCCAACAATATCATTATCAAAGTGGATATTTTGGTTAAATCCTATCACGCTAAGAAAGATATTTGTATGCTTTGGTATTATTTCTATGTGTGCAGGTACAAGTTGTGCTAAGATCACAACGTTTCTCTACACATGCACATCCTTTCAGGTATACTTTTTTCAAACTAGCATATAGGAGATTCCCCTCTAGAAACATCTTATGCATTGAACTTGTATAATCCCATTATTCCTTTAGGAATCCCCCATTTGTTCAAGCATATTGCCTATCCTAGCCACCTTTTCATTCACCCTTAATTGATAGTAGAGCCTTCCCTCCATGGGTTACCTCTTAGTACCGCGAGTACATTTTATTACCCATGTCATTTTTACCCCATAGGAATAATAGTTTTCCTAATCTATGACATTTAAATTAGCCTCATGTGCTTCTTCATTTTCACTCATTGGCCTACCCCAAGACTCCCACATCATGGCATTCTATGTTTCAATTTACATCTCATAAGCCCACTACTTCATCCATACTACAAAACATTACATCATTTTGCACCCATTCATCTACCCAAAAGGAGATTATTGTTAATGTACTACCCCTAGTCACTTCCATTTGCTATCACACACACCATTGATTCATATGGTTTCATATCAAACACTTATCTCCTTGACTCTATTATTTCTCATATACCTTTTTAACTTGGGATAACATTTCAAAAGTGCAGCTTTCGCACTACTACAAACCATATATGATCTCTTATGGAATCATCCTTGGTCACCTTTGTTTAGAGGATTTTGCGATGTATCACCCATGGAACCTTTCTAATATCAACCTCCACACATTTTTTTAGATCAGTATCCCCCTTCCATGAGTATTCACATTGCAATTATGTCCCCTGGTTCTCCCATTGTATCCCTCCCTCGAGGTTATCATGAGTTATACATACAATGTCAAGTCATCCATGCCCTCATGCTTTGAACAAAGGAAGTATTGAGTCCATTTCTCTATAACCCTCCTTTCCCCTTAGATCTTAGTCTTAGCTTATTTCACATTCTTGCATCATTCCCTATGCTAATGAACAAATACCTCCTCATTACTTTATTTTCGATGAACATACCTCTATCGACATCAACACCTATATTCTAGAGGATAGGTCTAGAGGTATTTTGTACCTTGGCCACATAACCATCATTGATGGTCGTCTTGGACCAACTGAGGGGAGACCTTACTGCCACTCGGATCGGTTGGTTCTCACATGCTCTGTTCTAGCGCATTATCACACCATTGAGAATCATACAGTATTGTGGTTTTCTTATCCCAGTTTGGTCGAAAACCATGGACACTTATGACTCCCTTCACTTCTTGAGTTTATTTTGGAAGCCCTTCAATTTATATCTTCTTATGATGTCCATGTTTCATTGGCAATAGTGATCCAATTTCAATTTCGATTTCCTAGACCTATTAGCTCAGTCTTTTAGCATTTGTGCCAACAATGAGGAGTTTCTTGTATTAATACTACTTCCAAATATTAGCCCCCTCCAATTTTTAGTAGAGCTTCAGTTGTTGTGATCCGTCATACTATCAAGATTCCATTGCTCCTCATGTATTTCATATCAAGTGTGGTTTGGACCACACTTATGTGCTTGGATTGGGACCCTCTTTAACCCTTATGATGATTTGTCCATGAAAGTTATTCATGTTCTTTGACTAGACTCGGTCGAGTCTTGATCCGAAAGTGTATTGAGATATTGTTATGAGCATGGGGATTCCCACCTCATTTATAATTAATATTACATACACCTAAGTCCATTGGTTGGATTGTTTGTAGGTGTGCCCTATGTGGTTCCTTTAGGAGGTAGGATTCTTTCTCATTACTTGTTCTTACACCTTGCCCAGGCGTTCATGGTTTCTGTGGATTAAAGAGGGAAAAACCTATAATGTATTTCGGTCATATGATGAGCTTCTAACCTCATACTACATCAAGGGGAAATTTTCAATAGCCTAATTTTTCTCACCTACTTTGTTAAGAGATTTATCACCATTATACATCATTTTCAAAAATATTAGTCTCATTTCCCTCACCTCATTACCTCAATAATATGAACAAAAACTGAACAAAAGTCATAAGTTGACCATAAATAGTGATTGCATGGAATTTCCACAAAAATGCACACAACCTCATCACACTAAAACCCTCAAAAACCTCAACATGGACCAAAAACATAATTTGGTTACTCTTCATTGTTGTGCTCCTTCTAGAAAGGTGTAGTGGATAAAACTAGACAATCCCAAACTATTATTTCCAACAATAGCCTTTGATTTGGTGTCCAATACCTATCTTTCCACTAAGTCATTAATGAAAAGGGGATTACTCCCATCATAGTTGTATCTAAGAATTGATCACATTATATTCTTTAAATAAATCCCTTCAGTACATTTCATATCCATAATAGCAAGGTTATGTTGTCAGATATCCTATTAAAAGAGAAGATCATTTCATATATTTTTCCTTTCACCATTTGAGATCCTACACATACATCAATTCGCTAGCAATTAAGCATCCAAGGAAAAGAATAACCCTCCCTTGGGTTGGCTAGAGAGGTCCACATCAACTACAACCAACACCAAGGTGTATCTCTTTCCTATTCTTTTGTTAATACAAAAATCACTCTTTTTTATATGCATATAGTAGTTATATTTACATTGCATGCATGAGAAATAATGTTTTCTAATTTTTGTACACGTTCGTGATAAAACACCAACACCGGCCTCCTTAACATGGGCAACAAATAGTTTCATATCATTATGGGTGGTTATCACTAAACATGCTCCCAAATCTTAGCTTTCTCCAAAATCATTTGCAACCTAAGCTTCCAAAGTATGAAATTGAAAACACCGTCCAATCTGTCACACTTTCTAAAGACCAAGAGTAGTCATCCTACAAATCTGAAGCACGCCTCAAAGAAAAAATCATAAACAACTAGGTAGAACAACCATTCAACCATTCAAGGGTTCCAACGCTTTTTCTAAGTGTCTTAGCGTTTCAAACCCAACAACCTATAAATAGGTCAAGCACCCCTCCCAGATACAATCCAGCTGAAATAAATAACTATCTCTCCACCAAGAGAGAAAACTCAGTGAAAATAGCTCCAATCCCATGTTGAAATTTCTCAGAATGCATTTTAATTTCCCTCAGACCAAAGATTTCAAGGATCAAATCCTGGTGAACGAGCTGAACCTCATGTCGAGGGCATTGGAGATGTGAACGAGCTGAGCCTCATGTCGAGAGCATTGGAGATGACCTGAGTGTTCAGTTGCAGTAAGCTCTCCAGCAATAAAAGGACCCGCAGATCCATTGAAGAAGACGTGAGATTTGTCTAGAACGAATCTGTCAAACTATTGAAGACGCCAGACGTGAAAAAAAAAAGAATCTGATCATGGGAGAAAGGACCCGAGCCGAGGTCGCGAGTTTAGGAAGTTCTGCATGAGGAAGAAAATGCCAACCTGAGTGTGAGGATTCTCTTCATTGTTTGAAGCAGCAGCAACCCCAGAGACTCTCAACGCGTCCTCTGCGTTCCAGATTGATTACTCTCAAAACGTCCTCTGCGTTCTAGCCAAGGCTAATCTAACAAACGAACCTCAACGCGTCCTCTGCAAGGCGCGGTTTTCGAGCCGGTCCAAGAAATTTCCATTCCTTTTCGATCACTTTCCTAGCGTCTCTCAGCAATTACCAAATCGCAAATAAAGGGAGAACAAAAAAAAGTATATTTGAAGTTGTTGCAACTAGTATAAATTCATGGTTTTCAAAATCAGTGAGACCACTGGCTATGACATGTCGCTAGAGGTGTTTCTTGTGGAGGCAGTCTCTCCACGTATCCATAGGTCGTTGGAGTCAAAACTCATATCAACTGCAAATTTAAGATTTGCAATTGTTTAATTTATTTTATTATTGATGGGAAGAAAGTTGTATTTCAAGGATGCGATTTCTAAACTTAAGTTCCTCGTATACTTCTGATCATAAAATTGCGTTCACTTGTATCTATTGTGGCCATGCCATGGTGTTAAGTACTAAAGAAAACTATATGTAATGGTCACGTAAAATAAAACACACTTCAAGTTTTAATGACTTCTAGAATGGCATTGTGAAGAAGAGAATAATGTTGCATCCACAGTTATTACAATAGACAGAGCTCGTATATGAAAAAACAAAGATAAGAAATCTTATATGTTGATCGCTATGTTGTTAGTGAAGAGGAAAATCATCGTATATTACAATTTAAAAACTTTTATCGTGCTTTAATGAAATTGAAACATTTGTATGATTCGCATTCAAAATTGAAACTCATACAATTGTTGGTGAAGCTCTTCAATCTAGAGTTGACGGATAATGATCCCATCGCTTTAGCTTCTGAGATTATGTAATATCTCAAATACTGATATTCTCTAATGTTCTATGATAGCGCTGACTCGCACACTCAATCTCATACAAATTTGCAAAATAACTATGCATGCAAACTCCCTATGCAAAAATGCCATAAAATATAGCTGAATTAGGGTTAAGGTTTTGCAGAGAGAAATTAACACTTACCACTGATATTTTGGTTGATAATGACTCCAGAGATAGCTGCATGCATAAGGATCCGAATGGGTGGTCTAATAATGCTCTTTTCCTCCGGTGTTACTGCCCCGCAGTATCGTAAAAACCCTCCAGACTGAAGGTGACGTTTTTGTAGGAGGAGAGGTCCGTTCGAGCTGAAATTTTCTGACTTGTCCGTCTGCTAATGTCGAAGAGATGGCCTGGCACATGCGGAGGTTGGGCTGCCTCTAAGTGCCCTAGCGAATTGATTAGCAGTTCTTCTGCTGACGCCCCCAACTGATCTATTTAGCTGGTAGCTACCCCAGGTGAGCAAACTGATGGCTGATAATCACTGCATACCGTAGGATAGGCCTGTTGAGAAAGAGGAACCTGACATGCGAAGGAAAGACTGGGTTTTGTGGTCCCAGCGAATCCTTCTATGTTTTCCCTGCTACTTCCGGCAACAAACGTGGATCTGCTAATAACCCTTCGGAATGTGCTGGATCTTCGAATTCTGTAGTATATGATAGATGCAATGGATAAACCTAGATGATCTATCCCAATAAGTGACTAGGGCAGATATCTCACTGCCGAACCCTCGCTAGCTAAAGACACCGTCTCCAACCCCAACTGTCGTGGCTGCACGATGTGCTGCTATTCGAAACTCCAAAATCAATCAACAATAACAGTGGATATCTCCTTTAGTCCCATAACCCTTCTTAAATAGATCTTTATGCACTTTTAGGGTTTGCATGTCACTTTTAGGGTTTATGCTCCATTTTGCATGCATGCAATTCTAATTTCAAGTTGACTTTAATACTGAATAAATAAGGTCTGCATGATCCACATGCTTTAGGATATGAACTCTGATGGCCTTCTTTCTACACTAATGACTTAATAATACTGAATTGATATACCTTTCTGCTCCTAGGGCTATCAGTCCTTAGTTATTCCATTTTTATCAAAAACAGAACATTACAGTCCTCCCTCGCCAAAGATTGCTTGTCCTCAAGCAATGCCAATGCAACTCCACAATCAATCAAACTGAACCAACTGAATCCAGGGATGATCCTAGGGTCCCAAATTATCCTAGGAGATTTGTAGCACCCTCTGCTCAAAGAACTGCACTGCACGGTACCATCACAAGATATCCCATGGAAGCCTCCTATAAGTAGAGTAACTAATCAGGTTGTAAACGAGGTATCATCACAATAGACCTCCTGAAAGCATCCTCTAGCAATCACTAAACTGTCAGTCACTGTAGTCCCAGGGTCTCAAATCAATCTGAGAATTGCAGAGGTCAAAATGCATCCACCGCTACCCTGCATAGTATCGACACAAGGAGCATCATGTAGACTCCCAAGTAACGCCATCAGTAAACACTGTATCCATCCCTCATAAGGTCTTCCACCTAGATCCCAATGCAAACTTGTGCATATTTCATCACACATATCTGAAGGCTCTTGTGGGACTATACCCTTGGCTAGGAATGTCTTCCCAAGAATCGCCCACTTAATCTCTCTCCAAGCCAACCGCCGAAAAGTATCTTGTCCATAAGCACCATCACAAGGAATAATCCTACCAAGCTAACATTCTACCCTTATGATTTCAACTGGAATGCTCATATACTGTGGGTCAATTTCTTGATCCTGGCCAACCTGTAAAAAACCATCCGCCATTATGCAGATGTGGACTCAAGCTACTGCAAGCCTTGTCTATGTACTCCTGAAGAGGACTACTTTGAAATGCAATTGTATGTTTCTTCTGCTGCCCCATCAAGAAATCTAACTACTCTTCAATACTGAAAGCCTGACCGCTGACTCGATACATACAACTCGAAGAACAGTAAGCTCAACACCTCGTTGTACTATGGTGTCTTGGAGTATCTTGGTTCTCTCTTTCATTGCTAGAAGCTTTCTTTAACATGTTCAATCTTCTTTCGGTGACTATCATCTGGAAGCTCTATCTCATGCATATATAAACTGTCCCTAACCTCCATGTGTGACTGTTCACTGTCTCGACTGTTGTGCTCATTGCCTTGCACCTCATGTATTCTCCCTGTCATAACTGTCTGGACTCCTGCTGTAGGTGATGAAGAGTGTACCAACTCCAACTCATCTCATCACATGGCTTGTCCATAATCTGACTAGCGAATGCGCTTGTGTCGCTAGACTCATAGGATGGCTCTAATGTTATCTCCTCATGCACATCCTCATCATGTACGGTTAACTCCAAATGAAGCTCACCAACAACCTGTACTTCATGCTCATCTTTCTTCCCTCCCCCAACTATGCCTTTAAGGAGATCCTCATCCAAATCCTTGGGCTGGCTCCCGAACTTGATGGTGTAATAATCTTGTAAGGACAATGCTGCACATACCTCATCACCCAAGGCTAGATACTCCTGATATCGAGGCAAGTGTTGAAGTACTGCTAACCTATGCCAATTTTCAATCAAGATCCTTCTCATTGTCTTTATGTTCTCACAAGCTGGCAAAGAAAAACCTTTGTCCTGACATGCACTTCACCAACATCACTGACATGCATTTGCATCTACACGCATGCATCAACATGCACTTTTATTCAATTGCTATGTGCGCACAGCTGGCAAGGATCATGCTCTGATACCACTGTAATATCCCAAATACTGATATTCTCTAATGTTCTATGATAGTGCTGACTCGCACACTCAATCTCATACAAATTTGCAAAATAACTGTGCATGCAAACTCGCCATGCAAAAATGCCCTAAAATATAGTTCAATTAGGGTTAGGGTTTTGCAGAGAGAAATTAACACTTACCACTGATATTCTGGCTGGTAATGACTCCGAGATAGCTGCATGCAGAAGGATCCTGATGGGTGGTCTAATAATGCTCTTTTCCTCCGGTGTTACTACCCCGCAGTATCGTAAAAACCCTCCAGACTGAAGGTGACGTTTTTGTAGGAGGAGAGGTCCATTCGAGCTGAAACTTTCTGAGCCTGTCCGTCTACTGATGCCGAAGAGATGGCCTGGCACATCCGGAGGTTTGGATGCCTCTAAGTGCCCTAGCGAATTGATTAGCAGTTCTGCTGCTCACGCCCCCAACTGATCTGTTTGGTTGATAGCTGCCCCAGGTGAGCAAACTAATGGTTGATAATCACTACATACCGTAGGATAGGCCTGCTGAGAAAGAGGAACCTGACATGCGAAGGAAAGATTGGGTTTTTTGGTCCCAGCGAATCCTTCTGCGTTTTCCCTGCTACTTCTAGCTACAAACATGGATCTGTTAATAAACCTTCGGAATGTGCTGGATCTTCGAATTCTGTAGTATATGATAGATGCAATGGATAAACCTGGATGATCTATTCCAATAAGAGACTAGGGCAGATATCTCACTGCCGAACCCTCGCTAGTTGAAGACACCGTCTCCAACCCCAACTGTCGCGGCTGCACGCTGTGATGCTGCTCGAAACTCCAAAATCAATCAACAATAACAATAGATATCTCCTTTAATCCCATAACCCTTCTTAAATAGATCCTTATGCACTTTTAGGGTTTGCACGTCACTTTTAGGGTTTATGCTCACTTTTGCATGCATGCAATTCTAATTTCAAGTTGACTTTAATACTGAATAAATAAGGCCTGCATGCTCCGCATGCTTTAGGATATGAACTCTGATGGCCTTCTTTCTACACTGATGAGTTAATAATACTGAATTGATGTACCTTTCTGCTCCTAGTGCTATCAGTCCTCAATTATTCTATTTTTATCAAAAACAGAACATTACAAATTAAAGCCATAAAGTATAACATTGATTGTCACTTCCTCTCCCACCCGAGAGGACGCGACCTCCGAGTCGTTGCTACCATCATGAGAGCGAGGATCTAAGCCCCATGAACGTAATATAAAAATGCGTTGTACATAAAAACATAGATGCAATGTATCGCAGAAGCAAATTGCAATCTACAACCGAAGCAAAATTCATCCATTCAAGCATTCAACATGTTCATCTAATTCATTAAAACAAATATAGTTACAGAGGTAAATACACAACCAGATATGTCGCTGCAACCAGCTATGTCGTTGCAACGTTCCACCCAACCATAGGCCAGTGTGCTCATCAATCTCTCGACAACACTGCCACCCCCGAGCTGGGCATAATCCCCACAAGAAATAAGGAAACTACAGCAAGCTCACACATACACATCAAAACTCAGCCAAGCCAAGCCAAATACACATCAAAACTCAGCCAAGCCAAACACAGTTGGGTTTATCAGGCTGCTAAGGAGGTGGAAAGATGAATTGCTAAGCTAGTGAGCTCAACCACAGAGCTATGGACACCTACACCAGATCTAGCTTGGTTTTACGAACACCTACACACCCAACACAAGGAAACATCCCCTTCTCTGCTACACAGTCCCTCGGGCTATGCCTTCCCTTTCAGTGCTCTTCAGGGTGTGCAAGAAAGAATAACCAACCCCTCTTGATCTCTCTGTGTGGTTCCTTTCTACATTGGGTTAATCAAGCTAATTCTTCCCTCTTCCACTCCAAACTAGTTCAGAACAAAACAAAGGGGTGCACACACAACAAAATGCAAATTTTGGGTTTGAGTAAACCGTTTTTCATCCAAAAACGGATTAATAAAATGGGGAAATCGACCCCTAGGTGAGCAATTCGATCTCAGCAACGATTTTGGGCATTTCATGAGCAAAAATGACTGTTATAAACCCCAAAATCATGAATCCTTGCTGGCCATTCACTCAACAACACAAAAACGAGTTTCTTGGGCATGGAAAATGAGGAAAATGGCAAGAAAACGTGAGGGAGACAACCCAACCACTGGGCATTACGAAAATGACCTCCCATCCATGGGGAAAATGAAGTAAACAACCAAAACGTGAAATGAAAACACACAGGAAGCTCCAGTTGCCTGAAAGAGCCTACCGTGAAGGAGAATGGTGAGGAAAAAATGAAAACGTTAAGGAGAATGGTGAGGAAAAAATGAAAACGTCAATGCATAATAGAATGGGCATACGTTTTTGGGTTTCTACTTGCCCGAGAAGTCGAAACACAATTATCCAAAAATGGGTGCTCTATCCAATTCGAATTTGACTCCCATTCTCTTCCCATCCCCATGCAATAACTAGCTCAACCAATTTCTAGCAAAAATAAATGATTGGGCACAAATGACAAAATGGGTAGTTGACAATTTGTTGGGTTCTCCCTTTGACATTTGGTTTTTCTCCATTGGCTCAAAGGTTTGAATATTCCCTTCCTTATCCTTAGGAAATCATGCTCCCATCTCTTTAATGTTACATTGACATAGCTAGCTGTGGGTATTTTAATTAAATTTCATATTTACATGATGTCCCTAAATTATAATGTGCTTGGCTAGCACGAAAATACCATCGGCATCGATTTTAATTGCCGAAACATAAAACGCTAAATCGATGGTGGAGCTTTTGCCTTTAGCTCCTCACCATGATTAATTACAATATATACATTTTTAATGCAAACGAGGTCAAAATCAAGGTGTTACATTGATGTCATTGGTGTGGAGATCGACATTCCTTTGACAACCTTTATTAAATCTCTCTACCCTACATATTAACACTATCTCGAATCATTGCAAGCTAGTGGCCAAACGAAGTCCATTACATTCGACTCTTTGGTTAAGAAGGTTGCAGAACATGAGAAATCCTTTGGAAAGAAAACAACAAATCCCACTGGAGATACTGTGTGACTTACTCATAAGATTCTTCTAAAGGAGAAGGAAATAAAAGAGGACATGGAAAGAAGACTTTCAAAGGTAGGGGAAGTAGACATAATCAAGGTGAGAGATTTGAATGTCCTTGTATTTGTTGCGGAAAGAACAGACATGATGCACAACATCGTTGGGCTCCATGGCAGCAGATCAAAGACAAACATGATAAAAAGGGAAGATAAAGGTAAAGCGATTGATTTATTGATTGGTGTCTAGTGATTTAACTCAAAAGATTCATAATTTGGGAGTTGGAGTTGGTATCTAGGAACTCAATAATTCAACTTGGAGTGTTACTTGATCCTAGAATTGGCTTCAAAGGAGAAGCTTATAAAGAATACTTGGTTCTATTTGGATTTGATGTTTTAGTTTTCAATCAATGTGTTTTATCTTTAGTTAGTATGTTTTTCTTTCAATATTGTAAGTCTTAAGAGGGGGCCTTAGAATATAAGGCTTACTATGTAATAAAGTCATAACATAACTAATGTTCATTTTATGTGTAAAGTGGTTTATCTCACATTCATAAGCAAAAATGAATAAATAAGAAGGTGAACTCCATTCGCACCAATTACGCATATTATCATCGTCTGTTATTTTGTGTATATCTCATGTATTAGCGTTTCTATCTTTTTGTATTATATCCATGGCAATAGAATTTGGCTAGAAACTATGCCAGATGGAATGTGAAGAGTGCATTCCTCAATGGAGATTTGGGGAAAGTATACATGTACCAGCCATAGGGTTTTCAAGTTTTGGGAAAAGAGCATTTGTTCTATCGACAAAATAATCTTTAAATGGCATGAAGTAAACACCTAGATCATGGTACAAGAAAGTTAGCAAACACCTAGACCATGGTGAACAAGGGCTCCAATGGAGTCATTTGGATCCCAACCTTTACATAACCATCACAAGAAGCAAGGCAAAGGCAATCTCATAGGTAAAATCCAATTTATGTGCAACTTTTGATATCACTAACTTTAGCTTTCTACCTTATTGCTTTAGTGTAGAAGTTTGGGAATTAGACAAACATCATTTATTTCACAAACAAGTTATGCCAATAGTTTGTTAGCAAAGTTGAGGATGGTAGATAGCAAAACATCATCTACGACTATGGATAAAGGGCTAAAACTTTCAACCAAGACTAATTCTAAGACAGTTAATGAATTAGTCTACAAGCAACTATTCGGGAGCTTGATCTATCTTACGGCCACTAGACCTTACTTGAGATAGGTGGTCAACTGCATTCCCCAATTCATGATTGCTCCAAAGGTAGAATATTAGACAGTAGTAAGAAGAATGCTACAATATGTGAAAGGAACATTAGATTTTGGCATCTATATGGCATACACAAAGAACCTCAGTTGTATGGTTATTCAAATTCAACTGGGCAAGATGAATCAATGAGAACAAATCCACATCATGTTATGTTTCAGCCTTGGTATTGGAGCAGTTACATGGACTAGTAAGAAGCAACATGTTTATATTTCTTCAACCAAAGCAAAATATCGAGCAGCAGTGAAAGGAGCATGTGACTCAATTTGGCTCAGACAAATGCTTGGAGATATGAAGATCTAAGAGAACAAGCCTACTCTATTATATTGTGATAATCAAGGAGTTATCAAATTAGCAAAGAACCGGAATTTCCATGAGCATACCAAACACGTTAACATTCAATGCCACTTCACCTGACTCGTAGAAGATTGCATATTTGACCTATAGTACTGCCCAATAGATGACCAAACTAAAGGCATTCTCACCAAGTCTTTGGGCCTAGAAAAACTTGAGTATTTTGGGGACAAACTAATGTATTTCTAGATAGGCCATTAAAGGATGGTGTTAGAATATAAAGGCTATCTAGACTATACATCTAGGCGTATCAATATAGTCATTTTTTTACTTTGTCACTTTATGTTTAAGTGTTGTATTAATGACAATTCAAGGTTTATGCAATTAGGGTTTGTGTCATCTCATTGTTGTAAAATGGGTTGGTCTCTTCATTTGGTTTTTGTGAATCGTTTTCTCTCTTCTTGTTCTCTTTTTGTGTTCTTGGTTTCATATATATTAGGTTTCATAATAGTCACGCCATGTATGAGCTAACAATGAGTGAAAGGTGTCAAGGGGTGGTTGTGAGTTTTAGGATTTATTCCATTTGCCAATCAATATTTTATTTCCTCTATGGTTGCCCTAAAGGAAAGTGATTCTTCAAAACTTCAACAAATGTCACTATGTATGCTTGTGATTTTTTCTTCTTTCAGTTATTTTTTCCAAGAATATAGTCCCTCATTTTGTCCCAAGTGAGTGCTTTCTTTCAACTATTTATAGTGGCAATTTTTGGTTGTTACTTTCTATCAAGGAATATTATCCTCTGTTCTTGCACAAATTGTGATGGTGGATCTCAAATCTTTCTATTATCAATATTGTTTTCATATGCACAGTTGTGCATGTGTACTCTAATGTGCAATTTGTTGTCCTATATTTTGTGGTAACTTGTAACAAAGAAGGTATATGACTATTGCTCTTATGGTCAATTGTATTTTTAGCGTCTCCTTGGAGTGAATCCCTGTGGTGACAGCGATATAATTTAGGCCCTCTTTATTCATTAATATGTGTGTTTAATAGGAGCAGTGTTCTCTATGTGACGAAATTTTCTTCAATAATGAATGTTTTCGAATGTGGATGTTTGTGTTGTATAGGATCGCAGAGTTTCTCGAAGCGACTAAATTTTCTTCAATAGTGAATGTTTTCCAATGTGGAATGGTGGAGCACAGTGTACGAATGGTGAACCAAAAAGCAGCTTCCACCTAAAAAAAAATTGGCCACAATCCAAGAATCAAACTTGCTCTCATACCCCTATTTTGAACAAAATAGACATTAAGTAAGAATCCATTATGAATCGGACAAAGCCATATAATCCATAATGCATAAAATAATCATTGTTATTTACCGAATGGACTTTAACTGAGAATAAATAATAAATAGGACAGCCATATAATCTACAATGCAGAAAAGAATAATTGTAGATATGAATGTTGATGATCCAAACAATACAACAGTGAAATGTATCAATATACATCGAAAGCTCAAGTCATGTGAAGGGTTGTGACCATCATGATAGAACACATTTATTAGTAGCTACAGTGACAACCAACAGATCAAATCAGCCATAACCAACATTTTAATCCTCACACAGATGATCATCCAAAGGTACTCAAACAATCAGAGTTGGCACACAAGCCCAAAGCACCCAAAGATTAGGGCTTCGCTAGGAAAAGCGCTTCTTGATTCACGGCATCAATCTCCCCCATCTACTACAATTCTTCTTCAAGGCTACACAAACCCAACCACAACACAACAACTAGGAATCACACCCAACTGAAGGTCCTCAAGAGAAGTACTTTGCAGCATCGCAACAGTGATTCCTTCAAATGACATACCATTAGCATTGCCCTACACTAGCTGCACTAGCTCAATGGTGCATCGCATCAAACAATGTACAATAATCATTATTCTACAACAAATAACCACATACAAGCCATAGTACAACACAGAAACATGCTATGTAGCATAAACAACACCAAAGACAGATTGTAGCACAACAGAAAAAGTACTTTATAGTATAACTCTTTCAAAGGATTAACCTTCCTAAAATGCCATTGCAGGAGAGTCAACCAAATACCTATTGTGATACCATGTGAGAAAAACTAGAGAGGTAGAATGAAAGAAAGAGAGCGAGAGAGAGAATTTCTTCTACAAAATTTCATTATGATTGTGTATTCATTACATGTATATATACATCAAAGACATGTAATTGCTTTCTAAACAAAGAGGTGAGTTCAAAGGCACTTCACACTACAACCACTTGACTTATGTGAACACACCTCAGCTCATAACAACCACATCTGCCTTATGACACCTCATGCCACAACCACTTGACTTATGTGCACACACCTCAACCGTATATGAACTCATGATGTGACCTCTTACTTGTTCTGCCAAATCAATCAATTATGGTAGCATGTTCTCATAGGGCATGCATACATGCTCATGTGTTCGTGTGTAACCATGTCCCCTTCACTCAAAGGACATACATTAAGGAGTCTGTGACCATAATAGTAGAGACAACTACACGAACAAACATATGCGACCATATGGCCAAACACTAATATCACTCCCTCGTGTACCACACATAAAACAAGTAGGAACAACACATTTTAACAGTTTACTGCCCTCAACTTGTTTTAAACAATCGAGAATATTTGTTCTTTTAAAGAATCTGTACAAAAATTATATCAAAAATTGTGTAATTTTAATATTCGGAACTCTCAAACATACCTTCATTTACACAGAGATAGAACTCCTCCATCCTCCTTAGAATGTAGTACTTACATCCTAACCAGAACCCTATTCTATCTTGACCAATCAAAAGAAGAGAATTTGACTTTTAATTCCTTGAGAGCCCATGATCTTTTCATGCACATGCTAAGATAGCATGAAAGCAGAAAGACCTTCGATGAAACTGTCAAATTATCTATTCTCCTAACATTAGACTGATCTGTAAAATAAATTATTATTTCAGGACCAAATGAGGAGAATTTTTCAAGATATATATTTTGTCCAAGACATTTCAGTACATACCACAAAAACTTATTACTCTCTTTAAGAAATCACGTAATCTCTTCGAAAAAAATCTATATCTGATTATTCATTGTCATCAAACCATATGTTACAAGGTCCTTCTAAATCCTTCTCGTACAGATAAAACCATCTAAAATATCATCTTCATTTGACTGAAACGTATAGGTTCAAGAAAATTGGTATTTAGTATTTCCAAACCTAGGGCTTGTCCTCTTTTGGAACATTCTTCTCCTGAACATGTGGATCAATCTCTGTGGGTTTGGAATGTCCACCCCTGGTAATAAGAAATCAATTAGAAATAAAAAGTTAAAATTCCTGAATTGGCAATAAGAAGTTAATAAATTAAGAGAAAATATTCTCTTACAAAATCAGAAAACAATTATTAAATCGAAGGACATGAATAGCCTCAGAAGACGATACATTAAACTAAGAGAAAGAAAACAGAAGATAAGGTAACTTAACCATTCAATCAAGACCTCTGAGTAAGTCCTTAATCAGTTTAGTGATGAAAAATTATGACCATTTATTTTGGAAACAATTTCACTACATTTGATTTATCACTAGCATAGATCGATCTTAACCCCGGATCTATTAGGCACCATGAGAGATCAAAACAAAATCGAGGCATAAACTTCTATCTGCTTAAAATCAGGGTTAAGATGGATCAACACTGGTTTATTTTATTATTAAATATTATTTTTTATTTTTGTTGGATCCTTTTATATTTTTTATTATTATGGTCAGTTTTTATTTTTTCAATTTTACAGTACAGACTTCAACTTTTCTTTCATTTAGTTGATTAGCGTTACGTTACGTTAAACATCTCATCATATTGGGCTGCAGAGTGCATCTCACTTATCTTGGTACAAAGAACATAATTAACAACAGAAAGTTTTGATGATTATTTTTCCAGACCCATCAAACTACTGCACTATCAAATTGGGAGAGAGTGATATGCAGGATTCTAAAAGAAAGCTTTGAGGAAGGCAGTTAGGAATTTTGCAAGAATGAATTCAAGAGATTCATCTAATTTTCAATGTCCTAAGTTGGTCAGCTATCTTTTTGTCTATTTTAGCACTGAATAGATGTAATTATGTGCATAATCCCTAAGCTTCACCAACTCAAAAATAAAGTGAAAAAATTAAAGAATAATGTGAACACCTCATGTTTTGTTTTACTCTGCCAAAGGCTGGTAACCACTGTTTCTTGTTGTGCCAAATAGGGTCTGAAGGAAAGATCCATAGTATTACTCCCATCACATGTACAGTGCCAAAAGATAATCTTAGATACTATTTTTTCTCTCCCAATCAAGTAGCTCTGTTAAAATATGCCCTTGCAAAATAGCACCTACAGATTGTTTTCCTTATTTTTTTGGATGTATTACATGTCCTGTTTCCTGCATACACTTGTGCTCGTTGCCTATTTTAAAAGCTTTAACAGCAAGCACATATGCATATGGGGTCTGGTATTATCATGATAGATTGTAAAACCCCTGGGTTGAAGTTGCAAATATATAGTTTCAAGCGAATTATAAATATTCCACTTCAAACTGTGTTAAAGCATGAACATGCAGGTTTAGTTGAAGCCCCAAAGAACACAACTAGCCCATTGTCACCTCAATAACCACCTCTAGATAGGATTGCTAGGCTATGGAAACGAGGCACAAGGTGATTTTAAGAGTTAGCCTTAGCAAAACTTGAGGTCTTCTTTGTAGTATAGGTGACACAAGTCAATTCTGTCTTAAAATGGAAATTAATTGGTCAAATTCCAAGATGTATTACTCTCAATTGGCTGACAATTTTGACCTGCAACTACTTCCACTAGATGTGTTTTATGAATCTAGTTTCGGGAAAAAGACAATGGCATGAGAACCCAATTCTGTATGAGAAAGTTATGCTAATTTTATAACATGGGGATGAACTCTGTGCATGAACTTCTAGCAGACCTCATTCCAACTGAAATCCAACAAGTACAATTCCGCAAAGGGCAGGTTGTAGATCCTAACCACCCTGCAACTTTCCTGTGATTCTGCATTGAGGGGTTGCAGGTCCTTTCAACTTCACAACTTCTATTGTGAGTTTCACAGATTTCCTCTAGATAACACAAGGGCAACGTCAACTGGCCACAATTTTGTCATTTCTCAACAAAATTGGATAGTTCAACATCCCAAAATGATTGGATGTACTTTTCTATGGAAGAAGTTTCCAATTCCAATTCAAAGTTGTTCAGGCACAAGAAGCCAAAACAGACAAAAAGGTCATTTCCAACTATCAAATTTGGGCATGATCAATATCCTAGATTTTGTAAGATCATATCTCATAGGAAAGCCTGGAATATCAAATTTCCAGTGGGGCAAATTTCAGATAAATTTGAATAGTAATTTATATGTCTGACTGTAAGCAAAAAGGGTATCAATATCCCCAAACTGGAAATTTTCATGCTCTAATCTATAAATTCAATCCATTTCTCCATGCTAATGCATCTCTAATCTAAAGAACTCAAGAGTCAATACTAATCATTTCTATTATGTTTCTCCTTGCAAAGCTAAAAAATGTGAGTTTCATGTAAGATTTGATAATTGGTCTCAAATTTTGTTTGTCTGTGGTCTTGAGAGTCACGGCTTAATCGTTACAAGTGCTTTCAGATTTGTGGCGTAAAGGATTTTACAAGGTGTCATGGAACTAAGTTTTTGTTGCACAATAATTCTTCTTTTGTTAGTCCATGGAAAAAGAACTCAAACAATACATGAAGAGTAAACCACAATATTATGCACATCCACAAAAATGCCACCCAAACTTTTGTAAACAAAACCTTTTTGTCCAAAAATAACTTGTTTACAAAATTGTCGGTCAGGTACTTCTGTTGGAGTAGTAGCTGCATGAGGATCATCCTCAAGTCGGCCCTGCAAAAGAATAAAAGTCGGCCCAGAAATAAATATAATAAAATGTATTTTTATTATAAATTAACACAAGTCGGCCCCAATGTGAAAGGACAAGTCGGGCCCAAAGGAAAATTACATTTCCAGCGAATCAATGTATAAATAGAAGGCGCCTCACTCCATTTTGACATCAAGCAACTCAAGAAAGTTCACCTAAGTAAGGAGATAAGTTCACTACTGCGAGAGGAGACTGTTTTTGGGGTTCTCCAATCTTGGAGAAGTTTCTCTTTTGCTTTCTTGGGTTTATGCTACTATCATCTGGATGTACATCTATCTATGAACGATTCTTCTCTCTTGGAAGGGTGAGCTCAGGGGTGACGTTAGTTTGTCTATGGTTGGGAGATGATCCTTGTGATCGTCGTGGTTAAACAAGCTCCACACATTGTTTTTGTACTTCGTCTTTCTTCTAGTGATCTTGGTTTTGCAGCTGTCGAATCCTAACATGGTATTAGAGTGGTGCCAGAAGAAGTCATTGTCGAAAGCTAGGGCTCCACGTTTTGGAGCGTTTTCCACCTCAGATCACCCCGAAAGGAGCATAGAGCAACTCACCCTCCTAGGGCGCATCTTTCTGTGGAGTCCAAACTCAATTTGGTGGAACTTCATTTTTTGACCTAACAATTTCAGGCCAAAACCTGGGGCCTCTTTGATCTAGCTCTTTAGTCCACAGAATTGGCTCGTTCTTATATTTCTCAACTCGCCTTGGAAGGGCGCAACTATCTATGGAAGCAGATTTCAAATCCGGAAATTTTCTTTTCCAACCTATTCTCTATCGGAGTAGAGAAACTAGGGTTTCCAGTTTTGAGCTCTCTGAGCCACAGATCTGGGATAAAAGGAGGCGTACTCAACTCGCCTTGATAAGACGCATCTCCCTGTCGATTCAGATTTGCAAGTCTCCACACTTCAAATTTGATTTGACCTAGCGCCTGCTAGGGTTTCTGAAGCAGTTTTCTGGTTGCAGTTAAGAAGATCAACATGAAGGTTGAACATAGACTTGACAAGGTTTCTAGGTCTAAGGTTCTTAATAAGATTGTTGATGAGGAGATTCCATAACGAATGACGAAGGATCTCTCTCGTATCCAATGCTTCATATGTCAGAAGGTCGATCACCAAGTTGTGCAGTGACATGGTTCAGACAAAACGGAATGATGATCGTACGAAGTTCTTCTTTTAGCACTCCCTATATTGAGATAATGATGTGATGATCCAGATTGCGATGGACTCCCAGCAAGAAGATGAAGGCCACAGGACTCTTATGATTCCTACCAGGAGGCTGTGGGAACCCACCCATCCACAAGACAGTGAAAGATAAGTATCTGGATTTACATGCTCTCGTAGATTAGATATGGTTGTTTTGATGTGTTTTATGCAGATCTATATTCCTAGATTTAGGAATTTGTTGAGCATGTGATATAATTCTTTTATTGATGTATGGTAGTCTCATGTAGTATTTAGCTTGAAATGTTGAACAACATTTCATGGACTCCTCTTAGATGACTTCTCCTTCTAACATGCTTAGAGTAGTGCACACTCCTAATGGTGTGTTATAATGGAGACTGCTAACATCCAAATAATAGCCATGTGTATGTTGCATTGAAGCATTGGCTAAAAGATGCCTACATACCTGAATGAACTATTGTTATTGCGTGGAATAAATTTGATTATGCAATGTTTCTAATCATCTGACGGGATTTTACTTGTAGAAAATGTTATGGCCTACAAGAAAAGGATAATGAAACTTGGTCTGTAGGACAAGTGATCCCGCTGATATGCAGATGGATCAGAAGCAGAAAGCCTCTAGAAGCATCACTCTCAACCTAGAAGGAAGATGACTTCCGGTCGAAACAATTAAGTGGAAGCCATGACAGCAAACAGTTAAGGACATACATGGACACATGACCCATGATGATCTCATGTAGAGATTTTGCAATTGTAAGCAGGAAGCTTCTACGGATGTCGATCTCTCTACTACAAATGTTCGCCTCTTCGACGATTATGGAAAGCAGTTAATTTCCAATTAGACTCATGGTAGATGGATTCTGGAGGACAAAAGGTACTCAGTCGATTTCTAAGGAGATAGAGGGAGTTATCCCTCAAGACGAGGATCCTGGCCTATTTCATATGATGGTGTGAAACCTAATGAAGTCTTCCTAAATCAAGGAAGAGCACAGATGAGATCCTGAGCAGATCAAGCATGATGACTATGGCTACATTGTTGGCATTGTTGTCATGATCAAGACAAGATAGTTGAAGGACCCTTGATGTACTTGGTCGTCACCAGGGTGGATACTTACACCGTATCTGTGAGCTCCCTAGAAAGGGAGTAGGATGATCAACTACAAAGGGAGCAGGATGCTCAGATGCAAAGGGAGTAGAACGCTACAGCACAGAGGGAGGATTCCTGGACACCCTGAGATGGGGTGGGGAAACAAGCCTATTGATACTCTCTCAGGTACAAGATTTCAATAATATGATTTATTATGTATTTGCATTTCATATCTAGAATAGGGCAGGACAAAAATGTCTGCCCCGATATATTTGATGCCTTTGCTAGCTTAAATGTGTGCAGGTTCAAGATGGGACCGTTGTTGAAAAACTACCCAAGGAAGTGTTTGTTCACCTTGTAATGCCTTAGGGTGGACATGAACACTTAAAAGTTGTGGTGCCTAGTACTTTTAAAGTGAGAAAGACTTTATCTTTATAAAGTGAGTTTGAGTTATTAAATATTTTAAATGTGACTTTATGAGAATTAAAAAGGTGGGTGAGTAATAATGTCTCATTTATTATTTAAAAGAGAATTAAATGCTCTTAATGAGAAAAGTGAGATTTAACATGAACCCTAGATCTCATCTAGTCATGTTTTCATCTAGACCATTGATTTGTAAGTGGTAGTTACTCAAACAGAAAGGCTAGGGAAAGGCATTGAGAGATTCATTATTGTTCACTTTCTCAAAGAGATTTTGGAGAGAAAGAGAGTAAGAGAGAAAAGAAGAAACCCTTGAATTTTTGGAAAAGTCGAGTTACATCCTGGAGATCAAAACCAAAGGCATGAAAATTGATGTCGTACATTTTAGACTGTACAACAAGCACACTTTCCAAGGCATTCGTATAGCAGCCGTACATCATTAATTACAGGGTTGTACAACACGAATTTAGAGGTAGTTGAGGATTACATTAATTGCAAGTTGTACAACATCAATTGGGCACAAATTTCGAGGTTGCACAACATTATTTACACGATGTACAGCACAAAAATCGACACAATGATTTCTGCCACATTTTCCAAGGTCGCACATGTGGGTTGTAAAGCTATTTGGAGGGCACAGTTTTCGAGATTAATTCTAGATATTTTCAGCAGGTCATTTAGTGATTGTTTGGCACAAATTCCAAGGAGGTTTGATTCAGATGAATACTACTATAAATTTGTTTAGTTTTCCTAAAGAAATAAAAATCTCTCTCTGAAACAAGTTTTCCCTTCGGAGTTTTATCCTAGAATATTTTGGTCAAAATTCTTAGTCTAAATTTCATGTGTATTGGCTGTTATAATTTTCTGAGCATGAAAAGTCGGTTGCCATTTAAATTACTAAGTTGTTTATGTTAAAAGAATTCCATGTGTTACAAGCAAAAGTGATATTTTTAAATATAATGTGATTATGAATGCTAGGGTTTGGGCATTAAACTACATGTAGTGAAACTAAAGTTGAAACTGGGTTGGGGTTCAAAAAATTTCAACCGTAACTCCGTGAAGGAGTGGGAAGATTAGTTTTAAGTTGAATCCCTCGTTGATATTTCGATATTTTCTCCCGATCACTCTGAGAGGGAGTGAGGAGATTGGTCCCATGACTGACTCCTTTTGTAAGAGGGAAGGTTGAATTTACTCCCTGACACTCTGTGATGGAGTGGGGAGATTGTTTCCATGATTATATCCCTCGCTAAGAGGGAAGGATGATTATACATATACCATACATTCTCCCAATCACTCCGAGAAGGAGTGAGAAGATCTCTCATCCTGACATGGGATGGAGAGGCCAATGCATTCTTCGGATCACTCTTAGAAGGAGTGAGGAGATCTCTCATCCTGAGATGGGATGGAGAGGCCAGCGCATGCTTTATGCATTCTCCCAATCACTCCGAGGAGTGAGGAGATCTCTCGGATATCCTGAAAAGGATGGAGTGGATGGCGCACACTGGTATGTATATGTGGTCTATGAAAGACCTGTTGTCTTCATATCCAACATGAAACGGGGTTGGCTTTGCAGAAGACCTACGTAGTCCTAATATCCTATGAACAGTGATTGTGATTCTGTACACCTGAGTTCTAGGTACACAGAGAGACAAATGATTCTGCACCTATGAACTATGACAATGATTTTGTACACGTAAGTTTTAGGTAAATATTTGTGGGTGAGAAATTTGATGTGGACAACTGTGAACTATGACGGTGATTTGGTATGAACTCTTGAGTTTTGGGTGGACACCTATTAGCCATGTAGTGATACTTGGCTTTGATACTGGTAAGTTATGGTGTGCATAGCTCTGATGCCAGTAGCTCAATGGTTAAGTCATGTCGGACCAAGCGAATGTGGTGGGCTGCAGAGGAAGCAGTAGTTAGTTGTGTATTGACGGCACGAGACATGGTCGAGCATGCGGTGGGAGGTAGGCACAAAAAGATCCAACAGAGGAGGTTCCACAAAATTGTTGGAGTGTGGAACAAATGGCAGTAGTGATGAGCGGGTGGTTAACGGCAACCGGTACTACCAACCAGTTGCCTGGGTAGGGCAGGAGTCGTCGAGCAGCCAAGCAGACCCCGGATAGGGAGCAGTAAGCAATCGAGAAGCCCCAGGCATGGGTAGAAGACCCCAGAAATGCTACAAGCAGCAATCAAAAGTGCCCAGAGCAGACTGCAGAATTTGGAGCAGGGGTTCGGGCAGCCAAGAAGTCCTCGAGCAACGCCTAGGAAGGCTCGAGTAGCCTAGCAAGTGACTAGGAAGCATCTAGGCAGGATCCATGCAGCGAGCAGGGCTCAGGCAAGTGGTGTATCTAGCCATATGACGAGAATGAGGTCGATGTTCTTTAGTGTTTCAAAGATAGACTTAGACTACCATGTGGGTTTTGCGACTAGTACCATGCATGTAGTGAAGGGCGTTGGATGGGTAAGATTTCAGCTAGAGTCAGGAGGGTCTCTGGAGGTGGCAAAGATGTTTGTTCTGGAGGTAAAGATAAACTTACTCTCAATATCAACTTTGGAGGGCGAGAGATATGGAGTTGTGTTCCAACATAGACAAGTGCTCATATATCCAGAGGGAGCTTCCCTAGACGCAACACCAATGCTTGGTGTAAGACAGGGGAGATTATACAGGTTGTTGGGACAGCTTGTGATTGGATCCAAGGGGATCTTGAATTCAGTGTATGTGTCAGTATTAGAGACAGCTGGTTGTGAGGCTTCTTCTAGTACTATCACGAGACTTAGCTTGTACGAGATGACACAGTTGGATGCTCAGGAGTGTGAGGACATTCCTGGGGGCATGTTTTGGAGCAATAGATCTTCTTGGCGGGTTCCAATGTAGGTGGCAAGGAATCTTTTTGGTTCAGAGGAAGTAGCTACAGCACCAGATGATGTCGTGGGATAAGTGATAGATCCTAGAGGAAGTTCTTCCAGAAATACCTTCCTCGCTAAGATGGAGTGTTAGAGTTTGTAGCTCGGAAAGGTACTTCTAATTTGGCTTGGTATCTAGCTTGTAGAAGTGTCTGAGACAAGTAACTCTCTAGACATTGTAGAAGTGTCTTTTGTAATACTTTATGGTCAATGGTATTTGAGGGTCCATGGTATTTGAGGGCCCATGTTATTGAGCCCATAGTATTTGCATAAAGAGAATGTTATAAAAGAGTCTATGGAGAGTTATAGACATCGATCATCTAATCACTATCAGTGTGTGTGAGATGCATTGATAGTTAGTGATCACTGAGTGATCAAATCTTAGAGAGGGTTTCTCTTAAAGGCTTAGAAGACAGGGATTCTCTCAAGTTGAGATTGTTTAAGAGAGTGATCACTGAGTGATCAAATCTAAGAGAGGGATTCTCTTAGAGGACTTGGAGAAAGTGATTCTCTCAATCTGGGGTTTGTCTTTACTACATAGAGTTTGAGCACAATTTACAGTAGTGAGTCAAGAGTCCAAGTGCAAGGGCTAGTGCAAGGTTTCTTTAGGTGATTGAGCAAGAGATCCAGTGTGTTATATCCAAGAACCTGAAATTGTAAGTGTTGTTACAAATCTACAATAAGAAGACAAATTGTTTGTTGGTTTTCCCCAAGGATTGGGGTTTCTAGGGCAAATCCAAAGTGTTAAAAGTGTTGATGATTTCCTGTTGAATTTCTGCTATGCATCATTTGTTAAGTAATAAGTGTGTTGTAATTTTTTATTCAGTGTTTATCTACATTATAAATCTGGGTATAAAAATCAGTGAATAAATTGCAATCAGATCTGGTTTAAGAAAAATTAACAAAAATATCACAGCTTTTACAAATGTCCCTTTTCTCATACAATTACATGTGTTGCCACCTAGTTCGCACCTCAGTTCACGTGGCAGAAATCTTCAAGCCACTTGGTGCAACCTTGGGGGCAAGCAAGAGTCAAGTGTTGTTACTTTATCTTGACTCCTCGGTCTAGGCTATCTCCTAGCAAAGCCAAGGGGGGTGGTCCCTATTAAAACAATCTAACATTGTTTATCTACGAAAAGAAAAACAACTAATCTGGGATATAAGATGATTAAAATTATTGAAACTAAGATATATGCAAATAACTTATGTCAACAACATATAAAATAAATATTCCATTCAACACATTGATTAACTTAAATACCAACAATAAATAAACGATGCAAATAGACCAGTGCTAATGGAGTGCTTGTGAGTAAGCGGGTTGCTGGTGATGTCTCGAGAAGTATTGCAATTGTCTCAGTTGGTCATTTTTAAATTAATTAAATGATTGAATTGGGTGGGTTGATTGTTGATCAGTTTTATTAAAATGGTAATGATCTGATTATTAAGGTAAGAGGGTATTCTAAATATACCCGAGGGTACAAGGAATATGTCCAGATTCACTTGGAAGTGGCTCTCACAGTGACGTGTGGACTAGATGGAATCGTGGGGTTGTGTTGAACACTACACCAACAAGGATGTAGCCTAACGAAGCCCGACGGTCACTTTCTAGTAGTTCCTGCTTCACTTGAAGAATTTTCCCACAATTTTGTAATAACGAATGGGTGTCGGATTTTCACTTTTGGGAATTAATTGGAGTGTGAAACTAATTACTAGTCACTCCAATCCCTTTTTTATTGTCCCACCGTTCTAGCCATAGGCCTGCAGTGATCACAAGGGCATACGGGAATTGAAGCCTTGTCAATTTTAAGGATTTTAAACTTTATGTGAATTGTTTAAAATCTCGTTACCGATATTCTCGTTTCCGGGAACATGGTCGAATTTGTTAATTTTAAAGGTAACAAAAATAAATGCTTGAAGAAAATTAACTAATCTAAAAAAAACAAAAGGATAAAAAGATTTGGATCCTCCCTAGGGGGATGGGGTGCGGGCACTTGGTTGCTCGCTTGCTTCTCTTTTATCAAAACGCTTACAAAGAGGAACACTTGAGGTCCTTTATAGATTAGGACCAACAAGTTTAAAATTATTGAGAAGCTTTAAATAATTGATGAAAGGTACACAAGAAGGAGCAAGTCCCGAATGGCTTGATTCTTCAAAAATTTGGCACCACTTCCTTCTACCTATTCATCAAAATGCCGAAATCAGTGATTAAAAGTGACACTAAGATGCCAAATAATACTTTAAAAGCATAAAAAATTTACTAGCCTTAAGTACCAAAAGATAGACTTTTTGCTAGACTTCAAAGCTAGATGTAAAAGATAGATCAATAATGGAATATTTAAACTTTAAATACTTTAGATCTTATCTTTTAAAAGAACTTATATTAGTAGAGTATTCCTAAAATCTGATTTGAATCTTTCAAAATACTTCGTAACTAGTACAAGTAAACTAACAAAGAAATAGTATGAATAAATCGAGAAGGTAGTAAGAAAGCCACGATTCAAGAAACTTGGGCAATGGAGTCTTCAAGTGGAGAGCAAAGGGATTAAGATCTTCTACAAAGGAACATAAAAGTGTGATGGAATCGAACAAGAACCAACACTCCTTTACGCTAGATGTGCCTGCACATCTTGAACAATGACTACACCAAAGCGTTATATTCGGGAGTACCTATGAAAAAGATTAGAAAGCATGCATACAAACAACTAAAGCATACAACTCTAAGATCTATTCACATAAATAACTCGGAGAAACAAATAAGAAACTACTTAATAATCCTCTTCTACCGATTATCATTAATACTTCAAAGACCGGTATCATAGAATGTAGCAAGAAGTCGATACAGTTATACCTCGTGTAACACAGAAAATCACCACAAACTGATGCCCGACACAAGTATGCCTCCAAAGACTTTTTATTTCATTCAACAGTTCAACAATTGATACAAAGAATACAGGAGCAAAGGTTCCACACTTATCATGATCAAACATGGAATGAGTGCCTACTTATATAGAAAACCCAACACCCAGAGGGGGTGCACTTTGCTCAAGGATGGGTTGAGCTTGGATGAATACGTTATTGGTTGTCGCAAGGTTGGATCATGAGTTAGGTAATGTCAACATCGTTTGTTTGAAGTAGCAACTACCAAAACACAACCTTTATTCCAATTCCATGAGCTTTTATATGAAAGTTGCACCCCCACTTGGAGAGATGCGCCTAGCTTGGATAAGCAAACTTCCAGAGTTTGATTCTATCCAAAACGTCAATGTTTGACCTTCCAAAATTGCCCGAGTACTTGTCACTTTACTTTGCCAAGTCAGAGAAAATGATTTCGGTAAGTTTGTTTATCCAATTTTTCATTTTATCCAATTTTTTCTTTATCCAACTTTTGCCAAATTTTTCATTTTATCCAATTTTTTGGTATTTTTTGGGTTTTTCAAGTAATAATTATATTTGGAGATAAATAATTACTCGAAAACTCGGGAAAGAGGAATTAGGGGTTAAGTGGGTGCTTTGGGTTAGAAAATGAACACTCCCATGACAAAAAAATACTCCTAGCGCCACTTTTATGACTTCATGAACTTTTACATTTAACTTATTAAGATAAGCCTGTACAAACAGAAAGAAAAAAAAATAATATTTTTTCCATAAATTAAAAAAAAAAACCTATGGGGAACTTAGTACAAGTTCATAATGACTCAAAATAATGATTAGCAAGGTAATATACATTGACACCTAGGTTTTAATAACCTCCTAAGGCCTAACCACCAAGACAATTATTCCAGTTTTTTAGGCTTGAGTGAAAAACTCGAAAATTATTTATCGTTTTAAAAACAATAAATAATTAACAAGGAAAAAACACCCTAGAATAATGTGTTGATGACTAAGTGTTAGGAAACCAAACCTTTTACATAAAGTCGTAATGCTAAGCCATTTTATTACAATTCTCCATGGGGTATGAACATGTTAAAAATAATAACTTTAAATGGCCTAGGAAGGCCTACATAGACTTCTGAACTCGGAATTTGAACAAGTAATTGTTCATAGTTGGCGGCTCACTTGAAAGACCAACTGAGTGCAACTCAAGTGGTAACATTTGGCTTTTACTGTGGGACGTGTGCTTGATCTGGTCTTTAGGCAAGGAGAGCATGCGAGAACCATGGAATATCTGGTTTCAATAATTTGTAGAAACATCTCAACTTCACAAGCCAAACTTAGTAGCACAAAATCTTGTAAAAAGCCAACAAACCATTAAGTTGTTTTATTAGAAAGTAAAAAGAAAAATGAAACTTGAACTAAAGAAAAAGATTATTATTACTAAGTATAGAAAAGAAATGTAGTAACTAAATGCTCACTTTAAGGAACTTGATTTCCTACTCTAAGCATAACATAATCGAAATGTTAAGTGAAATGATAAATCCAATACAACCACCTTAACATTTTATAAAAATTTAAAGTTTTTCCCTTGTCTTTGGTTACCATCCAAAGCAAGGACATATTTATTAGAAAGTGCAAACCTGCACGGATATTAAAGATGCGTGGTTTGGATGGGAGATCATAGGCATGAAACACTTCATCAAATTGCTTCCCAAACTGGCATGTGCCTCCACGAGCTTCTTCTGTCCAAGCTTGGATAAGGCTAATGTACATATCTGCATGATGAAGTCGATTGACAACTCCATTACATATATCAAAAGGGCTTATCAACTGATAACTCTCTGTGTAAACCCTAGGCTGCTCCAAATCATAAGGAACCTCCGAATGTGAAGATGCAAGCTTAGGCTAACCCTCCATCGGCTATATCAAATCTGACTCTTCGATGCACTGCCTCTCAAAGTCCTTATTGTTAATACTTGTGTAAGATTTGGGATGATATGGCTTTGAATGATCATAAGAAAACTTTGAATGTTACTCTTCCATACGGAGACCTCCCCAAGTTTCTAAGTGAAAAATCCCTTCTGTGGACATGTCATAAATGGGATTTTCAATAAAACCTCCAAAAGATTCTAAATAAGCACTCCCTTCAATGGAAATATCGTAAATGGGATTTTCAATAAATTTCCAATAGCCTTCATCCCCATCCATGTCAGATGTGGGGGAATCTTCATCCATGGCATCATGCTCCTAGCTATCCATGTCTTCCTTGTGTTCATAACAATCTTCTTCAAAAAATTCGGTTTCAAAAATATTACAAGGCAGTAAACTACTAAACTTTCCAAAGCTTCATCAACATGTGGAGAACAAGGGCTAGTGTCATCACACACCATACAGATCTTATCATTAGTTTCTTTATAGGATTTTGTAATGGTTTCTTCTTGAGGTAAATCTGGAGAAAAATTGTGATCATTATCAATGAAATAATCATGAGAACACTCCAAACTTTCAATAGTTTCTATTATGGTAACATGAAAAGGATCTTCAATAATATCTTCAATCAAGGAACCTTTATGAACATATTCAATGGGATCACTTGGGATGTGTTGTTCAATGGGTTCCTCTAGCTTTTCCAAATCTTCGATATTTTATGTTAAAAGTGATATGAGGATGTTTTTCAACAATGTCTCCAAAACATGGTTCTTTGAGAAACTCTTCAACGGGATTGTCATGGATGTGCCCATCTTCAGAATCTTGTTGTGTATTGAGAGAGACCTCATATTCTTTAATGAGCAAGTTAATCTCTTTGTTTCTTAAATAACTTAGAGGGACATCCACACATTTGACGTTGTCTATGAAAGCACGAGCAAGTTCTTCGATGGGAGTAGCACTAATCTCCTCTTCACTTAAATGTTCAAGAAGTGATTCCAAGTAATCAATACTTTGTATGATGGCAAAAGGTCCATCATATGTTTCCATGTGATACTTTGTCACAGATAGGTAGAAGGTAAAGATCATTTCAATGAATTTTTTCAAACCATTCATACTTCCCCTACCATCATGCCATTGCTCTAAAAACATCCAAAGGAAGCTTGGAAAGGACATTATACATTTATTAGGAAGGCCCTGATAGAACCAACAACGAGCATCTCCCTGAAAAGTACTAGCAAACATTTCCATCATATTGTCCTCATAAAGAAAGACTTGAAATGCCAACAATTGAAGGAAAGACTTGAAATCCCAAATGGCGGAATCACCATAATTTCCATGAAAGACTAGAAGCCATTTATATACACCCCCCACATCATGACCAAAGTTGGGAAAACCCAGGATGTCTGAGAAGTCGATAGGATGAAAAAGCTCGGCTATCTGGGCACCACACTGCTCCCTTAATTCATCCATATCAGAAATTAATAGTATGCATTTGATATAACCATTGAACCTTGTGCTGAACAGGTGGAGTTATCAAATGATGAGCTTTAAAGGTTTTAATATGTCGCATGGGCTCATCTACACACAACAAAATTTCACAAGTTTATGAGATAACAGGGTTTTATCCCTTCATGGAGTCGCCATGTGAGAAGAAAAATATGCATCAAAACTTTCTCACATAAAACTATTTTTTGCTTTTCCTTGTAAATTTATGAAAAAGAAAAAGGTTGGTGGAGTGGCCAGATAAAAAATTAAAAACTAATCCAAAAAATCATCAAACAGAGGAAAAACAAAAAGAGAAAACAAAAGTCGTATTCCGAGAATAGAAATATTTATCCCCAGCAATGATGCCAAAATGTTGTGGCCTAATTTGCACCTCGAGTCACGTGGCAGAAATCTTCAAGCCATTGGATGCGACCTTGGGGGCAAGCAAGAGTGAAGTGTTGTCACTTGATCTTGACACCTTCGTCTAAGCTCTCTCCTAGCGAAGCCAAGGGGAGCGGTCCCTATTAAAACAATCCAAGGTTGTTAATCCACGAAAAGAAAAACAACTAATCTAGGAGATAAGATGACTTAAATTATTGAAACTAAGATATCTGCAAATAACTTATGTCAACAACATATAAAAAAACATTCCATTCAACACATTGATTAACTTAAATACCAACAATAAATAAATGATGCAAATAGACTTAGTGTTAATGGAGTGCTTACGTGTAAGGGGGTTGCTGGTGATGTCTCGAGAAGTATTGCAATTGTCTCGGTCGGTCAGATTTAAATTAACTAATTGAGTGAATTAACATGTGGGCTAGATGGAATCGTGGGGTTGTATTCAACACTACACCAACAAGGATGTACCCTAATGGGGCCCCACGGTCACTTTCTAGTAGTTCCCGCTTAACTTGAAGAATTTGCCCACAACTTCGTAATAACGAATGAGTGTCGAATTTTCACCTTTGGGAATGAATTGGAGTGTGAAACTAATTACTAGTCACTCCAATCCCTTTTTTATTGTCCCACCGTTCTAGCCATAGGCTTGCAATGTACACAAGAGCATACGGAAATTGAAGCCTTGTCAATTTTAAGAATTTTAAACTAAATGTGAATTGTTTAAAATCTCAGTACTAATACTCTCATTTCCGAGAAGACGGTCGTATTTGTTAATTTTGTTATCCACTAATTCTGCACTTAGTGGATTTCCAGTGAGCCGCCAGTTATTGAGCATGATGAATGTTCATTGCCAGAGTTCAGAAGTTTAGTGTGCTTCAATTAGCCAATTTTGGCTATAGCCATTTTTATTTTTTTGTTAAAATGACCATGCCCCTTGGGGTTGTAATAAAGTGTGCTAGTAGGGGGGTCTTGAGTGGCTCGGTTACCTTAGACTTAACAATCAAATAGGGTATTCCAAGGAGTTTTTTCCCTTGTCAATTATTTCTTTGCCTTTAACCGAGTTATAATCAATGAGTTTTTAACCCGCTACCTCCAAAGCTGGAATGCCCAAATTTGGCAGTTAGGCCTTGGGGGGTTATTACAATCCAACATTAAAATATGAACCTACTAGACACTACTTGTAAGTTCTATGGTCATTTCCTAGGTCTCGGGATGCATTAAAACATTGTCCGAAAAAGTTTTTCCAGGACATCCTCGGATTTTTTTATTTTTTATTTTTGACTATAGTGAAATAATTAAATGTTTCAATTAATCACACCATTTTTCCTATGGTTTAATTGAAAAAAATCAAATTGTAATAATTAAGTGGTCTAGGGGTGGATTTTGGCAAATAAAGACTTCTTTTCTAAGCCAAAACACTCATTTAACCCCTAAACACGATTATCCTAAGTTTTAAGTGATTATTTGTCACGTAAGTGAAATTCTCTCCAAAAAGGGCAAAAAATGAATAAAAAATTAAAAAAAGGGAAAATATGAAGAAAAAAAACACATCCATAAATCAGTGGGAACTTGTCCCAGACATGTTCCAAATTAACTAAGGATGATGTTGGCAGTAATTGGAGACCAAATCAAGATCAAATCAAGTCGATTCCAATCAAATCCATTAGGGGGCGAATTTTTCCTTAGAGGGGCACATTTAGCCATAATAGAGCTCACCTCTCGTTGTATATGTGTCACAGAAAGAAGTGGGGGTGACCTACCCTATGAGAGGTGTCATCTACCACCTCTAGTTCACTCTAGTCCGCCCCCAATCATCTCAAAAAGCTCCAACACTCGGCAAATCCCCCCCCCCTCCCCCCCTTGAGGTTTGCTCTCATTTTTCCTATTTAAGCGAGGCCTTCTTCCTCATTCTAGATGGAAGCAAGGAACCTCTGCTCATGTACTATGTTGTTACTATTTGAATAAAGTTGAAGGCTTTGGAGGCTTATGAATGTGATTCTGTGGGTGCATACTTTTTGGTGGATGATGCATACTTTTTGGTGGATGAGGTGATAAGGTTGCATTTCTGTCATGCTTTGTTTTTTCATAATTAATCTGGCTTAGAAGGTTATCTTAGAACACGTAGAGTAAATATTTGCAGTTGCCAATTTATTTACTTGCTCTTTACTCTTAGCGATTTAAGAATGCATGTTTTATTAAGTTATAGTTCATGCTTTTTTGCTTTCTAACCGTAAATAGTACCATATCTAATATGTTTGTTGCAAGTGTGATAGCTTTTGTTTGCAGATCACAATTCTGAGTAAAAGGTTGAGCTCAGTTGCATCTCCTTTTCTTGGATCTAGAGCAAAACACTTGTGATCTCGCATTCAAACTTCCAAGTTTTCCAAGATATTCAAGCCGGAGTAATTGTTACCGCTTCTTTCAATAAAAACTCAAACTCTCTCTCTTTCCCAGTTACCTTTTCTATTATGCTTAAGAAATAGATCTGCTCTTTCTTGCTTAGTATTTCAATGCAGTATTCGTTAAGCATTCAGATCTAATTTGTTTTCAGAAGAACTTCATCTTTCAATTAGATCTAAAGCTAGGAATTTGTGCTTACATGCAAAAAAAATTCAAAATGTTTCTAAGTACAAAATTTTTCATTTTTTTTTTATTTTTTCATTGTCTTTCCCATCATTTTATAACATTGTTAGCTCACTGGTTTTTAACAGGGCTGCATGTAAAAGTGAAGTTTTGGAGTGACCAAGATCATCAACGAGGCCTCAAAACAAGCCAGTGGACACCCACTTTGATATAGTTTCTTGATGTACCATTGTAAGCTCTTAGATCCAAGTTTATTGGACTAAGAAGCACTCCATCTTCATCATAAAAATTGTAAAAGAATTAAACGAGAGCAGTCGGGTAACCAGCACCCACATCCCATCCCCCCTGGGGGGATTTGCGTCTTTTGTCATTTTTCGTGAGATTGCTTTTTCTAACCCCACCACTTCACACACTCACTTTTTAAGTGCAGGGTGTATACTTCTTTCGCATTTCACTGTTTAATTCATTGTTTTATTTTTGCAAAGGTAAAGTAGAAATAAAACCATTCTTCATCGCCACGAATTATGCTCTCACCTCCACCCAAAGGCTTTCCTGATTAGTGGAGGTTGATCAGAAAAGTGACACATAAGTTTGGCCAACATATATCTTGCATCTGTAATGTATTGTTTCTCTCGTTTTCTAACTTGTTTAATAAAATGAACCCAAAGTCTCTTGAACTTCACTGAAAAGAAAGTCAAGAGCGCTCTCTGTGGGAGAGTTGTTATTGATGGTTTTAGCTTAGCCATTTTTCTGTTAATATTTCATAAATCTCTTGAATCTCGCCTTAAGGCAAACCAAGAGTGCTCTCTGTCGGAGGGTTGTTACAATCTTCACATCTAATTAAAATCGGAATAAATATTTGTGCTACATTGTGTATGCTCTACCCAGTTGGGATACCCAGAAGCAGCCATAGACTTTTCCAATTCTCACATTTTAATCCAAGTCACCCTAATAAAAGCAACCACCCAACAAAGATAAGTGAAAATCTGGTTAGAATTTGCGTGGGCAAATTCCACCTGGGGAAGCTGTAACCACTGTACTTAGATTTTGGGGGCACCGTTAGGCTACATCCCTGGTTGGTCTAGTGTTGAACACGCCCTTGGGACTTTGGCAATCAATATGTCCTCGTATAGAGCCACCAAAGCCTAAATCCCGGACATATCTCCAGTACCGCAAGGTATATCTTGGAGATCCCCTTCCCTGTAATAATAAACTCACCTTTAAAAACATACATTAAAACTTACCAAGAAGCACTCGCAAAACAATCTCTTGAACCCTATTTGGTACTGGTCTTCAATTTAACTTGCTTATTATCTGTCTAAAGCATTGCACTGTTTAAGTTATCTATTGATTCATATCATGAATGCTTGGTTTTGACTGTGCAATTGTCAAGAGATTATTCATTTCCATTTTACTTGCACGTGTTCACTTGGTTTTGTTTTTGGTAAGTGTTTATCAAAAACTCCTAAACAACACCCATCCGCATCATATACTTAAAAGAATAACATCTTTAAAAAGCTTGAGCCTTAGAAACTCTTTAGGGACTACTCCCCTTGCCTTCGTTAGGAGTTTGCCTAAACGGAGGAGTCGGGATCAGGTGACAGACCTGACTCTTTACTTGCCCCCAAGGGCTGCACCTCTCCCTTCTGCCGAGAGACGGCCATTCGAAAGATTATCGGCTGACGGTGTGCACATTGGAGGGCAACAAATTTTATAAGTAACAAAAATAAATGTTTGAAGAAATTAAGTAATCTAAAAAAAACGGAAAAAAAAAGGCGTGGATCCCCCCCGAGGGATGGGGTGCATAAGAGGAACATTTGTGGTCCTTTATAAATTAGGAGCAGCAAGTTTAAAATTATTGAAAAGCTTTAAATAATTGATGAAAGGTACACAAGAAAGAGAAAGTCCCAAATGGCTTGATTCTTCAAAAATTTGGCAGCTCTTCCTTCTACCTATTCATCAAAATGCAGAAATCAGCAACTAAAAGTAACACTAAGATGCCAAATAATACTTTAAAAGAGTAAAAATTTACTAGCCTCAAGTACCGAAAGATAGACATTTTGCTAGACTTTAAAGCTAGATGTAAAAGATAGATCAATAATGAAATATTTAAACTTTAAATGCTTTAGATCTTATCTTTTAAAAGAACTTATACTAGAAGAGTATTCCTAAAATCTGATTTGAATCTTTCAAAATATTTCGTAACTAGAACAAGTAAAGTAACCAAGAAATAGTATGAATAAATCAAGAAGGTAGTAAGAAAGCCCTGATTCAAGAAACTTCGGCAATGGAGTCCTCAAGTGGAGAGCGGAGGGATTAAGATCTTCTTCAAAGGAACATAAAAGTGTGATGGAATCGAACAAAAACCAACATTCCTTTATGCTAGATGTCCCTGCACAACTTGAAAAATGAATACATCAAAGCATTATATCCGGGAGTACCTATGCAAAAGATTAGAAAGCATGAATACAAATAAGTAAAGCATACACTCTAAGATCTATTCACATAAATAACTAAGAGAAACAAATAAGAAACTACTTATTTATCCTCTTCTACAGATTATCATCAATCCTTCAAAGGTTGGTTAGAACATCACAGAATGAAGCCAGAAGTCGATACAGTTATACGTCATGTAACACAGAAAATCACCACACTGATGCCCGACACAAGTATGCCTCCAAAGCCATTTTATTTCATTCAACAGTTCAACAATTGATACAAAGAATACAGGAGCAAAGGTTCCACACTTCTCATGGTCAAATATGGAATGAGTGCCTACTTATATAGAAAACCTAACACCCAGAGGGGGCGCACTTTGCTTAAGGATGCGCTGAGCTTGATGAGTTAGTTATAGGTTGTCGCAAGGTTGGATCATGAGTTAGGTAATGGCAACATCATTTGTTTTAAGTAGCAACTACCAAAACACAACCTTTCTTCCAATTCCATGAGCTTTTATCTCAAAGTTGTGCCCCCACTTAAAGAGATGCGCCTAACTTGGATGAGAAAACTTCCAGAGTTTGATTCTATCCGAAACAACAGTGTTTGACCTTCCAAAATTTCCCGGTACTTGCCACTTTACTTTGCCAAGTCACAGAAAATGATTTCGGAAAGTTTCTTTTATTTGTTAAGTGGTCAAACTTTTCATTTTATCCAATTTTTTGGTCTTTTTGGGTTTTACGAGTAATAATTAAATTGGGAGATAAATAATTACTCGAAAACTTAAGAAAGTGGGTGCTCTGGGTTAGAAAATAAGCACCCCCATGGCAAAAACAACCTCGTAGCCCCACTTTTATGACTTTATGAACATTTACATTTAACTTATTAAAAATAAGCCTATAAAAACCATAGTTATGAGAACCGGACGGATGGTCGAACCGGTTGACCCTGAGAACCGATACCAGACTAAAACCGAAAAAAGTACTGGATTACAAAACTAGTCCACCAAAAATACATAAAATATTCAATTTTTGAAAATTTATATCTATATTCATGTGTATCCATGTAAATTCAAACCATTACACACAAATATGCGAAGTTTCTCATGTATATACCAAATAGGAGTACATAGAACCAAAATAGCATCGAGTGCAATCCATGTCTAAATCATGTTAGATTAGCAGAAACAAGGAAGGTCTTCCTGCATGCAAGGAGAAGACTCTAAAATAGGAAACCAGTTGTATTTAATTACTTTTCCAAAGTTTACTATGGAAAATAATTAAAGTGACTTTAAGTGAAAGTGAAATTAGGGTTTTCGCTTTACCTAAAGTTATATAAGAGAGGTCAATTGGTTGAAAGGACACACTTGTATTCCAACAAAGACAGGATACAGACAGGGAGAAAGTCAGATAGAGGATTTAGCTGGGTAGATGAAGGATCGAGAAGCAGGTTCACCGAGTGAACAAAACCCACACAGGTCGACAAGTAAGAGCTGCAAAGGGAGGTCGTACTGTGTCGTACGGATTCTGCACGGCTGTAGTACAGACCGTATGGATTTCGTATAGCAGTCGTACGGATCCACACGTGTGAGGCTGTAAAGTTGGGTCGTACACTCTTGCTGGAGGGTGTTGAGGTTTAGTTGGGGGTTTGCCCAGTGATTTTTCCGTGTAGCTGCGTTCACCAGGTTTGGGTGAATTTGCAATGATTGTAACGCTCCATATTTTCTCATAATAAAATCTATATATGGCTGCTGCATCGGTTTTCCCATCTTGGGTTTTTCTGGGGGTTTCCATACCCAAAATAATAGTGTCATTATTGTGACGTCATGTTGTGATTTATTTCTCAGTTTTATATTCCGCTGCATACTGTAAAAGATATTCATGTGTGGTTAACAGTAGATATTTTGCATGCACTGTTAGCCCTAGTTTGAATATTAAAGCAAAATTTAGATGGTATCAGAGCTTTGGTGAGCTGAAGGTGAGAGATTTGCAGCAACAGTGATAGATCAGGGGCAGAGCTATTTGAAGACAAAAAACCTAGATTGCAGATCTAGGGTTTGATAGGTACACTTTCAGTATAGTCGCGCAGTTGAGAGTTGATGATAGACTCTAGGGTTCTCGGAACTTTCCTACATGGAAAGAGAGGATCACAAGAATACTGGACATCAGTGATGCAGACGAGCACATTGACTCCACGAAGGTGGCACCCAGAGATCCGACAGATTTAGCAGCTTGGAAGGAGATTGATTCCAGAGCCATGTTGATTATCATGGATGGAGTAAAGAACCATATAGTCCCTCACCTTTCTGGTAATATCCCAAATACTGATATTCTCTAATGTTCTATGATAGTGTTGACTCGCACACTCAATCTCATACAAAATCGCAAAATAACTGTGCATGCAAACTCGCCATGCAAAAATGCCCTTAAATATAGCTGAATTAGGGTTAGGGTTTTGCAGAGAGAAATTAACACTTACCACTGATATTTTGGCTGATAATGACTCCAGAGATAGCTGCATGCATAAGGATCTGGATGGGTGGTCTAATAATGCTCTTTTCCTCCAATGTTACCACCCCGCAGTACCGTAAAAACCCTCCAAACTGAAGGTGACGTTTTTGTGGGAGGAGAGGTCCGTTCGGCCTGAAACTTTCTTGGCTTGTCCATCTGCTGATGCTGGAGAGATGGCCTGGCACATTGGAGGCTTGGTTGCCTCTAAGTGCCCTAGCGAATTGATTGGCAGTTGTGCTGCTCATGCCCCTAACTGATCTGTTTGGCTGATAGTTGCTCCAAGTGAGCAAACTAATGGTTAATAATCACTGCATACCGTAGGATAGGCCCGCTGAGAAAGAGGAAGCTGACATGCGAAGGAAAGACTGGGTCTAATGGTCCCAGCAAATCCTTCTGTATTTTCCCAGCTACTTCCGGCTACAAAACGTGGATCTGCTAATAACCCTTCGGAATGTGTTAGATCTCCGAATATTGTAGTATATGATGGATGCAATGGATAAACATGGATGATCTATCCCATTAAGAGACTAGGGAAGATATCTCAAGGTCGAACCCTCGCTAGCTGAAAACACTGTCTCCAACTGATCCGTCGGATCTCAACTTATGTGCATTAAAAGTTTTGTTTTAAAAGAATGCGTTCAACAGGTTAATTAACGGAACAGCATTAACAGAAATTAAATGCTCAGAACAGGAATGAAAAACACACTGATAAACAGATACAAGGAAGAAACACAGAAACAGAGAGTCACAAACAGAAGTTGATAACGGAGTTCACCCCCTTCACTGGGCTACGTCTCCGGGTCCCTCTCCAATGGGTACCGATCCAATTAATCTCTTTAGAATGGTACAAAAATGGTTCTGGAATCAACTTCAGAAACTGTAAACAGAATGTTGTACAAAGTCTTTAAGACCTCTCTTCTGGAAATTACAATTAGCATTCAAAAGACAAAGAAAGCTAAAATATAACAGAGAATGTCGACTTCTACAGCACAACGTCTGGACACTTCGCAACAAAAGCTCTCTAAGCTTCTCATAACAGAGAAACGATGCGCTGCGCTCTAAAACAATCTGAGTCTCTCCACTCTGTCTGTGTCCTCCTCTACTGTGGCCAGCATCCTCTATTTAAGCATTTTGCGAGAGGATCAGTAACGGACCACAGCTGTTATCTTTTATTTATCGTTACAACCATATGCTAAACTGAACCATGCAATCCTGCCAAATCGCTGCTCAAGCGTTATGTTACCACGACGTTCCAGATCCCCGAAACGTTGCAACCACCTCCACGCTCATACACTACCTTACAACACGTTGCAATGACCGCCACTGGGCTATGCCACATGTAACGTAACCGTTTGATGTCACCATCAACTTCGCAGCATATAAATGTCGCGGCATATAAGGACATCGCCATATACCAAATCCGCTGTCGCAGCATATAAATGTCGCGGCATATAAGGACTTCCACGAACCATTTGATGTTCAACTTGACAGTGCGCAAACTGCGCGGCCCATGCTACAGCTGCGCGGCTCCTGTGCAACTGCGTGGCTCATGCGATACTGCGCTGCGCATGCGCAACTGTGCTGCGCGGCTTATGCACAACTATGCTGCGCAACTATGCTGCGCGGGCTGTGCCACAAATTTTAAGGGATGGTCGCATATAATGTTTAGCATATAAGTTAAAACCATAGCTTAATAACTATTGTACCATATTGGATCAGCGTAATTTTTGAAGATGAATAATCCACCGGATCATTCCTCCCCATTGGAGAACTT
>LPNX010922619.1:79503-132485 GCA_001517045.1 Pseudotsuga menziesii | reverse complement strand
TTCTTCTTTCTTCTTCCTTTCCGCTCGCTCATCGAGTAGAATTTCCATCATGGCTTTCATGCTCATAAAAGCCTCCAGAAACTCAGTTTCTGAAATAACAGATATTTCCCGTTCTGTATGTCCTTCTTCTTCCCCCCGTGGAGAAGACATGGTTCTTGAGAATGTTCTCCTGGAGCCAATCTCAGGGTCTCCTTCAATTAATTCTCCTTCACCACACTTTAACCTGAACCTAGTAAGCATTCACAAACTTGCACTAGCAGTTAACCTGCTCTGATACCATAATATGATCCGTCGGATCTCAACTTATGTGCATTAAAAGTTTTGTTTTAAAAGAATGCGTTCAACGGGTTAATTAACGGAACAGCATTAACAGAAATTAAATGCTCAGAACAGGAATGAAAAACACACTGATAAACAGATACAAGGAAGAAACACAGAAACAGAGAGTCACAAACAGAAGTTGATAACGGAGTTCACCCCCTTCACTGGGCTACGTCTCCGGGTCCCTCTCCAATGGGTACCGATCCAATTAATCTCTTTAGAATGGTACAAAAATGGTTCTGGAATCAACTTCAGAAACTGTAAACAGAATGTTGTACAAAGTCTTTAAGACCTCTCTTCTAGAAATTACAATTAGCATTCAAAAGACAAAGAAAGCTAAAATATAACAAAGAATGTCAACTTCTACAGCACAATGTCTGGACAATTCGCAACAAAAGCTCTCTAAGCTTCTCATAACAGAGAAACGATGCGCTGCACTCTAAAACAATCTGAGTCTCTCCACTCTGTCTGTGTCCTCCTCTACTGTGGCCAGCATCCTCTATTTAAGCATTTTGCGAGAGGATCAGTAACGGACCACAGCTGTTATCTTTTATTTATCATTACAACCATATGCTAAACTGAACCATGCAATCTTGCCAAATCTCTGCCCAAGCGTTATGTTACCACGACGTTCCAGATCCCCGAAACGTTGCAACCACCTCCACGCTCATACGCTACCTTACAACACGTTGCAATGACCGCCACTGGGCTATGCCACATGTAACGTAACCGTTTGATGTCACCATCAACTTCGCAGCATATAAATGTCGCGGCATATAAGGACGTCGCCATATACCCGATTCGCTGTCGCGGCATATAAGGACTTCGCCATATACCCGATCCGCTGTCGTAGCATATAAATGTCGCGGCATATAAGGACTTCCACGAACCATTCGATGTTCAACTTGACGGTGCGCAAACTGCGTGGCCCATGCTACAGCTGCGTAGCTCCTACGCAACTGCGTGGCTCATGCGATACTGCGCTGCGCATGCGCAACTGTGCTGCGCGGCTCCTGCGCAACTGTGCGGCGCGGGCTGTGCCACAAATTTTAAGGGATGGTCGCATATAATGTTTAGCATATAAGTTAAAACCATAGCTTAATAACTATTGTACCATATTGGATCAGCGTAATTTTTGAAGATGAATAATCCACCGAATCACCAACCCCAACTGTCGCGGCTGCGCGTTGTGCTGCTGCTCGAAACTCCAAAATCAATCAACAATAACAATAGCTATCTCTTTGGTCCAATAACCCTTCTTAAATAGAATAGCATGTTACTTTTAGGGTTTGCATGTCACTTTTAGGGTTTATGCTTCACTTTTGCATGCATGCAATTCTAATTTCATGTTGACTTTAACACTGAAGAAATAAGGCTTACATGCTCCGCATGCTTTACGATATGAACTCTGATGGCCTTCTTACTACACTGATGACTTAATAATACTGAATTGATGTACCTTTTTGCTCCTAGTGCTATTAGTCCTCAGTTATTCCCTCTTTATTAAAACGGAACATTACAGAAAAAGGAGCGAGAAAGTGTATAGGCTACACTTTGAGCCTGCAAAGGCTCTAGTCAGCAGCAGCAGTCGGGGTGAGTTGTGGCATAAGAGGATGGCACAGATACACCATGGAGCACTGAGGCACTTGAGACAGGTTGTCATTGGAGTTCCTCAGGTACAAGAGGAGAAGCATAACCACTGCAAGGGTTGTGCTTTGGGGAAGAACATAAGGAAGCCTTTCCCATAAAGTGAGCACAAGTCTAAGGAACCCTTGGACTTGGTGCATTCTGATGTATGCGGACCTATGAGTGTCCATTCGTTCAGTGGTTAAAGTTACTGCGTAACCTTCATTGATGACTATTCCAGGAAGATCTGGATCTGTTTCCTAAAGGCCAAGTCAAAGGTCTTTAAGAGGTGCTGAGAGTTCAAAACTCTCATGGAGAACCAAACAGGAAAGAAGATTCGGGTGTTGAGGACAAACAACGGGGGTGAGTACACCTCCAATGAGCTCATGGAGTATTGTTCGGCTGAGGGGATCAAGAAGGAGCTCACTGTGCCCCATACCCCACCGCAGAATGGAGTTGCAAAGCGGAAGAACAGGACTATGGTTGGAGCAGCCAAGGCCATGCTATTTGATCAGGGATTACCACTATTCCTCTGGGCCGAGGCATACAGGACTGTAGTGTACATTCAAAACAGGTGTCCCCACACAGCTTTAGGGAGGAAGACACTAGAGGAGGTCTTCACAAGCACTAGGCCAGATGTGAGTCACATTCGCATATACGGCAGTGTCTACTATTGTCATGTTCATGCTGACAATAGGAAGAAGTTGGACCCTTCTGGAGAGAAGGGATTACTTGTTGGATACAGCGAGACTTCGAAGGCATATAGAGTTTGCATTCCTGCTCGCAAGAGGATCATTGTGAGCAGGGATGTCCAACTCGATGAGGACAGGGCCTTGCGGAGATCTATGGACTTACCAACGAGCAACAGCCAACACAGGATTCGGGGGTCAAGTTGGAGGAGCCAAATGTACAGGTTCAGGTACAGACGCAGGTCCTCGTAGTTAGAGGGAGTCAGGTGGACAGGATCCTACAGTCATTGACTTGGAGGATGAGCTGCAGTAGGAGACGGATATCCAACAGCCACAGCAGGTTGACACTAGGCCAAGGCCTAAGTGGATTAGGTCCACAGTACAAGATTCCAGGCACGTTGATCCTCCATAGAGATCTTTTAAATGGAGCGTACCACCAGATACCCTCCTGTCTGCAAAAACCATCAAACTCCTTGGAGGTGTACTCACCCCCGTTATCCAATCTAAGAACTCGGATATTCCTCCCTGTTTGGTTCTCCACAAGAGCTTTGAACTCTTGGAACCTCTGCAAGACTTCCTCCGACTTCTTGCTCTTCAGAAAGTAGATCCAGGTCTTCCTAGAATGGTCATCAATGAACGCCACGTAGTACTTGTATCCTCTCAAGGACACAGAAGACATCGGTCCGCATAAGTCTGAATGTATCAAGACAAGGACCCCTGCTGACCTGCTATCATTGCTCGGAAAAGCAGTCTTGGTGTACTTTCCCAAAGCACACCCCCTACACACATCACTCTACCCTGTGCTGAACTCCGGTAATCCTGTAACCATGTGTCTGAACAACCCCAAGGCTGGATGATGCAAGTGAGCCATTCTCCTATGCCAAAATTCACAAAACTCACTGCTGTTGCTATGTGCCAAGGCAAGTTGCGGCCGAAACAAGAGCCTATACAGTTTCCCACATCTCACTCCAATGGCAACTGAAGCAGATGGTCTTGCAGTCTTGGGAAACATATGCACGTGTACATCTAGGAAAGACATGCCAAGACCCTGATCCTCAATCATGGAAACTGACACTAGGTTCTTCAACCCAGGTACATACAATACATCTCGCAACACCATGGGACTCATGGACTCCCTCTGAAAGGTAATGGTCCCACGACCAATAGCTCTGACCATTGAGTCATCTCCCGACACAACCTCCACATCTGTCTCTGTCTGTGAAAGCTCGAAGAACATCTCATGAGCACCTGTCATGTGACTCGAGGCTCCGCTGTCTATATACCAAGTGTCGAAAGTAGATGCACTGTAAGAATGGTCTGTCACCAGGGAAAACTCCCTCTGTCTGTCAACATCTGCACTGGTGAGAATAGATGCTCTCTCAATCTCAACATGCTCAATGCAAAGTGAAAACTCACTTTGAAATCGCGCGTCAAAGTCATTGACTTCCGCGAAAGCTGTTGTCTGTTGTTACTTCTTCTTCTTCTTGTTACGACACGTTGCAGCATAGTGTCCCATCTTGTGACATGCAAAGCACTTTACAGTGCTCAGATCCTTCTTCTGCCCATCCTGCTACTACTTGGCCCCACCCTTCTTGGGACCCTTCTTGTTCTTCTTCTTCCCCTTCGCTGTCAATGCCACATCCTCCTCATCCTGTCTACTAGTAGAACTACTGCACTACAAGAAACCCCTCCGAGTCTCCTCCTGAACAAAATCATCATAGACCCTATCCCAAGATGGTAAGTCCTCTCTAGCCACCAAAGCCTGTGGAAACACAGCCCAAGCTGAAGTCACCCCATTCAAAATTGTACGCACTAGCTCAGGACCAGTAACCACCACCCCCACAACTGCAAACTCATCTCTCACCTGAGAGATCCTAGTAAGATAAGTCATACACACCTCTCCTTTGACCATCTTGATATTCTTCAGCTTCTCCCTAAGAACCATCTTCCTATTCTCATTAGAACTCTGAAATAACCCGGTCAAAGCACTCCACATCTCATGTGCATGATCCTTCGCTGAAATGTGCGAAATAACATGGTCTTTAACAGCATCTAAAATAATCCTCATGGCTTTAATATCCTTCTTCTCAAAGGCAATTGCTGCTGCTGGATCAGCAGTAGCACTGGGAATGACAATGCGGTGAGTTGTAGTGTTATTGACAACCTCATCTCACAGCTCATTCTCTCTCAACAAAAGCAGAATCTGGGCCTTCCATGAGACAAAGTTCGCTGCTCCATCCAACCTATCCTCAGTTCTCAACCCAACGGAAGTCATTTTTCACAAAGAACAAGTTTCAGCAAAATGTACTACTGTCACAAAAGTTTTCCTAAATTCTGAAAATGACAGTCAGTCTGCAAATATTTAATTTTCTGCCCCACTCAGCTCTGATACCATGTAGATTTTTCACTAGTTTCAGCCTCCGGTTTATGAGTAAAAATTTGTCTCAGTGTATTTCAATCTCAGAATATAAAATGCTAGAAATAAACATTAAATATTTCAGACTTAAAACACTGTTGTAACTTCACTTTTTCACTGACAGAAAATAAATAACATGCACACCATTCAACACAGTACTCAGAAATTTTTGGCCAATGGCCCTAGAAAAACCCACAAGGGGAAAACCAGTCAAAGAGAGAGAGAGTTTATTATTTCTTCAGTATAAAAATCAGGCATTCATTTATAGTAAAAAATCCAACTTATCTCAACCCAAAAAAATGACCCAGCAAGCTGCCTCGATTTCTGTGCAAGAGCTACCTCGGTTTCTGTGCAATTTCAATCTCAAAAAACATGCCTGGAAATCACTACTTTGTTGCCCTTGATTTCTGTGCATGAACAGCAAACTGTTGTCCTCGAGATTCGTGCCAAACAGACCCAGAGTTCGTAATGTACAGTCTGTAATAAATGCAGTTGTACACCTCAAAATTCGTGCCAGAAATTTAATGCATGTTGCCTAAGGAAACATGTTGTACCTTCCTCGAAATTTGTGCCTAATATAAACCTCGAAATCTATGCCCAAACCTTCCTCGAAAACTGTGCCAAATCCGTACTATACGAACAGTAATAAATGCAGTCATAACTCTACCTCAAAATCTGTGCACTCTAATAAATGTTGTCGTACTTCCTCGTCAAAATCTGTGTCAGCAAATATCACCTCGGTTTTCATGCCAACTAAACTTCCTCAGTTCGGTGTCTAGAAATTCATGCCCACTCTCCCTTCAGCTCTCTACTCTTCGTTCTTCTCTCAAGAATGAATGAAAAATGGCATTTCCCTTGCTTTTTGCTCATAACCCTAGGTAGGTGAATAGACATCTAATCCAAAGGCTGAGAATGAATTAGATCTATGGTTGAAATTAATTGCTCATATTTTATTTCTAAAATATTAATTTCACTCACCCACTTAAATTTATCAAAAACTAACTTTATACTCTAAAGTCAAATTAAATGTCACTTAAGTCATTTAATGCAAGGGTCACTTTATTTCACCCTTCTAAGTGACTAAGTCTAAAGTCACTTAGGGGAACACTTCCCTAGGTACAAAACTAACAGTGACTTTTCCTAAGTTTACTTTGGAAAATAATTAAAGTGACTTTCAGTGAAAGTGAAATTAGGGTTTTCGCTTTACCTAAAGTTATATAAGAGAGGTCAATTGGTTGAGAGGACACACTTGTATTCCAACAGAGATAGGATACAAACAGGGTGAAAGTCAGACAGAGGATTTAGCTTGGAATACGGAGGGTCGAGAAGCAGGTTCAACAAGCGGACAGTACCCACACAGGTCGACGGGCAGAAGCTGCAGAGGGAGGTCGTACTATACCGTATGGATTCCATACAGATTCCATACAGACCGTATAGATTACGTACAACAGTCGTACGATCGTACGGATCCACACATGTGAGGCCGTACAGCTGGGTCGTACACTCTTGGAGGAGGGTGTTGAGGTTTAGCTGGTGGTTTGCCCAGTGATTTTCCTGTGTAGCTGCATTCGCCAGGTTTAGGTGAATTTGCAGTGATTGTTGTAGATTTTTCACTAGTTTCAGCCTCTAGTTTATGAGTAAAAATTTGTCTCAGTTTATTTCAATCTCAGAATATAAAATGTTGGAAATAAACATTAAATTTTTCAGACTTAAAACACTACTGTAACTTCACTTTTTCATTGACACAAAATAAATAACATGCACGCCATTCAACACAGTACTCAGAAATTTTTGGCCAATGGCCTTGGAAAAACCCACAAGGGGAAAACCAGTCAGAGAGAGAGAGAGTTTATTATTTCTTTAGTATAAAAGTCAGACATTCATTTACAGTAAAAAATCCAACTTATCTCAACCCAAAAAAATGACACAGCAAGCTGCCTTGATTTCTGTGCAAGAGCTGCCTTGGTATCCGTGCAATTTCAATCTCAAAAAACATGCCTAGAAATCACGGCTCTGCTACCCTCGATTTCTGTGCATGAACAGCAAACTGTTGTCCTCGGGATTCGTGCCAAATAGACCCAGAATTCGTATTGTACGGTCTGTAATAAATGCAGTCGTACACCTCGAAACACGTGCCAAAAATTTAATACATGTTGCCTCGGGAAATGTGTTGTACTTTCCTTGAAATTTATGCCTGATATAAACCTCAAAATCTATGCCCGAACCTTTCTCGAAAATTGTGCCAAATCCGTACTGTACGGATAGTAATAAATGCAGTCGTACCTCTACATCGAAATCTGTGCACTCTAATAAATTGTGTTGTACTTCCTCCTCGAAATCTGTGCCAGCAAATATCACCTCGATTTTTGTGCAACTGAACTTCTCTCAGTTTGGTGTCTCGAAATTTGTGCCCACTCTCCCTTCAGCTCTGTGCTCTTCGTTCTTCTCTCAAGAATGAATGAAAAATGGCATTTCCCTTGCTTTTTCCCCAAAACCCTAGGTACGTGAATAGACATATAATCCAAAGGCTGAGAATGAATTAGAGCTATGGTTGAAATTAATTGCTCATATTTTATTTCTAAAATATTAATTTCACTCACCCACTTAAATTTATCAAAAACTGACTTTATACTCTAAAGTCAAATTAAATGTCACTTAAGTCATTTAATGCAAGGGTCACTTTATTTCCCCCTTCTAAGTGACTAAGTCTAAAGTCACTTAGGAGAACACTTCACTAGGTACAAAACTAACAGTGACTTTTCTAAGTTTACTTTGGAAAATAATAAAAGTGACTTCAAGTGAAAGTGAAATTAGGGTTTTCGCTTTACCTAAAGTTATATAAGAGAGGTCAATTGGTTGAGAGGACACACTTGTATTCCAACAGAGACAGGATACAGACAAGGGGAAAGTCAAACAGAGGATTTAGCTTGGAAGACTAAGGATCAAGAAGCAGGTTCACCAAGCAGACAGTACCCACATAGGTTGACAGGCAGGAGCTGCAGAGGGAGGTCGTACTATATCGTACGGATTTCGTACAGGCCGTACGGATTCCGTACAACAACCGTGCGGTCATATGGATCCACAAGTGTGATGTCGTACAGTTGGGTCATACATTCTTGCAGGAGGGTGTTGAGGTTTAGCTGGGGGTTTGCCCAGTGATTTTGTCGGGTAACTGCATTCGCCAGGTTTAGGTGAATTTGCAGTGATTGTAACGTTCCATATTTTCTCATAATAAAATCTATATTTGACTGCTGCACTGGTTTCCCCATCTTGGGTTTTTTCGGGGGTTTCCATACCCAAAATAATAGTGTCATTATTGTGATGTGATGTTGTGATTTATTTCTCATTTTTATATTCATGTGTGGTTATCAATAGAGATTTTGCATGCATTGTTAGCCCTAGTTTGAATATTAAAGAAAAATTTACAAATCAAATACATCAACAAAAAGGCTCTAAATGGATTATAGAGTCCGGATCTGCCAAAAAACGGGCTTCTGTATGTATTTTGCTAGGTGCCATACTGAACATATGTGATATTTCACTTGAAACATATGTCTAACAGGATGAGGAAATTGTTGTTGCTGAAGGGGTTGTTTCAAGGCTGCTATAACAGATTGTCACCTTGGAATATGCCCACAAAAGTTTGCTTTAACTACATAGTTAACTCAAAATTGTTGGTAGGGTTGTTCAAAGCCTTTTTATCGCTGTAGATAACTATTGTTAGGTGTATTTTATTGTTGTTATAATGATAAAAAAAATATAACCAAGACTGTTGGAGGTACTCAACATCCTCTTTCAAGGCTGCTACACTACCCAAGAATGTCAAGAATGATTCTTAACTCAAAATACTCAAATGAATAATGTGAGAGAAATAGAGGGAGTGGGGTTGCTTTTAAAGCTTTCTTAGGGGTTTAGGGTTATCTATAACCTTATCCATCCCACCAACTTTTTGATTTTTTTTTTAAATTTAAAAAAACGCATTCTTCAATGTTGTTGTACCTCTTCGTACAGAACCGGTCATGACCGGACCGGAACCGGTCATTTCCGGTTTGAGAAGACGATTTGACCTAGTGAGTCCCTGAAACCAGTTGGACCGACCGGTTTTGCCGGTTCTGGTCCAGTTTTTATAACACTGGTAAAAACAAGAAAAAAATTATTTTTTTCCGGAAATTAAAAAAAAAACTATGGGGGACTTGGCACATGTTCATAATGACTCAAAATAATGATTAGCATGGTAATATATATCGACACCTAGGTTTTAATAACCTCCTAAGGCCTAACCACCAAGACAATTATTCCATCTTCAGAGGCTTGAGTGAAAAACTTAAAAATTATTTATCGTTTTAAAAACAACAGATAATTAACAAGGAAAAAACACCCTGGAATAATGTGTTGATGACCAAGTCTTAAGAAACCAAACATTTTACATAAAGTCATCATGCTGATCCATTTCATTGCAATTCCCCATGGTGTATGAACATGTTAAAAAAAAAATTAAAAGGGCCTAGGAAGCCCTGCATGGACTTCTGAGATCGGAATTTGAACAAGTAATTGTTCATCTTTGACGGCTTACTTGAAAGTCCAAATGAGTGCAACTCAAGTCGTAACAACATGTACATCTATACACCAAATTTGTTGTTGGACTGAAATTTCAATACACAGAATGTGAAAGGCCAAATGCCTTGATTGTTCAACTTCCTCTCAGGCAATTATCAGGGGGTGTCTTTTTCATATTGGGTAATGTGGTCTTCTGGCCATTGCACTGTTGTAAACTCCAAGTTCCACAAGGGTGCAATGCAATTTCTCTGACCTCATAACAGGAAGTTGTGAATCTCCTAGTTCCTATGACTTCTAATTCACTCCACGACATGGGTTGGAAGCCTCCTGCCAGAACCTGGGACTGTGAGTCTTCAACTGCGCCCACAACTTTGTTGTGTCCACAACTCCACAACCTTGGGGGTTGTAGTTGTCTATCATGCAATGGAGTTGGCTGAAGCTTTCACCAAGGATTCCAGAGAATGTTACATGGGAAGGAGTCATGGAAAGGAGGACAAGACAGCAATTACATCAAAATCGGCTGCTGTGGCTGCAACTTTAAGGAGGAAATGATCAGTCCTATTCTTTGGCTGGAAAATCTCCTAGAAGTTATTTTAAGGATCATACCAGCTTTACACCTAAGTCAATGTTCGTGTCTAACAAGTATCAGAGAAGGCTTGAGGATAGGCTGTGCTTGAAGTGTGGTGAAAAATGGGGAAAAGGGCATATCTATCAAAAACCACTACAGCTGCATTCAATGGTAGTTATTGACAAACTTGAAGAATTAAAACCTCTATGGACTATGGATGTTGACACTGAGATCAAAGAACAAATTGATGAACATGATGGTGCCCATCCTACAGTGGAGGAAAGTGAAGTGAAGATTTCTTGTGCAGCTGCTATGGGACAGCATCAAAATCACACCTTGGGAGCCCAGGAGTTCATCAAGAAAATGAGAATAATCAGTCTCATTTGGCAGTCCACGTAATTTTATAAATTCAATTGTTGCAAAGACTCCTCTACTTATTGTCACTCTAGAGCCACAATTTGAGGTAGATGAAGCAAATGGAACATTGGACCAGTGTGTAAGCAAATGTTGCTCTCAGCAGATTGTTGTTGACAAACTGATGAGACTGTCTATGAACATGTATTATACTTGTACTTGTCTATATTGTGCTTTACCCTTATCTCTTTTGTTGGGTGACTTAGTCTAATCGATCACTCACCCACTTTATCATATTTTATTAGAAACATGGTCAAACTCAATCACGCTCCCACAGTTTTGTACTCAATATATATCTCTTAATACAAATGAGTGTACAAATATATGTACAGTTAAGGCAATCTTGTCTCTAATACCTGCATATTTGCTATCTTATGTTCTGATATGTGAGTATTTGTGTCGTTGATAATGTGCTCATATCATTTGGTATCAGAGCCGAACAATCATGACCTCTAGATCTAACCACGTCTACGGTTTCCATGCCACGCCCTTGCCAGTTTCTTCATGTATGTAGCATGTAAGGGTGCATATAGTAAAATGGCACTTACTACAATACATATCTCAACCAAAATACATGAACATCTATGTTGCACAAGTTTCCGGAACATGGAAACGTTGTGAACGTGGGTACAAGTATTGGATACATCTAGAAGTTTCCCCCAAATTTGCAGGAAACAGCAGGTTGGAAACAGTGATAAAAAATGTCAAAAAATATAAAAATAAAATAATTAAAAAAGCATGAGAAGAGAAGAAACATAGAGAATAAAAGAAAGATTAACACAAACCCGATGGCTTAGCTTATCACTTATATTACGGTTGTAACTAAAACCTCTTAGCCGATGGAAATGGCAATAAAATCAGGATTACCATCGAAGTCATTGATTATATAAGGTAGATTCATACTAAAGTGGGGACTTTTAGAAGTTATAGTCCCTATATTTCTGGCTATAAGTATAGAGCAAGTTTTCAGTTTTTTGTAAACTATAATTAAAATGGATTAGAATATTATATGTTTACAAAACATTCTATGCTTGGGTATTTGCAAAGGTGTATATCAAATTTAAATTATTATAAAATAAAAATCAAGATAATTTGTATTTAAATGTAATATATGAATTTAATTTTAAAGTAATATCTAAAACTATTTTCGATTAGTTAAAAGTTTTTTTATTCATAAAGTAAATAGTAATATCTAAAACTATTTTCGATTAGTTAAAAGTTTTTTTATTCATAAAGTAAATAGTAAAATATATAAATTTATTCTTTTATTTAACATAAAAAAGTGAATCCGCGAGATGTAGAACACTTGGTGGCGGGGTATGGTTAAGACGCCCCCTACGCTGAAAGGTCGTCGGTTCTAATCTCGTCGGATACCAAAAAATCCAACCATGTTAAGGGTTGGTGCAGTCCAATCTGAGTGCGATCCCTGGGTGATTTTGACAGCTTAGATGCCCCTAGTTCGTGGTTACTTAGCCAATGGCAACCCTGCTAGCCAGGGGGGTTCCACCACTTTGCCAACAAAAAAAAACATAAAAAAAAGTGAAAATAGATTTACATTTATTATTGATTATCGGTAACTGCAATTCAACGTAGGGGAAAGTGAATACTCTAGCATGAGCGATAGACAGAGATCAATGCACCAATTCGACAAGGTAGCACGAAATAGACTTTACTGCAACTTAGTTTAGTAGAAAAAAATATGAGTCAACCATGTATATGTATGCTCGCGAGGAAATAGGAATGTCGCGAGAAAATAGGAATGTCGTTAACAACCCTCCAAGGAGAGGATCCCACATTTTCAAAGACATACGCAAATAAACCAAAAAGTGATAAAGATGAAATGATCTCACAGAGGACGATGGGTGGGTCAAGTAAATATTTAAATTAAGATCTACTCATAAAAACATTTTATGACATTGTAACTTCGATTTGTTGTCTTTAGTGTTCCATGGATTCACTCTCGGCCTGTAGAATGCTTCAGGTGCATCCTCACGTCTCCTTCTCCTCTTCCTTGGAAATTTTAGTTTCAATTGGCAGCAATCATGAATGCATTGAAGTTCCCATGAAAAGAAACGCGCAAGAAAACGTCCACAAGTTCTTAATTTCAGAGGGTAAAAGTTCCCAGCTAACCATCTGAAACAATTCTTGCTTGATTTGGAACATTCCCTACCAGTTCCCAAGTTCCCTAGAACGAGTTTCCTATAAGCCACGAGCAATTCATGTGCTACATAGATAAACATTGAGGCTCTAAATGGCTTCAAGATTTTGTTGCCCCTCATATGGTATGAAGAGTAACCTTGTGAATTCTATTACATTGATGGGGACTTGCAGCTACTACATTTGGAGCATTTGATTGACTTAGGGGGATACTTCTTCATGGAGCCTTTCCCTTCTTGGCACTTTTTCTCTCCTTATCATGCTTGTTATTTATAAAATAAGAAAGATCTAACTCAAGTTATATCAAATAATTGTTCTTGCTTGATGGAATTTCATGAGTAAATATCCTATTGAATCTAGACTTTCAACTAAATACTAGATTGATTTTCCTTTGCAAATCTCTTAAAGTAATTTCCTATAAAGGTAGAGTTTGAATAATACATCATTGATGTCATTCTCACCTCTACATATGAAGAAATCGGCCCTATTGGTTTACCCCTTGACTCCATTTGCCCTTGTTGGTATAGGCACTATTCTCTTCATCTTTCTGTCACATTTTACATTGTTATGCTACAACCACATTTATTTGTTAAGGCTTATCGCCTAGAAATTTAAAACCATAGCCTTAGCAATCTTATGTAGGGACAACCCTATTGAAAACTGTAGCTCTAGCAATAACTTCTGCACAAGTTAGTGTCAAACACACCAGAAGTCATTGGAATCAATTCTATGTCGTAATTCACTTTAGTAATAAAGTCAAAATCTTATACCTAATTGTTGAGTCTAATAAAGTATATTTTTAATACATCACTGATTTAGACTAATCTCAACTATACATCTCACTAAGATATTAGGGTTTCAACTCAAGTATAAAGGCAAGTCAAGGTAGAGGGTTAAGACACATTCATTATTCACTCAAAGACAATTTGGTCGAGCAGATTTAAGAGACTAGAGAAGAGCCAATTCAGTAACCAGGCAGAAATCAATGAGCAGGCAACAACAACAACAGTCTATACAGTCGTACAAACATGTGCGTACAGCCATATGGACCACCTATACTGCATACAGCAAGCAACAAGTGGTTTCTCAGTTTCTAGTAGTTAGTTTTCCTCAATAAAGTGTGCAAATTTGCTTCATTTGTGTATTCTACAATTATTTGTTTTTACAACCTATGGAGATTTCCTTGTAAGCTTTGATTTATTAATGAAAAGCTTATTTGAAAGAGTATATCATCTGTGTACCGTGTTTATGCTTCCACTTTTCATTTTTCAGCTATACGTGTGACTACTACTATGTGAAAAAGTAAATTTCTGCAAATTAAATAACAAATTATTTATTTGAGGCTCGCACGGGTGTGGCTCATTGGCGATTCGCTTGATATAAAGTCACATGTTGTAATGGTGTGGCTCATTGGCGATTCGCTTGATATAAAGTCACGAGTTCAAATCACACGCGGGCTTGCCCGTGTCCCATGCTTGCAGGTTGATGTGGGGCACATAGGGGTATAGTGGTAGCGGGAATGGATCCCTGGACCCCATGCCACGCAAGTATTAGTCCAGTCCCCAGTTGTCAATTCTCCTAGTCACAAAATAAAATAAAATAAATATTTTATTTATTTGAGAACATAATGACAGCATTCACCTAGGTTTAGGAAAAATTACATGGTATCAGAGCTACTTTGATTGAGAGGATCAAAAGAGTAGGAGTTTGTGTGCAGATCATAGATGGCATCAACTAGCCTCAGGTTCGAGGACAAATGGATGGTGCCTCGGATTTCCTATCATGGAAAGTCAAGGTAAATCTTCTATTAGAAGAGCATGATCTCTAGGATATCATCAAGGATCAATGAATTTGCCGATAGATCTGCAACCTTTGGCTACTCACAAAAAGAAAGAGGAGAAGGCAAAGCGGATGATCATCAAAAGGATCATTTGATCCCTCATATATCCAAGAAGAAGAGGACGAAGGAAATATTTGATGCCCTCGATAGCCTTTACCAAAGCGAGACCATTAACAAAATGATAATATTGCATAACAAACTCAAATCTGTTGAGATGACCAAATCAAACATTGTTGCCAATTACTTAATGAAGGTCACACACATTAGTGACCAACCTGTTATCGGTGTTCTCCATGGCTCCACCATCAAGCAACCATTTTGCAGATCATTCTCTCATATGGGTTCGCAACCTAGGGAGAAAATGGCCCCATCGTATCCCTTGACTGTGTGTCTTATGGCTCAGATGCTTGGCCTCGTCCAGTCATGTGTTGACTGGAGTGGTAGTAGGATAGAGGTCACATTGCATACTCTATTTGGGAGTGCTTCGTAGTGGGAGTGATATTTTCTAGTAAAGTAAGTTGACTTGTCTACGTGACAAGGAATTTCATCCCTTGTGGTATAGGAAAAGTATAATCTAATGTTGTATTTGACATTTGGCTCTAAGTGTCCGAAAATTCTTAAAGTATGGTCAAATCAACATTAGAGCTCTACGGAAGAATTTGACCGCATGAGAGGAGATATCAACGAAGAGAACTTTTCTATGATATAGAAATATCCAGAGAAGTCAATACAATCCATTGAAGAAGTCCCAAAGAAAGCGGAAGACAAGAAAGGGAAAAATACCCTAGTAAAAGGGGGAACTTGAACCAAGAAGACAAAAGTACAAGTCGGCCTCAAGAGTGCAAATCAAATCAACTAAAGAATATAAATAGAAGTGTTCTCACACTTCATTTGACAAATTCAAGCAAGCTCCTCTCTCTCTATTGGTGTGTGCTTCTCAAGGAGGACAAGTGAAGATCACTAGAAATTATTTTGGGGGTTATCTTATTATCTCTATCTCTCTCAAGATTTGCTAGGATTTCTTGTGGAAGAACACACTCATGTGCTAGGGCTTAATCTTCATCATTAGTATTTTACATGAAATTTGGATTGATTTCTTCTAAGAAAAGTTTGTTGGGTCTTCAACTCTTTGGGTTTCCTAGGGTAAAATCTTTGTGTCTCTAGTGCATGGTTATCATTTAGTGATCCTTGTTTTATTTTCCGCTGCAAGTAAATATAGATATGGAATAAAATTGTTCGATGAAATAAGTCATGAAATAAAAGTTGATAGAGATAAAAATTATACTGCTAAGATAAAACTCTAACACTTGCAACAATTGGGGAGAAAGGTTAAAGACAAAGATCTAGTAAAGAGGGCACTAAATGGGTTTCCACCTCAATGGAAAAAATTTACCAATGGTTTTTATGCTCAGTGATGAGAAGAAGAAGAAGAAGAAGAAGGGTTAAGGGAAGCAACAACATAATCACGTAGCAACCTCAACAGAAACTCAAACGAACGAGTTTAACTCCAAATTTGAGAAGGATTTCTCAATGGTACCTTTCCTTTCTCCCAACACAGTTCCAAAGAACGCACGGTATGTACACAGTGGAGCATCGAGGCATATGACATTAACCCAAGAACTATTTTGAAGTCTAACAGAGCACATCTCCGGAGTTCAGGACAAGCTTGGTGATGATGCCAAGTATCAAGTAGTAGGGGTTGGTACCAATGTTATCAAAACTGGTCCGGTTCAGCCAAAACCGGTCGATTCGACCGGTTTACAGGATTTGTTGGTCCGATCTAGGGCCCAAACTGCTTGAGCCGTAAAATGAGCTCAAACCACCAGTGAACCGACCCAAAACTGCTGAACAGACCGATTTTGACAGGTTTCATATTGAACCGATCCAGCCTGTACTATGTTGTACGGCAACGTTCAGGGACCCGCAGAATTCAAATTTAAAAAAAAAAAACATAAAAATCCTTAATCTAATGCATCTAACCTAACCCTAAGACCCTTGTGATGTTATTTAATGACCACCCCCCTCTATTATCCTCACACTATTCATTCCATCTCTTTATTGTTCTTGAGATGGAATGAATAGTGTGAGGATAATAGAGGGGGGTGGACTCTTTATTGATGTATTTTGGTTCAAAACTTCAGAGATGTATTGCACTCAGTGCTATTTTGGTTATTTACACTTGTACCTGTTATTTATATGAGAAACTTTGCATACTTGGGTATTAATGGTTTGGGTTCATATGTATGCACATGAATATATATGTTTTTTACAAAATATGAATATTTTATGTATTTTTTAGTCTACCAGTGTTTTCCCGATTTTTTTCCAGTTCACATTTTGGGCTTTGTAGGTTTTATGACCGGTATGGTTCTGATAACATTGGTTGGTACCATTCCTTTCTAACTCCAGTCAAGTAACTCTTTAGACTTTGATGATGTGATATTTTTTCAAGGTCTTCAGAAGAATTTGCTTTCAGTTTTGATCATGGAACATAAGGGTTATGCAATAGAGTTCAAGAACCAACAAGTCCTTCGAAGACTGAAGGAGTCTAGCCCAAGATCACCTCGAGTGATTGGAGTTAGAGAAGGCAATTTATACAGGTTACAGAAAGAACCTATACAATCCCTAGTGCTTAACACAAAAAAAATTATGCAAGTTATGGAACAAGAGGATGGGGCACCTACATCACCGAGAGTTTCCTATTTTGAGGGAGACTGTCACAGGTCTTCCAAAGTTTAGAATTGAGCAACAGGGTGTATGCAAAGGGTGCACGCTTGGAAAGCACGCCAAGGTTTCTTTCCCAAGCAATGAGCACAGGTCTAAGGGGATCGTGGATCTAGTGCATTCAAGTGTGTGTGGACCAATGTCAGTAGCATCAATCACAAGAAGCATGTACTATGTTTCGAAACTTCATTAATGACTTCTCTTGCAAAACTTGAATCTATTTCCTAAAGACTAAGAATGAGTTATTTAGTAGATTTCAGGAATTCAAAGCTCTAGTGGAGAACCAAACAGGAAAGAAGATCAAAGTTTTGATATCAAACAATGGGGTTGAGTATACCTCCAATGATTTCGAGGATTTTTACAAGGATGTAGAAACCAAGAGGGAGTTCACTTTTCCGTACATCCCACATCAAAATAAGGTTGTGGAGCAAAAGAACCAATCCATCATAGGGACTACTAAGGCCATGATACATGACTAAGATTTACAAATATTTATATGGGAAGAAGTATGCAATGCAGCAGTCTACATCCAGAACAAGTGTCCTCACAGGATTTTGGAGGACAAGACACACGAAGAGGCATACACTGTGTGAAGCCAAAGGTGAGTCATTTCTACATCTTTGGGTGTCCAATTTATATCCATAAATAAGTCAAGAAGAGGACCAAGTTGGAGCCCTCTAATAGGAAGGGCTTGTTTGTCAGTTACAATGAGACTTCAAAGGCCTACAAGATCTATATTTCAGGGGAAAGAAAGACAATGTAAGCAGGGATGAAAATTTTGAGAAAGACTTTGCATCCAAGAAGTCTCATGAGCCAATACCAATGACAGAGGATGAGGAACAAAAATCTCTAAAGGTTGAGCCGAGGTCACCAGCGACATTCAGTTTGGGGCAGGAGCCTTTAGATGTAGAGAAGGAACCACCAGTTCCTACCAATTTTATCACGAGACCTCAATGGTTCACTTAGACATTGAGGGATGCTCAAGAGCATGTTCAGGATCCTAGGAGCCCATTCAAGGAGAGCAGACTGCCAAAGAAGTTTCCAAACTACATGGCGTTGATTAGCAGCATCATAGATTTCAAGCCTTCCAATTTGTGGAAGGCGACAAACTAGCAGATTTGGATGGATTCCATGGTGCAGTACACCTCTGTCATGTATGGGGCATTGTGCCTAGACCAAAGGGAAAAACAATAGTGACTTGCCGATGGCTCCACAAGCTCAAGAATGTCACAGATAGCTGCATAGAGAAGTTTCAAGCAAAGTTTGTGGCGAGAGGATTCTCGCAAAAAGAGTAGGCTATGAGGAGACTTTTGCTCCAATTTCCAGGTCTGCTTCCATTAGAGCAGTGATGTCTTTAGTCTCCATTATGGGATGGAGGAGTAGATGGATGGGAAGACAGCTTTCCTAGATGGGACAATTAAGGAAGAAGTGTACATAGAGTAGCTTCAAGGCCTTGAGATCAGTGGGAAGGAGTCCCATGTGTGCAGGCTCAAAAAGGCCTCATCAGGACTCAAGTAGGCACCGCAAGCATCATATTATAGGATCAATGGATACTTATAGAGTATGGAATTCACCAAAAGTGAGGCAAATCCCAACTTTTATTTCATATTTGTTAAGGTGGATCTGCTTCTTTTGGTGTTGTATTAGATGAGTTGCTTTTACAAGTTCAACAATGTTCATCGCAAGGTGAAAGGCAGGTATGGCAGTTGAGTTTAAGATGAAGGACTTTGGCATGATGCATTACTTATTGGGGTTGAATTTTTCGTAGAGACCACGGGAGTATGCATCTAAGATCTTCAAGAGATTTTGGATGGAGGATTGCAAACCCATGGCCACGCATACGATCACTAATTTGAAGGTAACTACTTCAGATTCAAATATAGTGGATCCCGCGTTGTATAGGCAATGAATAGGTTGATTGATGTATTTGGTCAACATTAGGCCAGAAATATGTTTTGCAATGAACTCCTTGAGTTAGTTCATGAGGGAGACAAGGTAGGAGCATTGGGTAGCAGCAAAACATGTGCTTAGATATTTGAGGGGCACAGTGTAGTATAGTCTAAGACATCTACAAGATAGTGAAGTGAAGTTGAAAGGGTATACAGACTTAGATTTGGCAAGTTGTGCATCAAATGGGAAGAGCACCTCAGGGTGTTGCTTTAGCTTGGGATCATCAATGATATCCTTGTTTAGCCAAAAGCAGACTTTTGTGGCACTCAATGCAGTAGAGGTATAGTATATGGGAACTAATACAGTGAGTTGTGAGACCATTTGGCTTCACAAACTAGTTGCATGTTTATTTGATCAAGAGTTGGACTCGATGATGATTTACTATGATAATCAAAGTTGTTTCAAACTCTCAGACAATCCAATTTTTCACACTATTCCATTGGTATGCATTATGTAGGGTCGGGGACGCGTTTCCTGCGTCCCAAGGACTTGGGGACTCTTGGTGAAACATTTCCCCCACCACATGCCCTTGAGAAATTGTTTTCATGATTTTCCATTATTTTCACTTTTTACAGTCCCTACTTGGTACTACTTAGAAAATAAATCAATATAGTTGGTATTTACATTGCACAATCATGAATATACATCAAATGAATTATTATTTTTGGTATTTTATTTTATTTTTATAAATTTAGAGACGTACCCCCAAATTTCCCTAAAATTTGGGTATGGTCTCAACGCATCCCGAATGTGCGTTTCCCTGCTCCCGCGTCCCCCCGAATTTCCCTAAAATTTGGGGATGGTCTCAACGCATCCCGAATGTGCGTTTCCCCGCTCCCGCGTCCCCCCATCCCAAAAACTAGGGGGGACATTGGTTTTTCATGACAGGTCCAAGCACATTGAGTTCATATATCACTTCATCTGAGATAGGATTCAGAAGGGAGCAATAAAGCACCATTATGTACCCATAGGTTAGCAGGTTGTTAATATTCTAACCAAACCCTTAGTAAAAGGAAAGTTTGAAGTATTCAGAGACAAACTTGGATTGGTGTAGAAATCCTTCCTCGCTAAGAGGGAGTGTTGAATATTGTAGCTTGGACAGGAACTTTTGCACAAGTTAGTGTCAAACATGTCGGAAGTCGTTCATGAAAGGTAAACCAAAAATGATGGTGATGATGTTGCTCCAAACTAAATGCTGATGTTTGGAGGAATATGAGTCAATTCTATTTTGTAATTCACTTCAGTTTTAAAATGAAAGTCTTATATTTAGCTGTTGAGTCTAATAAAGTGTATCTTTAATACATTAGAGATTTAGATTAATCTCAATCGTACATCTCATTAAGAGATTAGGGTTTTGAGAGATTATGGCTTTAGTTCAAGTATGAAAGCGAGTCAAGGTAGAGGGGGTTAAGACACATTCATTATTCACTCAAAGACAGTTTGGTCTGGTAGATTTAGGGCACCAAAGAGGAGCCAGTTCAACAACCAGGCAGAAATCAATGAGCACGCAGCAATAGCAATAGTCCATACAGTCGTACGAATCCATATGTAGAGATTTGTATAGTCATACAGAACAAGTGCGTACAGTCGTACAAACCACCTGCACTGCAGGAAACAGAAAACAAGTGATTTCTAAATTTCTGGTAGGCATTTTTCCTCAATAAGGTGTGCACATTTGCTTCGTTTGAGTATACCGTACAGTTACTTTTTACAGCTTGTGGAGGTTTCCTTGTAAACTTTGATTTATAAATGAAAAGCTGACTTGAAGGTGTAAATTATCTATGTACAATGTTTATGTTTCTGCTGTTCATTTTTGAGTTATAAGTGTGACTACTGCTATGTTAAGAATTTAATTTCTGCAAATTAAATAGCACTTTATTTCCTTGAGAACATAAGGGTAGCATTCACCTAGGGTTAGGAAAATTTACAAACCCCCCTCGAGTTGGAGACGTTGTTCCCGAGATGACAATGGGTAGCCCCTCCCCTCTCAGTTCCCCTTGGGTTAGCATTGTTATTTTGGGGTTTAAATTTCACAAGCTTGCTTGGGAGGTAACATGTTGGCATCGTTACTAGGGAGAAAAATTAAAATCCATTTCCCAGACAATTTGTAGTCTATGCTTCATGATATTTTGTGAGATCATATTCTCACATGACAACTCCATGAAGAGAAAGAACCCTTTTCCTTGTAGATTTTAAAAGGCTTGTTGTTTGTAAAGGTGAAGCATTCAGCATTGTGCAAGCACTTGAAGGTTCACCTTGGTGACTCCACTTCTTTGATTATGGTATAATGTATGCATACATTTTTTAGATTTTGAGAAACATGGAATGGTCCCTAGAGAAATGTTGGTTTCCCTAGTTTGACTTCTCAGATATCCCAGGATATCCAAATAAGTGCGATGATCTCATGATTGAAAATTTGATGAATATGGTTTAAATTTCCATGGGCATGCTGATTCAGCCATAGGACATGTCACATCTTTCATGAAGCTTAGCTTGGATCTCGGTATTATTCATGAAGATACCGTAACGAAGTTTTTTATGCTTTCCCTTGATATTAGTGTAATGAAGTGGTTTGACAATTTGGACAAACAAGAAATTTATTCACTTGCAAGTTTGATTAAAGTGTTTCTCATGCATTGGGATCCTCATTATGAAGAAAGCAATTACGAAAAGATTTTTGAGGATCTTAGGGAAGCCTCAAGTAAAGAAGATGTTGTTGATGAATCAGCCATTTGAGACACTTTTTCAACCATGCACGAGGAAGATATTATCGCAACCCCATTTGTTGAGGTTTTTTATTTTGAAGAAGACAGGAGTTTGGTGAGTACTTCTTTACAGAATTCTGAAATTAATACTGCATCTTTTATCGATTTTGAAAGAACTAATTTTGAAGACAAACCCTTGGACGATGAAAAATGCCTAGAGCTGTTTGAGGACAGCCAAAAGAATCAAGAAATTGCAGATTTTGTGCCCTTTGAACAGCCATATTTATAAAATTCCTGTTCAGAAATTTCTAAATTTAATTTCCATCCATGTTTTCCTAAAAGCTATTCAAAAATATCAGACTTGGAAGCATGTTGTTGATAGTAAATGTACAGAAGTTTTCCAGCCACCAATATCTTCAAATTTTGGTGCATTTCCATATAAATTTCAGCCGGAAAAATCTTATTTGTTGGTGGAAATTGTATGGGACAGATTGGTTTTCAGTTTGACATAAATTGCAGAAAACTCCAGCCATCTATTTTTTCAAATTTCAGTGTACTGACATGTAAATTTTCCGCTAGAAGTTATAATTTATATTATATTTGCTGGAAATTGTGTAAAACATCAAAGTATTGAATTTAGAATCTATGAGTGATTTTCAGCCATTAAATTATGAACAGAAATTAATTCCCAAATCCAAAACTTCATCATATATTTCATACTCGTGCATTTTTTAAGATATTTTGATGTTGGAACTTGGAGCAGCCCACACCTTTTACGTTTGAAGGTGTGAATGATATTTTGCATGTAGATTTGCCTTTGGAAAAACATGTTATCACCCAAACTCACACCCTTCAAGATAAAGTCCTAAACCTCTAGGTATAGGGTTAGTGAAACTAAGAGGGTTGCCATGTCACCACACCAAGCCCTCCTCTTCTGCTCTTTAGATTGGCTCTTCTCCAACACAAGGGAGGCTTCCCTAGGATAGGATTACTAAAGCTTGCAGTTAAGTTCAAGGTGAAATGAAGAGATAACATTAGCAAAACAGTTTACAACAACAAATAAGAAATAAGGATGAATGGATTGGAGACTAGTGTCTTATCCATTGGGTGAATGGAGTTTAAATGTCAACATGAAGGATTTTAAAGGAATGATTAGGAGAATTAGGGCAGCAGAGTACATACCCTCATCACTTCTAATAGCTTTACAAATTTTAGAAATTTGACTAAAGAAAAATACTAGACCAAATACTTCCAAATAATTTTAGGAGGATGATTGCCATGCAAAGATAAGAGAGCATATAACCAAGAGCTGAGATACATACTACAACCCCAACTTTTAATTGATAACCATCACATAAAAGAAGAAAAAGCTTCCTTACTTCATTAACACAAAACCATTAACAATTAAAGATCTCAACAATAAGTAAAACATGAGCACAGTGCCAGTCAAGAAACACATTAATTCACCATCCAAAGAAACCAATAGATATTCAATTAGGCTCAACGGGATTTCTCCTCAAATCCAACCATAAAAAATGAAAGAGAGAGCAAAGCTTTATATAGCTTTTAGCCCATATTCCTCCAATAAAATAGTGATAAACTCCTAGATCTAGCATAGGGAGGAGTAACAAACCAAAACCCTCCAACTAATCAACCAAATGTAATAAATGAGGTGGCCAAATCCACATGTACAAGTCTCAATGAATAAATAGGGGGTGCCTCAACAAATGAGAGATAATACCAAGTCAAAACCCCAAAGTGTAGCCTCCAAAAGCTCCCGAGTGTAGCACTCCAAGAGATAAGTTCCAATAAGCAATGAATGACCCTAGATCTAGGGTTTGACCACCTAGTTCTCCTCCAAAACTAAACAACCCCCATCATAAACGCAATAGATGCTCTCTAGGGTAGAGCACTCCAATAGATAAGGCATAGATATATGTGCAAACCAACTTCCAAGTAGAGCACTCCATCCATGAAGGCTAGGAATGAGACAAAGATGCTCTAGGGCTACATGTGTGGCTCTCCAAGGTTAATGCTCAACCATAAATCATGGATAAATGTGCAAGATAGATCCAATAAAGTTGAACATAGAAAGTAGTTGAAGTAACCTCCTAGGTGGATGCTTTGACCTCATCAATGTGTAATGAATGCCCTCTAACTAAAAAAAGTCTGTATATCAACTAGGCTCATCAATGTTTACAAAAGATAGATTCATGAACTAAGGAAACCATAAAAGAGTAAAATTGTCCACAATATTTTACCAACTCCATGAGTATGCCTCCACAGGGACACTTGCCAATAGAAAGAAGCAAGTGGAGTGTTCCATGCATAATGGTAGCCAAAAGTTCTAAAATGCCATCCATGTGCTAGAGCACTCTAAAGGAAATCAACCACAGGCCATATTTGGGTGCAAAATATACTCAAAGAGCTAGAACGCTCCAACCCTAAGTCACCTCCAATCTAAAATCATTCCAAAATAGCAGGAGTGTTCCTCCAAAAGTGATACATAACGATGCCAAAATGTCATCCAAGTCTAGATACAAGAGAGTGCTCAATGGAAAATGAGTGTTGAGCCATGAACATATGTTAGAAAGGAGAGCGCTCCATAAAGAATCAACAACCAAGCATCTCTGAGACTCAAATACATCATATGTGCTAGAGCATTCCAAGGAGTATCAACTCTATACTATCCATGGGTATGAATAAATACAAAGATCTGAAGTGCTCCATGGAAAACCATTAACAAAGAGTTCTCAAGCATTAAACATGTTCAAAGAGTTAAATCACTCTAGTAGAAACCCTCCATTTGTCATCAAATCAACCAAAGATGCCAAGTGTGCCACTAAAATTGGTAACATATGTCATTAAGATGCTGTACCAAACCAAAACTACTAGTGCGCTCTCATGGGAGAGCCTCCAAAAGCCTTCAATCCATACAAATGAGCCAATTGCGCCATGAATAAGGATTGTCCATGCCATGAATTTGCCAAGTATATCACAAATGCTAAGGCGATCCAAGGAAAACTCACCACAAGTCATTTCTATGTGTGAATCATGATCAATGAGCAAAAGCGCTCTATAAGATAAGATGATCTATGTTTTTAATTATAAAAAATTAAAAAAAAAAATATATATATATATATATATATATATATATATATATAATAACCAGAAAGTGATAGGGCCCTCCATCAATAAGTGAGAAATGTGTTATGAACAAACAATGCATAAGTGAAATCCACCATCACCTTCTAGCTAGGAAGCTTCAAAGTTCAAACCCTCATAAACACATCCATAATCATCCATAGGCAATGCTTGATCAAAATAGCACTTACTAACACTTCTCAATCCTAGGAAAACCCTAAGTTGATGGGTTCCCAATACATAATACACAAAGTGTTAGAAAAACATTTAAGAAAGATACACTCCAAGCATGCCAATATCCAATATGAGAGCACAAGAGACATCCAACCACCACGCCATAGCAACTAGCACAAATAGATCCATCCATCAAGCAATCATCAACTAGGGCATCATTACAACATGAAGCACAACTTTAGCATCAATCAGCTCCATCAAATATCAATCAATCCCTTATGATAAAATCACATGCCAAAAATTTCCTAGTTACCCCTTCAGAACGTTTTTTAGATTGATGAAAGTCTACCATATGTTAGACAATGGCAACAAGGAAGGTCTTCTATCATTGCATGTGTCCTTGCATGCTAGAAGACATAAAGCAAAATGCCAAATGTATTAATGTTATTTTCCTAAGTTTACGCTTAGAAAAGGACATTAAGTGATCTAATTATTAAATGACTTAATGGATTTACTTTTTATAAAGTTAAAGTGAAAATCATTTAAGTGATGGCTAATCTAATCTTGACCATTGATCTCACCGAAGGATCTCATCCATTGATCCATAGTGAGGGTTAGGGTTTTCGCTTGGCCATTGAGTTAAAAGAAGATTTGGTGGAGAGGATACACAGAGAAAAATAGAGAAGTTAGAGGAAGAAGCTTGTAGAGAAGACAGAGGAGCACTCATCCGGAGGACTCACCGACTGATCAAGCAGCACTGAGCCGTATGAGATCGTTGAGAGGGATGTCGTACACGTCAGGAAGAGGTCGTACAGCAGCCATACGGATTTCGTACAGCTGACGCGTGACCGTACGGATTTTGTACTGCTGATGCAAGAGGTCGTACAGCTGTGCAAGGGAGTCGTACTGATTTGTTGGGTTTACTCAATGATTCGCAGAGGTTCTATTTTGCCAGGTTGGATGAAATGATATACTGGATTGTATTTGTTCCATATCTTCATAATAAAATTTCTTATATGACTGTTGCACCGGTTTTCCCATCCTGGGTTTTTCGAGGGTTTCCATACCCAAAAATATTGTGGCTCTATTGATGTTATTATTGTTATATGTTTCTCAGCATTTATTTTTCGTTGCATTACTAGTAAAGAAACTCATGTGTGGTTATCAGTAAAAATTAAAATATATACTATGTAGCTCAAGATTGAGTTTTAAGGAAATTTACACCATATATTTTAGAGCATTATTTATGTTGGAGTTTGTGCAACTTCGAAAGGTATTCTTCACTTGTACCTCCTACGGGAGTTTGAACTTGTTGTAATCCATCATATAAACCCTAGAAAAAACAATGTAAACCTTGGGGTGAAAAGCCAGCAATAAAAATAAAAATAAAATTATGAAAAGGTATTTTATTGCTCCCCCAAGAGAAGTCAGTAGTGGAAAAACAGTATAAATAGGAGGCGCCCCTCCCCATTATAACACACTGTCACACAAGTGAAAATTCGCATCACTTGGAGAGAGAAGTTCTCACCTGCTGAAGGAGACGACTGTTTTGGGGTTTCTATCTCTGGAAAATACTTCCATCTTTTCTCTCTCTTATTTGTACACTGATCTCAGAATTATTATCTCTATACGAAGGTTGCTAGGTTTTCTCCCATTTGGGTTTCCAAGGATAAAAATCCTTGTGTTATTGTTTTGTGCTTTGTCTTTCTTCTAGTGATCTTATTGGTAAATGCGATTAAGATATATTGTTATAATCTTATGAAAATCTAACATGGTATCAAAGCAGTGCTAGAAGAAGTCATTGTCGAAACTCTGTCGAAAACCTGACGAAACTAGGGTTTCATCTTTCAAGCCTTCACTCAATTTTTGGCGGAAAAAGAGCCATGGGAATTTTGCTCCAAGGAGGGCACATCTTTTGGTGAAGCAAAATTCAATTCTAAGAATTTTCAAATTTTGACCTAATTCAGGAGTTGCAACAGAAATTAGGGTTTCAATTTTTGGCCTATTTTCTCGACAATTTTGTCTCGACTCTACCTCTTCACAACTTGCCTCGGGCGCATTTATCTATGTAGTCAGTTTTCCAAAACTCCAACTTTCATTTTTGACCTAGCCCCTGCTAGGGTTTCAGATCCATATCTGCACTCAAGATGATCAACATGAAAGTTGAAGATCGTTTGGAAGGGGCTTCCAACTTCATCCCCTGGAAGTCTAGGGTTCTTGTTCTGTTAGAAGAAAATGACCTATTACAATTTGTAAATGCAAAGGTCCCAAAACCAGAAGCCAAAGAGGACAAACCTCGCTGGAGGAAGAATGGTGCCAAAGCAAGAAGGATTTTGGTGGACTCAATTAGAGACCACTTGGTTCATCAGATCTCAAGAAAGACGACAGCGAGGAAGATGTTCAAAACCTTGAAGAAGCTATTTGAACACAGTAGCATCAATGTGACTCTCACATTGAGGAATAAATTGTCGAATATGAAGATGACGAAGTCCGAGAATATTGCCTCATATTTCATGAGGATCACGGAGATCTGGGACAAGCTAAAGTCCAGTGGAGACAATCTTGCAGAAAAGGATCTCGTTATGACCACCTAAAATGGTCTCCCACCATCTTGGGAGTCTTTCATCCAAACTATAAGTGGTCGAACCAAGTTTCCCAAATTTGATAAGCCATGAGCAGAATGCACTCAGGAAGAGACAAGAATAGCAGCACGCCAAAGACTTCATGTCACTCAACCTAAGGAAAATCAAGCGTTTGTATCTCATGCCAAGAAAGACAAGGGAAGGGAAAGGAAGTCGTACAATCACAAGCACCAAGATAAGAGATCAAGACCTCCCCCAAATTAGAAGAAACAAAAGAAGGATCTATCTCAGATCCAATGATGTAGGTGTAAGAAATACGGTCATTATCCCAATAGTTGTCCAAGCTCACACAAAAGGAAGCATGAAGCTCCAACTACTGATGTAGAAGAAGATCATCACAAGAAACAGAAGAATAAAGATCATACTAAATTCTTCTTCATATCAGCTCTATCACGTATTGTTCCCACCACTAGTGATACTTGGCTCATAGATAGTGGTACATCTAGACACATGGCGGGATATAAAGAAAATCTCTCAGAAGTAGTTGAGAAAGATTCTCATCTCTGTGTTGTACTTTGAGATGATGCTAACTACAATGTGAAGGGATCTAGGGCTACCTCCCTTCAGCTAGAGTCTAGTGATATTGTACACTTAAGTGATGTGCTCTATGTACCTGGTATGAAAAGAAATCTTGTTTCCATCTCAGCCCTAGAAGACAAAGGATATAAAGTAGCATTTTCAGATGGAAAAGTACTTGCTTGGCAGAAGAACTCAAGCATGGACACAGCCAAAGTAATTGGTATGAGAGAGGAGTGCTTGTACCAAATGAATACTCTACCAATTCAAGCCCTAGTCCATGACTCTTCAAGTATGGATGAGCTATGGCATAGAAGACTAGCTCATTTAAATTACAGAGCTCTCCCAGCAGTAAAGAACATAGTTACAGGTATACCAATGCTACAGGTAGACCATGATAGAACATGTAGAGGATGTGCACTTGGAAAGAATGCCAAGAAATCCTTCCCAAGTAGTGAGAGCAGATCCAAAGAAATCCTGGATCTAGTGCACTCTAACTTGTGCGACCCAATGACAGTTGCTTCATTGGGAGGATATCATTACTATGTGACTTTCATTGATGACTACTCACCGAAGACTTGGATATACTTTCTCAAGACCAAGGAATCCGAGGAAGTAGTCAGCAAGTTCAAAGAATTCAAAGCACAAGTCCAAAATTTGTCTGGGAAGAGGATCAAGATCCTAAGATCAGATAATGGTGGAGAATACACCTCTACAGAATTCAATGATTTCTGCAAGGAAGCAGGAATTAAGAGGGAGCTCACAGTTCCCTACAACCCCCGGCAAAACGGGGTTGCTGAAAGAAAGAACAAAACAATTGTGGAGGCATCCAAAGCCATGATAAATGACCAGAGTCTACCTATGTTCTTATGGGCAGAAGCATCCAGAACAGTTGTATATGTACAGAACAAATGCCTACATAAGGCAGTAAAGAACATGACCCCAGAAAAAGAGTGAAACCAGAAGTGGGTCACCTCCAAATCTTTGGTTGTCCAGTCTACATTCATGTGCCCAAGGAGAAAAGGACGAAGTTATAACCTTCAGGCAAGAAAGGAACCTTCATGGCATACAGTGAATCTTCAAAGGCCTACAGAATTTATATCTCAGGATTCAGATAGATTGAAGTAGCAAGGATGTGACCTTTGAAGAAGAAATGGTTGTCAAGAAAGGCGGAGGATCAAACATGGAGATCGATGATGAGGAGATGCTAGGATCAGAGGAGATGAGATCATCTTCCCCTCGAGCTCAGAGGCAGTTAGCAGAGAAAGATGAACCCATCGATACCATTGATGAAGTCGTGACAGTTGATGATCCCAAAAATATTGCAGTAAGCCAGAAAAGACCTAGGTGGGCACAACAGACCTTACAAGAAGCAAAGGGGCATGAAGGTCCACATGGCACTTTCTGAGAAAGCAAAAGACCTCGGAGGTTCTCCAGTTATGTAGCATTGATGAGTCACATCATTGACTCAGAACCCACCACTTATGAAGAAGCATCCAGACACCAAGTTTGGGAGGATGCCATGGTGGAAGAATATCAATCCATCATGAAGAATGATGTGTGGGAGATTGTACCGAGACCCAAGGGGAAGTCAGTTGTAACTTCCAAGTGGTTATACAAAATCAAGCATGGAGCAGATGGGAGCATTGAAAAAAACAAGGCTAGATTTGTTGTTAGAGGGTTATCTCAGAAAGAGGGAGTCGATTAAGATGAGACATTTGCTCTTGTGGCTCGATATACTTCCATCAGATCAATCATTGCTATTGTTTCAGCTATGGGATGGAAGTTGCATCAGATGGATGTCAAGACAACCTTTCTCAATGGTATTATTGAGGAAGAAGTATATATTGAACAACCAAAAGGGTTTGTTGTCCATGGAAAGTAGTCTCATGTATGCAAGCTGAAAAAGGATTTATATGGACTTAAGCAAGCACCTCGTGCTTGGTATGGACAAATAGACGGATTCCTGGTGAGTCTGGGATTCACCAAGAGTGATGCAGCCCCAACATTTCCTACAAGGTTGTGAATGATGAGCCACAAATTTTGGTACTATATGTCGATGACCGGTTTCTCACTGGAAATGAGAAACTTATCATATGGTGTAAGAAGGAACTCGCCTCTAAGTTCGAAATGAAGGATCTTGGATTGATGGATTACTTCTTGGGATTTGAAGTATGGCAGAGGTAGAAGGAGATTTTCCTAGGTCAAGGAAAATACACCATATATATATTGAAGAGATTCGAAATGTTGGATTGCAAGTCCATCGCTACTCTGATGGATGCAAATTTGAAGAAGCTGAGAGATTCTGCTTCAGATTCAAATTTGATCGATCCCACCATGTATCGCCTACTGGTTGGGTCCTTGATGTATCTGACGAATACCAGACCAGATATTTGTTTTGTTGTGAATGCCCTCAGTTAGTTCATGTGCGAACCAAGGCAGATTCAGTGGATTGCTGCAAAACATGTGCTCAGATACTTACGTGGCACTGTGGGATATGGTCTACGATATGATTCAAAATGTGACTTGAAATTGCAAGGGTTTACAGGCTCAGATTGGGTCGGATGCACTTCAGATAGGAAGAGTACTTCAGGATGTTGTTTCAGTCTGGGTTCTACAGTAATTTCCTAGTGCAGTAGAAAGCAGAACTCAATAGCTCTCGGTAGCTCTCAGTACTGCAAAGGCCCAGTATATGGCTGCTAGTTCAACAGCACAAGAAGCAGTTTGGCTTCGTAAACTTCTTGCAGGATTGTTTGGCTAGATTCCATAGCCAACAATGATTCACTGTGATAACCAGAGTTGTGTGCAGATGTCAGTGAACCCTGTTTTTCACGACAAGTCAAAGCACATAGAAATTCAAAAATCACTTCATATGTGATATGGTGCAGAAAGGTGCGGTCAAGCTACAGATAAAACTTGTTGATGAAGACCAAAGAATCCCTTCCTTATTGAGAGGGAGTGTTGGAGTTTGTGCAACTTCGGAAGACATTCTTCACTTGTACCTCCTACGAGAGTTTGAACTTGTTGTAATCCATCATACAAACCCTAGAAAGAACAATGTAAAACTTGGGGTGAAAAGCCAGCAATAAAAATAAAAATAAAATTATGACAAGGTATTTTATTGCTCCCCCAAGATAAGTCGGCCACACTTAATTTTCTTCGTGGAAAAACAGTATAAATAGGAGGCACCCCTTCTCATTATAACACACTGTCACACAAGTGAAAGATCGCATCACTTGGAGAGAGAAGTTCGCACCTGCAGAAGGAGAAGACTGTTATGGGGTTTCTATCTCTGAAAAATACTTTCATATTTTCTCTCTTATTTGTACACTGATCTCAAAATTATTATCTATATACGAAGGTTGCTAGGTTTTTTCCCATTTGGGTTTCCCAGGATAAAAATCCTTGTGTTATTGTTGTGTGCTTTGTCTTTCTTCTACTGATCCTATTGGTAACTGCAATTAAGATACTCCTATAATCTTATGAAGATCTAACAATTTCAGCCCCCTTCAACTTTGTATTGATATAGCATGTGCTAAAACATGCTTTTCTTTTTTGGAATTTCATATTCGTCGCCATATGTAGAGTAAATTTATTTTGCAACCATGAAATAAGGGAAATTCCAACATACATAGACCTAATTTTTAATGTAGCCTTTATTTGCTTTATTACCAAACACAAAGGAGGAATTAATGGCCTTGAGAAGATTCTAGCATTGTTACATCCGTTGTATGATTTCACCTAGCATCTTGTTTCATCCCAAGTTAGAATAGGGTAGGATAAATAAGCTCAACATATAAGAGCACTGGCTTCTTTTTAAAGATTTTTTGGAATTGTTAAAGCCAAGTTTTTTAACCATGTTTGATGTATATGAAATAAACATGTGGGGTTTTGGGATGTGAATTAAGCCATCCCACCACATAGTTTCTCTTGCTTTCATGCTTGTTGGAGATTTTGAAGTTCTCATGCACTCTTCTTCAAAGAGTACATGTCCCCAAGTTGAGCTTGTTGCTACCCCTCATATTAAATGAGTGTTGTCGCTCTTGACCGGCGCACGTGTGTCAAAGCCCAAAAGTAGGCACACCGGCCTAGGGGCAAGGTTCAGTTCCCGAATTTTGAAGATTATGCTTCATTGACATTTATGGGAGATCATATTGCAGATCTTGATTCTCACATGGCGACTCCACAGAGGGACAAAGCCCTTGTCCTTTTGCAGATCTGAAGACTTTATTAGGTGTAGAGGTGAGCACACTCATAAATTATAAGGCTTTCAAGCTCACCTTGGAGACTCCATAGTTCGGTTTGAGGTATGACTATATGCATATTGTAGAATCAATACTTCATTATTTGAGAATATGGATGATAAAATGGAAGAACTTTGAGCTCTCTTGCACGAAGCCTTCACCCCACTAGATTTCTCAGGTATCCATGGATTTCCTAATGGTTGCTATAAAAGAGTACTTAGAATTGTTCCCGAGTTCTTTGGAAATGATGAGCACTCGGCCATCTGTCATATTGTTTCTTTTTGCAAGTTGATGGCAGAGCTCAAGGTTTACCATGAGGATGATCTCATGATTGTATTTGCTTTATCCTCGGAGGGAGATGCACAAAGTTGGTTAAATAACCTTTGGGAAAAAGGCAGACTCAATGGCAAAGTTTTTCGAGAAGTTTCTCCTTCGCTAGCATGAAGGAACAGTTGATGAGATTGAGCAGCTTGCCAAAGAGTATGATGCCCTCCTCCCCATAACACAGCCTGAATCTGAGGAAATCCATGAAGAACATTCTGAAGATGAAAGAGGTCAGCCTGAAGAAAAGATCATTGAAGACCCGATTGAGGGAACATTACAAGAACCCTTGGTTGAAAACATTTTTGTAGAGCTTCCTGATATTTCCGAAATAGAAAAAATTGAAAATATGGAGTTGACTCATGTGTATATCACTGAAGTTCATCTTGAGCAGCGTTATGATGGAGGTTTGTATATGAACCATATCAACCAATGGATAAAGGATTCTTGTGCAAATTCTATTTCTTTCTGCCATAACTTCGATGATTTCATGCCTCCTAACAATCCGATATTGCAGTACAAATTTATTCATGAGCAAATTTTAAGACATCTCTGTTCTATGATGATTTTGTCCCTATTTTTGTCTCTAACCAAGCACAAAAAAAAGCAATTTGGCATGGAAAAGATGCTAGAGCGGTTCCACTGATTATATGCATATACCTAACAGGTTCTAGTCTCATGATAAGTTAGAGTAGGTAGGGTGAATAAGGCTCTTGCATGAGCATTTACGTTATTGTTTGGCTTATGCCTTTTCATTTCAAGTTTGTAATAAGCATGTGGTTTCGGGATATGAATTGAGCTATCCCCGCTGTTAAAAATCAGACCTCTGTTCACTTACAGATTTTGTCAAACACTTCATAAACCATCAATATCAGGCCTCAACAGTAAACCACAATCGAGCACATTAATTAACTATTTAATGGAACTATCCTGTAGGCTGATATACTGTTTATAAAGCACATTTAGCAGCAGAAAAACATAAATAGCAGCAGACTGTAACACACATTTTAAGACACAGTACTTTGGCCAAAATAGACCCTGGAAAAACCCCACACCTTGGGGAAAACCAGTGAGAGAGAAGATATTTTTTGTTATGAAGGGAAAAACTCAGAAATTTCTCTTTCAACTACAGAAATTTCTCATGCACAATTTACAATGTACGAATCTCAGCTTAAACCAACAGTACTTATCTCATTCTCAGACCACAACCATGAAGCTGTGCTCATGCATGCTGCAAACATTCACAGTAATAAATATCAGCATTTATGACTGTACTTTTCCTTGAGAAATGTGCCCAAAATCTGCCTCGAACTATGTGCCCTTTTCAGCAATAAATATCAGCATTTATTACTGTACCTATCCTTGGAAAACGCGCCCAGTATCAGCCTCGAACTCTGTGCAAACTTCAGCAATAAATATCAGCATTTATTACTGTACCTTCCCTTGGAAAACGTGCCCAGTATCAGCCTCGAAATCTGTGCAAACTCAGCAGTACGGCCCAGCATTAATGGTTGCTTGCTGCCTTGGTTTTCGTGCCCTAGACTCCTCTAGAAATCGTGCCCTTCATGCATCTTCCACTTCTCTCTCTTCTCTCCAAGCTGCTCCTTGGAACTCGAGCCTCTTCAAGAATTGTCTCTTGAATAATGTGCCAAATGAAGTCTCATGCACTTTATTTACCCCATTAGGGTTATTCTCATGACTTTTCACCTTCAACGGTCGAGATTAGATCTTGGCTAAGAGATCTATGGTTGGGATCTAATCTTTCACTCACTTAAATCTCCTAAGTGAACTTTACAACAAATTTTTTCTTTTTGAAAAGTCACATCACCCTAAATATTTAAAAGTACACTTTATGACTTAAAGTCACTTTAAAAACATAAAAAAGTGAAACTCACTTTTAAATCATAAAGTCACATCAAAAAGGTACTTTAATAAAAACACATTACTAAAGTCACTTTAAGAATATAAATGAGACTCCAAGTTAATGACCCCTGCACCTAGGCACCTGATGCAGGAGTGCCACCGAGCTATCAAAAACTAACACTCCTTCTTAGCGAGGGAGGTACTACTGTCATCAGCTCCACCTGGATCTCTCCCTCCAATAACTGAAGCTCCCTCTGAATCTGAATGCCTATCAGATCTCTGCACTGGAACAACTGCTGAAGGTCTCCGTCTGACAACTCTGAACTGAGAGTTCTCCTCACTCTCCTGCTCATCCTGAAGAACCATATCATACCAACTCTGTTTCCTCACAGAGTTGGATGAATCCTCCACACTGACAGCCACTGCTGCTGCCACTGAGTCTGATCTCTCACCAGGCTCACCATCCACCGGATGCCCCAAAACTCGGTACATCCGGCCATCACGGATGCCAAGCAAACTCGCTGCACCCAGGCCCCCACTCACCGGATATACATAAACATGCCCACTCACATGAAGAACCGCATATCCGTCATCCTCCAAAGCTGAAACTGAGACCAAGCTCCTCTTCAGCTCTGGAACAAACAACACATCGCCAACCTCCAGATAACCACCAGACTCGAGTTGGAATAGGACTTTTCCAACTCCTTCTACTGCATGGGTGCCGACATACCCATCCTCAGTCAGTATAACTCTGTCAATATCTGTCAACTCTCAGAAAACTGCTCGTATCCCCGTCATATGGCGTGCTGCTCCGCTATCTATGTACCATGCTCCAGTATCCAAACTCTCGGCTACACTACTGTCTGAAAGAATTGAGACGAGCGAGAATTCCCTCTCGAATTCCTTCGCAAAATCTCCCACTTCAGCTGAAGAGGCTTTCTCAGGCTCTTCTTTCTTCTTGTTCTTCTTCTTGTTGGGACACTGCCCAGCATAGTGACCATAACTCTGGCCAGCAAAGCATTTTACTTTGCTCAAGTCTTTGGCTCCACTGCTCGAGCCACCCTTTTTCTTTCTACCCTTAGCTGAAAGGGCCACATTCTCTTCATCAGCAACTTGCTCAGTCTTCCCTTCTCGGATCTCCTCCTGAGTAAAATCATCCCATAGTCTTTCCCAAGAGGGAAAGTTCTCTCTGCCAACTACACACTTCACGAACACGTCCCACTCCTTAGTGAAGCCCTCCAGGGCTATCCGCACTAGCTCGGGATGAGGAATCACCTCACCAACTGCACTCAATTCATCTTTTATCTGTCCGAGTCTAGTGAGGTAAGAGGCTACATTCTCACCTCTCACCATCTTAGTGCCATGAAGCTTATCTTTTAAGGCCATTTTACGATTTTCATTCTTGTTCTCATACAAACTTTTTAAAGTATTCCACATCCCCTTAGCAGTTAGTTTCTCTGCCAAATGTGGGATGAGGTGATCTTGAACACCATCCAAAAGCAGTCTCTGCGTTCTGGCCTCCTTCACCTCATGTATGTCAAGGGCTATAGGATCAGCTGCGGGAGGAGCCACTGTGGTACTAACAAAGGCCCATAACTTGTTTTCCTTGAGAACAGCTGTCATCCATGCTTTCCACTGTAAGTAGTTGGAAATCCCTTCCAACCTATCTTCATACCGGATGCAAGCCATCATTCTCTTCTGCTCTTTTTTCAACAAAGCACACTCTGCCTTCTTTGACCAAAAATATCAGCTGTACTGAACCAGCACTTCTCTACTCACTCTCAGCAAAAAAATAAATTAACAGACAGCTGTTACTTCACATGCACTAGCATCAAAAAATCAGCACTTCTCTGCTGCCCAACAGTGTACTGAAATCTCAGAGCCCTAGCTCTGATACCATGTTAAAAATCAGACCTCTGTTCACTTACAGATTTTGTCAAACACTTCATAAACCATCAATATCAGGCCTCAACAGTAAACCACAATCAAGCACATTAATTAACCATTTAATGGAACTATCCTGTAGGCTGATATACTGTTTATAAAGCACATTTAGCAGCGGAAAAACATAAATAGCAGCAGACTGTAACACACATTTTAAGACACAGTACTTTGGCCAAAATAGACCCTGGAAAAACCCCACACCTTGGGGAAAACCAGTGAGAAAGAAGATATTTTATTATGAAGGGAAAAACTCAGAAATTTCTCTTTCAACTACAGAAATTTCTCATGCACAATTTACAATGTACGAATCTCAGCTTAAAACCAACAGTACTTATCTCATTCTCAGACCACAACCATGAAGCTGTGCTCATGCATGCTGCAAACATTCACAGTAATAAATATCAGCATTTATGACTGTACTTTTCCTTGAGAAATGTGCCCAGAATCTGCCTCGAACTATGTGCCCTTTTCAGCAATAAATATCAGCATTTATTACTGTACCTATCATTGGAAAACGCGCCCAGTATCAGCCTCGAACTCTGTGCAAACTTCAGCAATAAATATCAGCATTTATTACTGTACCTTCCCTTGGAAAACGTGCCCAGTATCAGCCTCGAAATCTGTGCAAACTTCAGCAATAAATATCAGCATTTATTACTGTACCTTCCCTTGGAAAACGTGCCCAGTATCAGCCTCGAAATCTGTGCAAACTCAACAGTACGGCCCAGCATTAATGGTTGCTTGCTGCCTTGGTTTTCGTGCCCTAGACTCCTCTAGAAATCGTGCCCTTCATGCATCTTCCACTTCTCTCTCTTCTCTCCAAGCTGCTCCTTGGAACTCGAGCCTCTTCAAGAATTCTCTCTTGAATAATGTGCCAAATGAAGTCTCATGCACTTTATTTACCCCATTACGGTTATTCTCATGACTTTTCACCTTCAACGGTCGAGATTAGATCTTGGCCAAGAGATCTATGGCTGGGATCTAATCTTTCACTCACTTAAATCTCCTAAGTGAACTTTACAACAAATTTTTTCTTTTTGAAAAGTCACATCACCCTAAATATTTAAAAGTACACTTTATGACTTAAAGTCACTTTAAAAACATAATAAAGTGAAACTCACTTTTAAATCATAAAGTCACATCAAAAAGGTACTTTAATAAAAACACATTACTAAAGTCACTTTAAGAATATAAATGAGACTCCAAGTTAATGACCCCTGCACCTAGGCACCTGATGCAGGAGTGCCACCGAGCTAACAAAAACTAACACCCGCCACATTGTTATCTGATTTTTTCAAGTTGGTCTACAATAAGAGAATCTGAGGTTCTCATGTACTCTCGAGGAGAACACACGTCCCCATATGGAGCCAGATGTTACCACCTCACTTTGGAAGGGGTGTCCACTTCCTCTAAAAAGAAAAACCATCAAGGGGCCGACACCTTGGAAAAAGCTACTGGCCATATTTTCAGCTCATATTTGAATTTTGAATAAGCTTTGTAGCAGCATGTGGTTTTCCTCAAGCAACATACCTAGGTACCTGTCGTATGCTTTTTTGAAGGAAATATCACACCAGAAATACAGCCTCCAAAGATCTGCAAACATGCACAAATAAAGAATTATAGTTGGGTTGCATATTTTCCTCAATCCATCTCTTTTTGATAGCGGGAAGTGACCTTCTCTCGAGTTTTAAAGCTTAGCCTTCACATCAGAATAAAAGGAGGGAGTCTTATAAATAGCAGATCTCTCGATGGAGTGAGAGTCTTTTAAAATTGAACAAAGTTGGCATTGGCAGGGCATATACATGAAGTCGTGGATTTTGGATGGAATTCCACATTTTTTGTTGACTAAACAGTCGTCTGGGTGTATCCTTACATCACGATCAGGTTTGGAGCAGCGCTGGCAGTCAAGTGCATGAGAGTAATTTTGGTCGTAAGCATTTATAGTTGTGAGCAAGGAAATCGTCTTTTGATAAAATCGACAGTTGTGTAGAGGGTCCGATGTTGTAAAATCCTCAATCCAAACATTGCCAACTAGCTATTGTGGACAAGGGCCGTCGATTTTCCAAAGCTGTCGGCAGCATCATTTTATATAAATCTATGTAAACTTTAGCATTTTCTCTGAAGACTCTTTTGGGTCTCGATTTATTTTAGTGGGCCACAGGTAACCACTCGTAGAGTGAGATTGGCCGCTAATGGCACGAAGTTTTTGTTTGGAGCATAAAACATGGCTATCCACCAACCCACGCTTGCAGCCAATTGCTAGGAATTCCATCTAAAAGACAAAACCGACTTCTTTATTAAGCAATCGAGCGGAGGTGTTTTACACAGCCACATGGATTTTTATGAGCATCATGACGAACAGTCTTGTTGCTATTTGGAGCAGGCAACATAAAATATTTATGTGATTGAGTCATTGTTGAACTCAACTAGCAGATGATTACCCTGAGAATTTTCCACGTTGAATAAAGTTAGGTAGCCAATAAAGTTCCTGTAGCAGCCAAGTCATGAAGTTTTATGAGCAGCACTTGTCTACATATCAATTGTTTTTATTTTTTTAGCCGATTCACATGAAAATTGGGAGCAACCATCGTTGCCACCTATTTGGAGCAGTTACATATCAAGCATTTTACTTGGCAGTCAATGGTGGGGTGTGAAGCTTATGGAGAGTTCTGTCTTGTCTTGTTAGCTATTAGAGAGTGTCAGGATTTTGCGTTAGGTTTTAGAGCAGCTAAACGCCACTTCATATGGACCCACATATCATCTCCATCGGTTAGTCATTGATAGGAGATCATCCATTGATAAAAAACCAACCTAGATCCAAATCCTAGGCTCTATCAAGCACCAAGAGGGATCAAATCTCTCGAGGTGCAAACCTCTTCTTACGTATTGCACTCGTTGAGCTATCAACTTTGGTGTGTCCTATATATAGCCATTGATTTGATTCAAACTAAAACACACATCTTTTTATTTAAGGTCGACATATAATATTTTTATTATTAATATTTAATATTATTTATGGCTGACATAATATTTATTATTATTTTTTATTTTGTTTTGAACGAACATTACAACATCTCCCCCATACATGGTTTTAAAACCATGTGCAAGGCCCTCCTAAAACCATGGGTTGTTTAGGAGGCCTTGGACATGATCTTAAAACCATTTGCAAGACCCTCATAAACCATGTACAATAAAACCATGGGTCGTTTAGGAGGCCTTGCACATGGTTTTAAAACCATGTGCAAGGCCCTCCTAAGCCATGTACAATAAAACCATGGGTTGTTTAGAAGCCCTTGCACGCGGATAATTCAATTTTTTATTTTTTATTATTTTGATAGGTAGGAACATTACAACAACTCCCCCATATTGTGTTTTTCTTCTCACCCACATTTTTTTCGCGAATAATTAAATTTTTAATTTTTTATTGTTTTGTTAGGTAGGAACATTACTACATCTCCTCCATATTAGGTTGTTTTTCTGGCCAACATTTATTTTGGCGGATAATTAAAAAAAAATTATTTATTACTTTTTACTTAATTTATTTATAGCTGACATTTACAAGTGTAACGTTACATAACATTACAAGATCTCCCCCATACTGGGTTGTAGAGCGCCTCTCACCGCAATCATTTTTTATCTAGCAGTTGTCCGATATTAAATCGCCATTTAGCCATTGTATGAGAAGGCCACGACTTGTGGGATCCCACATGGAAATAGCCACTCGAGTTTTATGATCTGATTGCATTTGGTTGCCCTTATTTTACTTTTTGAAAAGAAAGGTGAGAAAGGCTTTTTGGGTCTATAAAAAGGACCTACTTTCTCTACTTTCTCTTTTGTAAGGATGGAAAAAAGTGGGGATATTTCTTTCCTCGGATCTTAATAGAAAAATAAATATCAGTTTGGGTTTTTATGGATGTGTAATTAAGCACTCATCTAGTGTGTGGCGTGAACTTGTAGAGCTTCAATGTATGGGTGATTGTTGCTAGAAGTTAATTTTATTTTCTATGTTTGCGTCGGAGACCATAAACGGATGATATCACTGTGTTGGAAGGTGAAAACTCTTAGCAGCTACTAGCCTTTTCCCTTTGTGAGCATGTTTGTACGGGCATTGATGTTTACATTTAATCTAGCTTGATTGTGTAGTATTGATCCTTTGCATGCACAGCGCATCTCCTGCAATTAGGAGGAAGTAAATCTAATAGTCGCACCATTGACTAATCAGGGTTTGCTCAATCATGTGACCTGTCCCCTTTAGTCACATATGACACAAGGCCCTCATGAGTTCTCCTTTTGACTCCATTTTCCCTTTTAATATACTGGCACTGGTCTCTTTGTGAGGACTGATCTTTCCCTCTCTCCCATCACTCATTTAAATTACATCTATACTACAACTTTTTCTCTAAGGCAACCTCTTCAATTTCACCTTGTCCGCCATTGTTCTTGCCCTAGTGATCTTAACCTTAGGGAAGCCCCCCTTGAGTTGGAGAAGAGCCAACCTGAAGTGAGGAAGAGAGGAGTGTGATCACAGTGGCTGCTCTTTTCACAGTTGCCATCGGGTCGGTGTGCCTACTTTTGGGCTTTGACACATGCATGTCGGTCAATAGCAGAAACATTTTTATCACGTTGATTGGGATTTGCAGCTAGTAGATTTGGAGCATTGAATTGACTTGGTGGGAGACTTCTTCATTGGGCCCCTTCCCTTCGTGACACTTAATGGGGATCTTTTGTGAAGAGGACTTGCTTCTTTTGATGATCATGTTGGGTGGAGGTTGTTTCAATTGCATCATATGGAGGCATTCTTCAAGTTGGATCAATGATTGGAGAAACACCTAGTTGTTTCCTCAAGCTCTTATCACTACTTTCACTTGGTTGTTGCATTGTAGTTCATAACTTGTTCTTAGTTGTTAGTATCCTCTAGCATGGTGGTGCATTTTCCTACTGTTTTCCTAAGCAGCATCGACATTCCATCACATTTCCATCATTTTACCTAGGTAATTTGCATATTTCATCGTAATTTCACTTTCTACCTAGGTAGAATCCATATTACACTTACACCATCATTTGACCTTTCCTAGAGGGCACATGACACATACTGATTTCATTTCCCTAAGTTTTAATTCATTTTAACCCTTCATTTTGCCACATTTCCACTTTTCAGCATTTCTAGTGTGAAACTGGTTAGTGATATTTTCATTTACAAATTAATTAAATCCAAACCTTAGGTCGTGCACTGTAATAATTTTCCTAAAGTTGACATTAGGTTTTCTTTTTTTAGCGCCATTCCCTAAGTTTTAATTCAATCACTCACTAGGAAATGCAACTTTAAGTCATATGGCACACTTTTTGAGGGTAGCATCCCCACTTTGGCACACATTTTTAGGCAAAACACTAAAATAAGAATATTTAATTGTGCCTCTCTTAACAAATTCGATTTTGACCATATCACTTCATCCATTTACACATTCCTCAATAAACATTAGGTGGAGCGCTCCTCTAGGTGGTCCACTTGTTCACACATTGTACATCAAATGAAGTAGTTGAAGGTTGGTTAGATTTATCTCTCTTGGTGTTGAATTTTAGCATTTGCATATATTCTTTAATTTTGCAGACTGTAAGATAGATAAAAATAAGACAAGTGCAGTAAATAATCAAACATCAACACACATGAACACCAGATGTTTTCACAAGGATACCTTTAAAGGGCAAAAACCCCAAAGCACTAGTAATTCATCCCTTAAATGACATAACTGAGTCTGTTGCAGCAATAAAAGAATCTCAGAATTCTGAGATGAATGTTCTTAAAACAATTTATCAAACCCTAGCAAGTTTTTCCAAGGGGAAGATGAGGACAAGCTGCCTGGGAAAAACTTCTTTGAATGCTCAAAAATTGCAAACCTAGATTGTTGCCCAAAATTTGACTTCTCACTGCCCAAACTACCCAAAACTTGTCTACTATTGCCCAAATCAAATTAGGGCTGCCCAAAAACTTCAGTGGACTACCCGAATATCTTCACTACTGCCTGAGATTAATTCACTGTTGCCCAGGATCAGTTCACTGCTGCTCGAGAACAATTAAGGTTGCCCGGATTTTTCTAGATTTGCCCAAAAATGTACGGCGTCTGTCTGTAAGTGATTTGGTGCTGCCCAAGTTTTTTGTGGGTTGCCCGTGAGCAGAACAAAGCTACTCGAAATCTCTATAACTGTCCATGACCTTGATGATCTGTTGGAAAGCTGCCCGAGAGGAGGATGGAGCTGGCCGTGAAGAGAAACACCCTGCCCGAATGGAGAACAACCTGCCCGTGAGTAGAAGTGGCCTGCTCAGATGAGGAGAGGGATGCCCTAAGCTTAATCAATGTCGTTGTTGTTGACCATGAGGGGAAAGAGAAGAGCCTTCACTTGTGAATGTGAAGAGGATGATTCCCTATCTAGCTAACTGCCATGCTAGGGCATAAATCATGAACTCTACTGCTTACTTGTAAAGCCCAGCGAAAAACTTAGTCTCCAATGGGGTAGTCACGATGGAGGAAAGGTGTATGTTATGTTTTGCAATTGATCTTTATTTATAGCCTTTCAGTCACTTGAAGTGAAGTGGTCCTTACAAATAGGAATAAAATAATAGGACTTTCTTCTTTTTCTTGTTCCTTTTTTTATTTTGACCTTTAGTAGTAGAAAGGATCTCCTTGTATTTTTACTTTGACTTCTTGTGGTACAAGAGTCTTTTTGTATTATGGCTTTTAGCCTTTTAGTATTTTTCATGGACCAAGGCTTAGGGCAAGTAGGTCCTTCAAAACTCATGTGGTTAAGACAAGTGGTCATAGGGGTCCTTCATGCCCACTCAAAGTACATCATCATAAATAGGGAGAATTACTAATGCTTTTAACTTGAACTCCTTGTGCCACCAAGATTGGGTACTGGGTGTCTTAACCAAGGGTAGCTAGTCCCTGGAGAAGATCACACAACCCATAGATCAGATTAGGAGTGCCTCACATGCCCAGACCCAGTCTAGGGCTTATAGTGATAGCCTGGTAACTGACCAGGTGCCTCAGCCCTAGGCTGCATCAATTGACTCAATGTCAAATACTTGGTAACTGACCAAGCGCCTCCGTTCTCCTGAAGAATGGCCCTCAGCCCTAGGCTAAGTCCCCCAGTCCTAAACTGGTTCAACTTCCTGGTAATTAACCAGGTACCTCCATTCAAAGAATGGCCCCTCAACTCTAGGTTGAGTCCCCCAGTCCCAGACTGGTTCAACTTCCCAGTAACTGGCCAGGTACCTCCATTCAAAGAATGGCCCCTCAGCTCTAGGCCGAGTCCCCCAGTCCTAGACTGGTTCAATATCATGGTAACTAACCAAGTGCCTCCATTTAAAGAATGGCCACTCAACTCTACATTGAGTCCCCCAGTGCTGGACTGGTACAAGTTCCTGGTAACTGACCAGGTGCCTCCATTCTCCAAGAGAATGGCTCTCGATGTTGCTTAGGAAAAATCAACACTTGGAAGGCACATGTGGAGGTTATAACTACCTCAATAATTTATTATTTAATGACTAAACTCATGGAAACGGTTACTTGGAGAAAACATTATCTTATTTATACCATGTCAAAATCTTGGAGGGCACACGACGATGATATTTTTATTGTTTCTTAAGCCTTTGACTTGGTAAAAGGGACCTATTTCACTGTGGCGCACACATTTGAGGGTCACCCCCCCCTTTGGCATAAATTTTGAGGCAAAACAATAAAATAATAATATTTAATAGTGCCACTCTTCACAAATTCGTTTTTGAGTCTTGACCATATCACTTCATACATTCATCCATTTATACATTCCTCAATAAACATTAGGTGTTGCGCTCTCCTAAGAGCTCCACTTGCATCTTTAAACGGGTCTTATTCACACATTGCACATAAAGTGAAGTAGTTGAAAGTTGGTTAGATCTATCTCTCTTGGAAGGCACACATGGAGGTTATAACTTATAACTACCTCAATAATTTACTATTTGTCGACTCTGCTCATGGAAGTCCTTATTTGGAGAAAACATTATTTTATTTATACCATGTCAAGTATCTTGGAGGGCACACAAGGAGGTTATTTTTATTGTTTCTTGAACCTTTGACTTGGTAAAAGGGACCTATTTGAAATTTCACTAGTGCACCCTTTCTCTTGGAGATTCTTTTGTAATATTTTATTGACTTTTTTCTATTGGAGTGAATTTCTTTGAGAAAATTAAGACCTTTGACTTGGCAAAGGCTACATTATTTATTATTGTTGTATTTGTCAAGGAGTTGGTTAGAAAAATAATTGTATTCTATTGTAAGAGAGATCAAACTCCTATATAAAGGAGCTTTCTCTCCACTCTTTGCATAGTTGGATCATGAGAGTTTTCCTCTCAATAGGTATATTGGTCTTGGAGCATATGTGAAGTTTAAGGATTTATATCCTGTTAATGTGATCCTTTCATGAATTACATTGTTGTTTTGTGGGTGTAAATGCTTATGAATGAAAAGCTCTATGATTCAAATTCAAGGTGTATCTATATCAAATGAAGGAAAATAGGTGTAAAGATTCCTCTCTCCCTATCTTGCTTGTTATTTATGAAATGAGAAAGATGGAGTTATATCAAATAGTTTTTCTTGCTTGGTGAAATTTCATGAGTAAATAGCATATTGAATCTAGAATTGAAAGTGTTGAATTTTAGCATTAGCATAAACACTTAAAAAAATTGCAAATGAACTTAAACAAATAACAAGTGCAGTAAAAACACATTCATCACATCAGCACAATGGACACAAGATTTTTCACTTGGGAAACCTTCAAAGGACAAAAACCCCAAAAAGCATTAGTAGCTCATCTCGTAAATGAGGTGACTTAGGAAATTCTTCAAAATGTTCCTCAAACCAAAAGATCTGGAATAAACCACAGTTATTGGGAAATTTTCTCAATAAAAGTTCAAAGAAGGGTTTCAAACCCTTGTAGTAGAAGTTTCCAGATCTGCATGGAAAAGACTATCCAATAAAATCTGTCTATCAAATAAATTCTCAGATTTGTCCACAAACAAATTAGGGCCTGCCCAAATTTCAAATTGGTTGCCCATAAAAGTATAACAGCTGCCCGGAATTATTCTTTTACCTGCCCGGCAGTTATCAACTGCCCGAAAACTCAATCACAGTCTGCCCGTTCAATTTTTATCTGTTCGGAACCCTCTCTGCTCCTGCCCGTGACAATCTGTGACTGTTGGGCAACCTTTTGCTACTGTTGAGGTGGCTGGGCAGCCTCACGTAGGCTAGGCCGAGGCTTTAAAGCATGCCCAAGGCCTCTCGAGGTCTGCTATTTAGCAGCACGGGATCTGTACATACAGCCCGGGTCTGCTATTTAGCAGCACGGGATCTGTATCAGATAGTCGGAGCTGCTGAGGTAGCTTTTAGGCTCTCTGTGGAAGCTCAGATCTGCTCCAGAGCTTAGTAGTGGGGCCCACAGAGCTACCCTAGGTGCCAAGATGGATGTCGATGAGGACGACTGCTGAGAAGGTGAAAGAGTTGTTGAGATAAAGGTAAAACTGCCAGAGGTGCTGAGAATAATTTCGCTGAAGAAAACCCTAGTTGAGGGTTAGATGAGAGAGATGGGTGCCCAACTAGAAAAGCATAAGACAGTCTTCAATGGAACCTTCAACAATAGCAACTACACCTGTGAGAGCAAACTTGAGTGCAATAATGAGAAGGCTTGATCTTCTTTTATAATCTTCAATCACCTGTAAGTGGGCCAAAATTAGAAAAGATAAAATAATAATATTTTAATCTTTTCCTAATTTCACTTTTACTTTCTAAGCAAAAAGTATTTTATTTATCTTTGACTTTTACCAAAAGTCCTTATTTATTTTTTACTTTCACCTATTCAGATTGAGCTATGGAACCTTGCTTCCTGCTGGACCAAGAGATCATTGTTGATCTCATACTGAAGCAATAACCAGAGGTACTTTTCCGGTCAACTGCACTGGCAGCCCAATCTGAATCTGAATATCCAGATAAGAATACTCCACTACTGGAAGTATACATGAGCCCATAAGTGATAGTACCTCGCACATATATGAGTACATGTTTGGCACCTACCAAGTGTATGTGCTTCGGATCGGACATGAACTGACTCAGTGCATTCACTATGTAACAAATGTCTGGTCTCGTATGCACGAGATACATCAGGGAACCAATGAGAAGTATGTATAGAGTAGAGTCCACACTATGTGAACTAGAGGCTGAGTCCCGCAACTTTGTTAAGTTGGTAGTCATTAGTACGTTCATGGACTTGCAGTCTTGCATCCCAAATCTCTACAAGATATCCATTGCATACTTTCCTTGTGTCAAGAAGATCTCTCCAAGCTTTTGCCAGACTTCTAAGCTAAGTAATGCATCAATCCAAGATCTTTCATCTAGAATTCAGAGGTAAGCTCCCTCTTGCACTGGTCTATCAACTGTTCATCACCTGTAAGAAACAAGTCATCTACATATAGAACAAGTATTAAGACATGATTATGAACAACTTTAAAGTACAAGTTAGAATCGGCTGTACTTTTGGAAAACCCCAAGCTATAGAGAAATCCATCCATCCGAGCATACCAAATTCTCATCCGAGCATACCAGATTCTCAGAGCTTGTTTTAGTCCATACAAGGCTTTCTTCAGTTTACATACGTGGGTCTTCTTCCCATGAGTCACAAAGCCTTCAGGTTGTTCAATATAAACTTCTTCCTCAATCTTAGCATTGAGAAAGGTTGTCTTTACATCCATCCGATGCAACTTTCATCTGAATACTGCAGCAAGTGAAATGATGGTTCTGATGGTAGTGTACCTAGCAACAAGAGCGAATGTCTCGTCATAGTCAATGCCTTCTTTCTGAGTGAAGCCACGAGCTACGAATCTGACTTTATACTTTTCCACACTACCATCTGCAACATGCTTGATCTTATAAAGCCATCTGGAAGTCACTACTGACTTTTCTGTATGTCTGGGAACAACTTCCCAAACATCATTCTTCATGATTGACTTATACTCTTCAATCATGGCATCAACCCATACATGTTTACTTGTTGCTTCTTCGTACGATGAAGGTTCTGAACTAATAAGCTGACTCATAAGACTGGAGTACTTTTGTGATCTTATGCTTTCTCTGAAAGTCCCAGGAGGAGCTTTATGCTTCTCGCCTTCTTGTACCTTCTCTCGGTACCAAGCAAGTCTCCTTTTGGAAGGAGGAACTTCAAGTAGTTCTTTTAGTGGACTTTCAATGTTCTCGGGAACATCTGGAATTTGATCATCAAATTCCTCTTCCTCCCTCTGAATTTCTGAATCTGGAAACTCAAGTGGGGCAACTGCATTTTCCGATGAAAGCTCTAGTGTTTTATGAAACACAGCTTCCTCATGGAAGATCACATCTCTGCTGACCTCAATGTGCCTTTGTCCAGGTATATATACTCGATAAGCCTTTGAGCAATCACTGTACCCAACAAATATACCTTTCTTACCAGAAGGCTCTAGCTTAGCCCTCTTCTCTTTTGGCACGTGAACATACACAGGAGTACCAAATATTCTCATGTGATCAACTGCAGGTCTCTTCTTGGTGAAGACTTCTTCTGGAGTCTTCTCCCCCAAGATAGCATGTGGGCCTCTGTTCTGAATGTATACTGCAATTTCAGTAGCTTCAACCCATAAAAACAAAGGAAGATCTAGATCAGTGATCATGGCTCTTCTTCTGGAGTCTTCTCCCCCAAGATAGCATGTGGGCCTCTGTTCTGAATGTATACTGCAATTTCAGTAGCTTCAACCCATAAAAACAAAGGAAGATCTAGATCAGTGATCATGGCTTTAGCAGCCTCGCAGATTGTTCTATTCTACCTTTCTGCAACCCCATTCTGTTGGGGGTTGTAAGGCATTGTCAGTTCTTTTTTGATTCCTGCTTCTCAACAAAAATCAGCAAACTCATTAGATTCATACTCACCTCCGTTATCTGATCTCAAGATACGGATGTGTCTGCCAGTCTGATTTTCAATCAGTTTAAAAAAATTTCAATCAGTGTCTTGAACTCTTTGAACCTGTCAAAGGTTTCACTCTTGGCCTTGAGTAAGTAAATCCAAGACTTCCAATAGTAGTTATCAATAAACAAGACATAATATAAACACCCACTCAAGGAGGGTGAAGACATAGGCCCACAGATGTCGAAATGAATCAAATCCAAAATGCCTTTAGATCTACTCTTGCTCCTGGGAAAGGATTTCTTAGTGTTCTTACCTAGAGCACATCCTTTGCAGATTCCTTCATGTTTTGGAGAAACTTCTGGCATACATGTAACCATCTTCTGCAATCCTGGGAGAGCTGTGTAGTGAAGATGTCCAAACTTTCTGTGCCAAAGTTCACAAGGATCAACTGTGTGATGTACCAAAGCATGTGTGGAATCTTTGGAAGCCTTGTAGAGGCCTCCCTCTCGAACCCCAATATGTACTGTTGTGTCTAGATCTATGTCTTTTGCCCATAAATAGACTTTCTTGTCCATGAAGAGGACTCTGTAGCCCTTGTCTTCTAAACCAGCAACAGATAAAATATTCTTCTTTAAACCAGGAACATAAAGAATATCATCAATATGAAGAACCGTACCTGAGTCAAGTTGAAGTGAAGTTGAGCCAACTCTTTCAATCTTGTAAGTGGAGTCATCTCCAAGTTCTACCTGAGTGGTGAACTTCTTCTTTCTGTAACTGTTCAGGTTCCACGATTACCTGTCATGTGCCTGGAGGCACCACTGTCCACCAACCAAGAAGTGGAGCAAGCTGAGAAAGAACCAGTTAGAGCAGAAATCAAGTAGTACTCTCTTTTAGGCTCATCTGTTTTATTAGCCTTGGTTTTCTTCTTTTTCTTTGGTTCTTCATCTTCTTCTTCCTTTGCTTCTGCAGCAGATGCTTGAAACCTTCTTTTGGGTTTCTTCTTGTCTTGCCTGCAGTCTCTAGCATGATGTCCAAACTTGTGGCAAGTATAACATTCAATTTTAGACATGTCAGAAAACTTACCCTGAGGTTTCTTTCCCTTCTTTGTCTTTGCTGCAAGTGCAAGGTTGTCCTCCTTGATTACCTTGCCATAATTCCTTCCTTCTTCTTCTATGCAATCATGCAAAAGCCTTTCAAAGGCTAGTTGATTCTCTCGTCCACAGACGAATGCCATGAAAGTTTCCCAAGAGCTTGGGAAACCATCAACCACTGTTTGCACAAGATCATCATCATCAACAGTAATACCAATAGCAATGAGTTGATCTCTTACATGTGCAATCTTTATGAAGAAGGAACCAATGCTTTCATCTTTGTTCAGCTTCAAGGTTCATAGCCTCTTCTTCAAGACTCTCTTCTGACTGTGAGCCTTCTTTACATATAGGTTAAGTATCATAGCATTCTTTAGCAGTCTTCAAAGATGAGATGTTGGGCATCACTGATTCTCTGACCAAATCATAGATGACTCTTCTAACCTTACCTTGCTTCCTCTTGTAAGCAAGCCTACCAGCATTTGTAGTTGGCTCTTATGTGACATTAAGAACAATGTCATCCAAGTCATTCTCATCTAGAATGGCTGTCAACCTGGCCTTCCAGGAGTTGAAGTTGGCTGAACCATAGAGCTTCTCTTACGGTTTGAAACCACCGGTGGCCATCTCTGCCACTTAGTCAAATGTTAGAACTGCAAATCTTATCCCAAGATCTAGTGAAAAACAACAGTAGTGTCCCTTTACTATGTTTTCACATGCTAAGCTCTAAAACCATGTTGAATTTTAGCATTAGCATAAACACTTTAAAAAATTGCAGTTGAACTTAAACAAATAACAAGTGCAGTAAAAACACATTCATCACATCAACACAATGGACACAAGATTTTTCACTGGGGAAACCTTCGAAGGACAAAAACCCCAAAAAGCATTAGTAGCTCATCTCGTAAATGAGATGACTTAGGAATTTCTTCAAAAAGTTACTCAAACCCAGATTTGGAATAAACCACAGTTACAGTAAATTTTCTCAGTAAAAGTTCAGAGAAGGGTTTCAAACCCTAGCAGTAGAAGTTTCTAGATCTGCCTGGAAAAGATTGTCCAATAAAATCAGTTTGTCAAATAAATTCTCAGATCTGCCCACAAACAAATTAGGGCCTGCCCGAATTTCAAATTGGCTGCCCATAAAAGTATAACAGTTGCCCGAAATTATTCTTTTACCTGCCCGGTCGTTATTAGCTGCCCGAAAACTCAGTCACAGTCTGCCCGTTCACTTTTTACCTGCCCGAAACCTTCTCTGCTCCTGCTCGTTGACTTCTACCCTACCCGTGACAGTCTGTGACTATTGGGCAACCTTCTACTGCTGCTGAGGTGGCTAGGCAGCCCCACGTAGGCTGGGTCGAGGCTTTAAAGCCTGCCCAAGGAATCTCGGGGTCTGCTATTTAGCAGCCCGAGATTTGTACAGACAGCCCAAGTCTGCTATTTAGCAACCCGTGGCTGTAGCAGACAGTCGAAGCTGCTAAGGTAGCTTCCGGGATCTCTGTCGAAACTCAAATCTACTGTCGAGCTTAGTGGTGGGGCCCACAAAGCTGCCCTAGGTGCCAAGATGGCTGCCGATGAGGAGGACTGCTGAGAAGGTGAAGGCGCTGTTGAGATGAAGGTAAAACTGCCAGAGGTGCTGAGAATAATTTTGCTGAAGAAAACCCTAGCTAAGGGTTAGCTGAGAGAGATGGGTGCCCAACTGGAAAAACATAAGACGGTCTTCAATGGAACCTTCAACAATAGCAGCTACACCTGTGAGAGCAAACTTGAGTGTAATAATGAGAAGGCTTGATCTTCTTTTATAATCTTCAATCACCTGTAAGTGGACCAAAATTAGAAAAGATAAAATAATAATATTTTAATCTTTTCCTAATTTCACTTTTACTTTCTAACCAAAAAGGTCTTTTATTTATCTTTGACTTTTACCAAAAGTCCTTATTTATTTTTTACTTTCACCTGTGGTCCAAAGTTTTTATTTATTTTTGACTTTTGACTTTAGCCTTTTTCCAAGTGCCCCTATGGTCTTTTTTATTCCAAAAGTACATAATCATAAACCAAGAAAGTTACTAATGCTTTTATCTCACACTCTATGTGACACCTAGATCTGGTACTAGGGTAACTTAACCAAGGGTAACTAATCCGTGGTCAAGGGTCAGAATGCCACACATGCCCATAGATCAAGGGTCAGAGTGCCACACATGCCTAGACCTAGTCTAGGGCTTACAGTGCCTCCATTCTCCAAGAGAATGGCTACTCAGAACTAAGTTGAGTCTACCGATACTAGACTGGTCCACATCGTCGTCCCAGACCAGATGTCTACCATTCAACAGAATGGTCACTCAACACTAGGTTGAGTCTACCCAGGGCAAAACTGGGTCTATATCATGGTCCCAGACCAAATATCTACCATTCAATAGAATGGTTAATCAACACTGGGTTGAGTCTTCATCGTGGTCCCGGACCAGGTGGTCCCATTCTCTTAAGAGAAGGGCTCTTGATGCTGCTCAGAAAAATCAACAAAAAGTAGATCCTAGTTTGCTTTCCCTTTGTGAATATCCTAAGATAATTTCCAACAAAGTTAGACTTTGAATGAAACATCATTGATGGTCATTAGCAACTCTAAAAAAGAAGAAATCGGCCCTCTTGGACTAACCCCTTGACTATATTTGCGCTTGTTGGTATAAGCACTCGTCTTTTGATATTCCTGTCACGTTTTACATTGTTATGCTACAACCACATTTATTTTGTTAAGGCTTACTCTTGTTGTATCACCAAAGCCACAGCCTTAACAATTTTATGTAACCTCAAGTGAGTTTGAGAGAGTGTTACTAAGGCGATAGTGGGTACCCCCTCTTAGTTCCCCTTGGGTTAGCATTGCTCTTTGGGGCCTTATATTTCACATGCTAACTTGGGAGGCAACAAAGTCCAAGAATAATCATATTACAGTCTAAATCAAATAAAAGTACAAAATCATGTGAATCTAAATGCTCAACATTCTCTGTATGGGTATGATAGGCATCATGACTCGATGCCCCCTAAAGGTCCAATACCAAAGCTTATAGCATGTGGCAATGGAAACAGCTGAAATTCCATTCAAGATAAGTCCATCTAAGAGAGAGTAGCGAGC
>LPNX010922619.1:62648-75502 GCA_001517045.1 Pseudotsuga menziesii | reverse complement strand
AATAAAACTTGCAACACACACCCCTTTAATTAATTAACTCCTTCCCTCCTTGCCGGAGTATGCTCTGACCGATCTCAGATCGGAGTACCCAGAAACGGCGCTGGATCTTTAAACCCTGCAAGAGTAACCTAATAATACTTAACACCCCGTAACCAACGCACCGACGTTGTAGGGATTCTTCCAAAATACTTCCTAGTAGAGGCGCCGGAACCTCCCGCTGTCATAGAGTCTCGGCTAGCTGGTCACTTGACAATATCAGCCTGGGATACTGGGCGGGCCCGACATGTCTTAAACAGAGAAAACTTAGAAGAGTCTCCCGGCTTTGACAAACCTTCGTTGACACCCTAATCAAGAGCATTCTTTAAAATTTTTAAAATATACCAAGAGCACTTGCAAAACCTAATATTCACTAGCTTAATTCCTAGACCTTATTTCACGCATTTATTTGACTCCATAAGGCACTGATCCTTCGTTATAATCGAGTAATCTTCTATCTTGATCAACTGTCTATGGTTTATGTTTGCTGATTATATCTGAATGCTTAAGTAAAGTCTGGAATCTTTTGCTTATCTGTATAATCTCTTGTTAGCAACGTGGATTGCTTTTGATTTAGTGTCATATTCATAATAAACAAACACTTCAAATCATAATAACTCCTAAACAACACCCATCCGCATCCGCAACTAATCAAAACACTTTAACAACTTAAGAGCCATAGAAACTCTTTTGTAGGGACTACCCCCCTTGGTTTCGTTAGGAGTTAGCCTAAACGGAGGAGCTAGGAGTAGGTGAGAGTACCTAGCTCTGTGCTTGCCCCCAAGGTCACACCTCTCCCACTTTCCTAAGTGAGGAGACAGCTTTCGAAAGATTTTTGCTGCAGGTGTGCAATCGGCGGACAACAGGTTGTTTAGAATGCCTTGCACATGGTTTTATAACCATGTGCAAGGCCAACATTTTTTTGCGAATAATTCAATTTTGTGTTTTTTTGTTGACCCACATATTTTTTTTATGGATAATTAAATTTTTACTTTTTTATTGTTTTGTTAGGTAGGAAGATTACAACATCTCCCCCATATTAAATTGTTTTTGTGGCCGACATTTATTTTGGCCTATTAGAGAATTTATTTTTTATTAATAAAAATAACTTTACGAAAGCGATATTATTTTTTTATTTTGTGTTACAAAATCTCTCCCATAATATTCAATATCACTATTATGTTTTGCTGACAGGTTACAAACATTACATCACATTACAAGATCTCTCCCATAACATTCACTATCACTAGTATTTTTTGCCGACATGTTACAAACGTTAGTAACATTACAAGATCTCCCCCATAACATTCACTATCACTATAATTTTTTGCCAACATGTTAAAAACGTTAGTAACGTTACATCACGTTACAAGATCTGCCCCATACTGGGCTGTAGAGCGCCTCTCAGCGCAAAAACTGACATTGTATCAAAGCCACAGTGACAAGAAGTCAAGGAAACATGTGAAGGAGTCCAGAGACTACTACAATCACGGAACATGTCGTTGGACTTCAGTCAAACACAATTGGATAGAAGTGAGACGAACTTAGCATAGAGATAAGAATTTATTATTTTTCATGCCTTGCAAATAGATCTGTCCTTTGTATCAAAAACAAGGGGTCCAAAAGAATTGTAAAAAAGGGGTGTGATGAGCCCAAGAGAACATATCTGTCAGAGTGAAAGGTACCTGTGAGTATTGAATTGAGGCAATAAAGATGATAGTCATGATCATGTCAGAGTCGTGGAAATTGTTGTGTGCCAAATCCATGGGCCACCTTGATAGTCAAAGTTGTGGACCATAAGGATATGGAGCCAGTGACTACCCATGACACCATAAAGGTTAGCAAGGTAAAGGATTGTCAAGCCTTTGTGAGGATTTAAAGAAGTTCATGATACATTTAGAACGCATGATGAATCAAAGAACCTATAATGAATTGCAATCGAGAGTTTGACAATAAAAAAGTCACTAATTGGAGATTTGATAAGAGATGCATCACACGTAAGAGGCTACTCGTCATGGGATAAAGAGAGATGTTATGAGGTGTAGCAACCAGGGGAAGGTCCTAATCAAAGAAATGGAAGACATACATCACTAGGAGTCACAAACATGATGAGCCTTGGCTTGAGCCGCCAAAAGACATGAATCAAGGAAAACACTTCTGCGATTACCCATAGAGCCTGTTAACCCAATTTGCATGGATGTCTGCTTGTATTTTTGGTCATATTTTCAGCAGGGTTACATTTGGTCCAGGGTTCTTTATGTTGGTTCAAAATTCATATTTTGTGGTGCCCTGACTGACCTTGATAGGCTCTCTTGTGGCTCGTTATTCCTCATAAAATCAGGACTGTTGCATGAACCAACTCCTATTCAAGTTCAAACCATGCCAGTTGCCCTTGGAGGATCCCTTCCAGCCTACAGTTGAAACCCTAAAGATGGCATGATCTGTTTGTAACATACCACAAGTTTATCTCTACTATGTTTCGCTTGCAGTCTTCAAAGAAGTAATTTATCCATTCTGGGCAGACCTGGGCATGAAAGAAACAGTTCTGGGCTCTTCTGGGCAGTCTAGGACTCTAGTGGATAAGTTCACTTTCCAAAGCAGCAATAAACTCCATTATTATCAGACCTAGGCATGTTTTGAGCAAACGTGTGCACTCCTACAGCATTAAATAACCTGTTCCTAAGGGAAAAATAACAGCAGTAGACATGAGAATGATTCTGGTAGCACAGCTTATACTCCATTCTGGACCTCTTTCAGAACAATTCTCAAGCTCTTTTAGGGTGATTTGTTAAGGTAGTCAATCCAACAGTCAATGGAAATTATAATGGGGCAGTGCAAGCTACTTGTTGGCCCTTCATCTCGTCAATCCAGAAATCATAAGCGCGTTGGTGGAGGCTCCGAGGGATGGACTAATGTCAACGTCTGTAGTATCTGCAATTATACGACAACATAAGGCAAATGGAGGTTTTATTATGAGTGCAAGCCACAATCTTGGAGGACCAGACAATGACTGGGGCATCAAGTTTGATTACAGCAATGGACTGCTTGCACCTGAATCTATTATTGATAAGATATATGGCAACACTCTGTCAATTTCAAAATCAAGATGATAAACATTTCAGATGTGGATTTGCCTAGATTGGTAGTCACTAAGTTTGGCAGTTTTATTGTAGAAGTTGTTGATCCTGTTTCTGATTGCATGGAGCTACTAGAGAGTGTCTTTGATTTTGAACTCATAAAGACCTTCATAACACGGCCAGATTTTGGGTCCAAATTTGATGTTATTCATGCCATAACTGGTGCCTATGCAAAGCATAGTAGCATAATTTGGTCATATTGGTCTTTTGTGTACGGAAATTCCGAAGAAATTCAAATTCATCGAATATTGGATGTACGTGTAATACGGATACGGGCTAATTTTGAAAATTGAGTTTAAAAAAACCAAATTTTAATTATTCAAACACTCTAAAATAAATACCTTTCAATTTCATACTTCCTAATTCAATGTTATAAAAATAAAAATATGCCAAAAAGAATAAATATTAAATATGCAAATATAATAGCAACACTAGATTTATCCTAGAAAAACCAGCCATCAATAATAGATCTATTATTGGGCCTTGGCAGGTTACAAAGGAGACTTACAACCCTATAAATCTGGTTCTTTACATGCAAATACAACTAGCAAGAAACCATAGGCTGCCAAAACCATGTGCCCAAAACCACTTACATCCTTGCTCATTCTTGATTCAAGGTTAACTCTAACACAATTTAAACATTAATTAATTAATTCTAAATGTAAGTAGTGGTAAATACTTATTTACTTTAATTACGCTTTTTTTTCTTGGAAAAAAAAAATACTTATTTACTTTGTTCTTAAAATAATTAATAACTAAGAGTTTTCTCTCTTACACAGTGCATTATATTTTTTGTTTATTCAAGAGTAATTTTGGTTATATAAAATATGTTTTAAAAAAGAATGATTTTTTTAAGTTTAAAATTGAATGATTGATATTTAATATTTCATTAAAAATATTGTATATGTTTAACTATATATAAATGTCATACATTTTGTTGTATATTTAATTAAAAATATTTTATATAATAAGTCTACTTTCGTATTTTATTTGTATTGGATTTTTTCGTTGCTTATTTTTTCCATATCAAATCGTATTCGTATTCAAATTATGCTACTATGATGCAAGGCCCATCTTTGTGGATCAACTTGGAGTAAACGCAAAAGAGCTCTATATCCAATGGAATTCCTTTCAACGATTTTGGAACTGGACATCCAGATCCCAACTTACTATGCTAAGGAGTTGGTAAATATTATGTATAGTGTTGATACACCAGATTTTGGAGCCACTGGTGATGGGGACGGTGACCGAAATATGAAACAACGTGCTTTAAACCCTTTACTTTAGTGGTGACATTGAAGACAACAGTAAGTAGCAATTTCTGGGAATATAATTTCAGGAGATGTTGATCTGATATTTAAGCAATTGGGTAATAAACTTTACGGAAAGATAGGTGGAAGAAGCAATTCGGTAGCAACGGTGGAGAATAAAAAGTTGCCTTGAGAGCACAGTTCAACAGCAAAGGCAAGTATGAAAATGGAAACAAGAGTGTTGATTAATATACTTCAAAACATGGGAAAGGTATGTTAGTTTTCGTAGCTCGGACAGGTACTTCTACATAAGCTATGTGTCTAGCATGTAGAAGTGGTCTGAAAAGTGACTCTCTAGGTGAACACTTTATAAAGTGTCTTTTATATTTTTAATGACTAAAGTGAGTTTTAAAATATTTGAGTGACTTAAGTAATGTAAATCATCTCAATGAGAGATAAACTCACAACTGTAGATCTACTGAGGCCAAGATCTAATCTTGACCGTTGAGATCTGGAGGTAGCTGAAGAGTCATTCATGAAGTTATAAAGACCTAAGGAGAGTGGAGAGACACAATGAATGAGAGAGGTTTTAGAGAGCTGGTGAAAAGAAGAGAAGAGAGCAACTAAGAGGGAGGGCGCATTTCCCAAGAGAAGACTAGGCATGCATCCCAAGATAAAGTACAACATCTATTCCTGGCTGTATAATGCATTAATTGTTGGTCCATACAGTCGATTTACTGGCACAGATTTTAAGGGTCGTGCAGCTGAGACAGAGGGCATGATTTTCAAGGGCCATACTACAAATTGGTGGCACAAAAATCAAGGAGCTGAACAACAAAAATTTTGGCACAGAAATCGACGAATTTGCTACAGCTGACAGTCCATACAGCGCCACACAACAAGCTGGGCACAGAATTCGAGGTGTTGACAACTAGACACAAATTTCGAGGGACTGGACAAGAATTTCTAAGAAAGTACAAGTGCATTTAATGCTGTTTATTCACTGCTGTAATACTCAGAAATTTTATGCGGGCTAAAATAAAATTCTCTCTCTTGACTGGTTTTCCATGTGGAGTTTTTCGAAGGGCATTACCCAGAAAATTATTGTCAAATGTATGGTTGAATGTTTGTCTACAGTTTGTTTCCCACTGCAATTTCCAGTTCTTAGTCATTTGTATTTCTGCACATATTCCATTTGAATGCTTGAGGGTTTAACATCCATTAATGGTGAAAAGTTAATGGCGACTGAAATCTAATTGTTAGCTAAGTGTTTGATGAAATTTCAACATGATAACAAAGTTGGGTCTCTAAAAGTGAACAATGAAAACCAGTATTTGTCACAAAGGGGCAGCAAGTGTATTGCTGAGTTATTTCACCTAGAACATTTGGGCTGCTTGTTGGTTGGTCAGTGAGTATGTCTTTGACATTTGTCTTGCAGTTTGAGGATAGGTTGGAGGGTGCATCAAATTTCATCCCATGGAAGGAGAGGATTACTTTGTTGTTAGAGGAATGTGATTTATGGGACATAGTGGAGAAAGTTGTCCCCATTCCTACAGATCCTGCTTCCATGGCTGATTATAAAAGAAGAATGTGAAGGAAAAACATATTCTTCTTGATGCACTGAGAGACCATCTTATGCCTCATGTGACTAATAAAATGAATGCATTTGATATGTGGGAAGCTTTGATAAAATTGTACCAAAGTGACAATCAAAACCAGAAAAATGCTTTTGAGGGAGAAATTGAGAAATACTAACATGACCAAGACTGACAATGTTACATCATACCTTACCGGGATCTCACAGGTACGTGATGAGTTGAGTATTGTTGGTGAGAAAGTGAGCGATACAAAGTTGGTTAGAACTGCCTTAAATGGTTTCTCAAAACCATGGTAGGACTTTGTGCATGTAGTTGTTGCCAAAGAGAACATGCCTACATGGACTAGACTTTGGGATGACTTAATACACGAGGAGTTAAGAGTTAGCTCCAACCACACAGACCAACAACATGTGGATGATGAGGAGAATGTTGCTCTTACAGGGAAGAGCAAGAAAAGGCCCAAGAAAGACCCAAATGTTGGGTCTAGCTCGAAAGGTGAACAGAAGGAGGACATGAGCAAAGTGAAATGTTTTGCATGTCACAAGACTGGCCAATATGTGAGTCAATGTCCAAACAAAAAGAAGAAGGGCAAGAATGAGACACAATCAGTAACTTCAGCTACTTTGCTGAGAAGTTTGAGAAGGAATTTTCTCTGGTCTCTTGTCTTTCAGGCAGTGGTAGTGCAGGGTTTGAGGACATTGGAGAATGGGTTGTGGACAGTGATTCATCTCGCCATATGACAAGAATGAGGTCGATATTGTAGGAACAACCTCTAGTTGGGCCCAAGGGGATCTTGGATTCAGGGTCCATGCCAGCATCTAGGACAGTTGGTTATGCGGATTCTTCCAGTGCTGTCAGGAGACTCAGGTGGTATAAGATGACTCAGTTGGATGCTCATGAGTTTGAGGAGACTCCTCGAAGCATGTTTTTCAGGAACAGATCTTCAGCATAAGATCCAATGTAGGTGGCAAAGAAGCCTTCTGATTTAGAGGAAGCAGCTACAGCGCAGAGGGATTTATGGGGTTGGAACAGATTCAGGTGGAGGTTCCAAAAGTACCTTCGTCGCTAAAAAGTGTTAGTTTTTGTAGCTCCGAGAAGTACTTCTAAATAGCATGTGTATAGCATGTGTATAGCATGTATAAGTGGTCTAAAAAGTGACTCTCTAGATGAACACTTCAAAAAGTGATTTTATAAAATGAACACTAGAAGGACTTCATATCAGTCTAACCAACATGAAGGAGATCCTAAAGAACACACATGGCTACTCGTGAAGGATTCTCTACAAACAAGCCTCCATCATTTAATAGGACAAATTATGCCTTTTGGAGTGAAAGAATGAAAACCTACTTGATGGCATTAGGATTTGATGTATGGAGAAGTGTAGTCAATGGCTACAAAGAACCAGAAAATCAAGCACAAAAAAAGGAAAGTGAACAAAATGCAAGGGAAATGAATGCAATTCTAAGTGGGTTAGAACAGACAGAATTTGTAAAGGTAATGCATTGTGAAACCGCAAAAGAAATATGAAATAAACTCATAAATATTTATCAAGGAGATGCAAAGATTCAAGGAGCAAAATTATAGACAATTAGAAGTAAATTTGAAGCTTTAGAGATGATGGAAGAAGAAACTATTGCAACATATTTTCAAAGAGTTGATGAAGTAATAAATACAATCAGAGGGCTTGGTGAAGATATTGATGAAAAGGTAATAGTCCAAAAATTATTAAGGACATTACCAATGAGGTTTAATCCAAAAGTGTGTGCCATAGAAGAAATGAGAAACTTAAAGAAAATGACAATGGATGAGTTACATGGAATTCTCACAGCTTATGAAATGAGAATTGAGGATCACACTCCTAAACAAGCTGCATTCGAGGCACATAATAAGAAGAAAGCTACTTCTTATCTTTCTCCACACTCCAGTGAAGAATCTGATGAAGAAATATCCAATTTTGTGAAGAAGCTAAGACAAGGAACAGACAAGTACAAAAGCAAATTACCTTTGAAATGTTTTACATGTGGAAAGACTGGACATTTTGCAGCTAGATGTCCTCCTAGATGGATCCATTAGGACACATGACCACACTCATATTTCGCTTTGTAGAGATGATACTAATTGTGCATGTAAGGGTTGTCATACTCGATTTAGCACACCTCATTTTATCCACTTGGACATATTGTTTTGATAGAAAACCCCTCCTCCTGGTCTCTGGACCCATCATGTCATCCCTTAAAGAAGAAACCTATATTGATAAAAAAGGAGGGCGTTGAGGGACAAGCATTTGTTGGGGTTAGTCGGGGCATGACGTCCCCCTTTTGGCTCACTTTACACTTGGTGGAGCCTAATTGCACATTTTTATTCTTATTTTATGTCATTGTATGGTTTAGTCCCCAAGTTTGTGGGTGCACTAACCTCAAATTTTATATTTTGGCATTAACTTGGAGGCTCAAATTTGTAAAAGGTTGAGGATTGTCTCATATAAATAAGATAACCTCACCTCATTTGTATATCATGGACAATGGTTCAAGTTATGTATACTTTTTCTTTTCCTACTGGTTTATTGGAGCATATGATGCTGGGCACACCTCTCTTTTGGATGTCCTTTTTTCTTTAAGGATGAATGGATGATATTCCACGGTTTGATTTTGCACATGCTAAGTTGATGCTAAGAAAAGTTGTAATAAACTCATGCTCAAGGGTGACCTAAGGTGCATCTCCTTGCTCATTTTTGATAAATTTTGGTAAGTTTATCTCCTAAACCTAGTTAAATGTTGCTCTTTAAGTGCTTTGGACTCAGTTAGGGTTTGTTTGCTAGTATTTTATCAACTTGCTTGAGGGGACCTTCCTATCATGGAGCTCTCCATTGTTTTCTTGGGCCTTGGACTTCTTCATTTGCACTAATTAGGGTTTCGCTACCTAACCCGTGAGGTTGCTAGATAAGCCCTAGTTGCAAGTGTTGAATACCATCTTAAGAAAAGGGACATTAGCTTCGATCTCTTGTAGCCCTGGGGTTTGAGACAAGAATCTAATACCCTATCTATCAATTCTCTTTTTTATCAAATTTTACATGTTTTTTATCTTATTTTTTGCATAAAAATGTTTTACTACTGGAAAAAACCATGAAAAAAAGTTGATAAAACAATGGCCTCATCTTCAATAGGCAACGTTTTTGACTATACAACAATACCTTGAATAGTTCAATGGCATGTCCATTTAGCTCAAAGCTTAAGATCGAAGAGAAATTTTCCAGTTAGAATCTGTTGGACAACCCTTATCTCACATCCAAGGCAAGACCAATTTTCTGGATGCTGCCGATTTAGATCAAGCATTCCACTTTGCATTAAAAATTGAAATTAAGCATTTCTATACCTGTTGTTGGATAATGCTGAAACAGAAATTCGGAATTCCATTGTGACTGAGTAGGTCAAATTACTTAAGCACAAGCATCAAAGCTAATTCTCTGATCCTGATAAAAAAACACAATTTGCAGTATGGAATATTCCATTGATCTATGCGATTACTAATAGATTTTGAAACAATAGAGATCAAAAATCACCAGAGAAAACTAAGTCCTGTATATGCAAGATGCAAATGCTTCTTTACAACAACAGATTATCTTTTATGCTGTAATATTTCAACTAGTTTTTACTTCTCATGCTTTGTCAGCTTTCTTCTCTGATCTGATCATTTTAAAGGCTCGCAATTTCCAAATTTATCTTCAATCTTTGATTTTTAATTTTAGGCTGGCAGAGCTCAGGGCTGATACATAACGCTAAGCTTATTAGTCAACCATATTCTCACTGTTCCTTGAGAGATTCACACAGCTGTTCGGAGGTCCACACTGGCAGATATGGTTATGATGTGTGCTTATTTGCACTAAAGTTAAGTCGTATTTTTTCAATGGTCATTTGCACTACAGTTAAGTCATTTTCTTTTCAATGGTTGCAGCTAGCAGCACAAAGCTCTGAACATCCTGAATACTGTCAAATTGTCAAACTCTGCCAAAAACAATGGAAAGACAGCATCGATCAGTTAAGTTTATGTCTATGTGAGCATGTTCGTTGCAGTGGTAAATATAATGATTGTTTGGAGGAGGTCCCACTGGTGGTTCAGTTAATCCTGTCACCTTGACCGCAAGGCAACAACTGAAGAACGTGAGAGGCACCAACAAGGGCATCATACTCACATTCCATGGGGATTTTAGTCTTTTGGCAATCATGAGATCACGCTCCCCTTGCAAAATAAGTAAAAGTGGCATGGGTTCTGTTTAAACAAACCCGGATTGAGGTCGGAATTTAGTGGGAATCTGAACGAAACGCATAAACGATTTTCCAGGATATTATTAAAGCACCAAACAGGGTTCGAGACCTTCACCTCCAAAATACCAAAAAAGAAACTGGATGGGAAAAAAAGTAACTAGCTTACTTGGGGACAGCATTCGACTCTTCCTCGAGCCAGGTGCGTATTTGGCGCACATTGCGTTTAAAGATGTTGGCGGACTGCTTCACATCGCTCCTTAGAAGAAGGACAACAGCACCCACTCCCAACACTGTCACGATGAAGTTCGTTATGGCCATCCTCGGTCTGCGTTCTGTAAACTCTATCTGAATTATTGTAATTGCTCGAAGAAAACTACTGGAAGACACACCAGTTGAGGGCCTCAAATGGGTCAATCTCGGATTTTGCTTACGATATATCTAGGCACTGCAATTTGAAGATCCCTCCGATCATTTACACCCTTAACATTCCCTTTCTTTTCCAGTTGTAACCCTCGGATTGAATTTGTATTATTTTACAATAGTAAAAACTCAACTCCTTAAGGTCACTATATCATTTGCCGGGGACATACAGCAGTCGCTCAAAGGGATTAATACTATAGTTGGCAGTTAAGAGTATTGGTCTAAGGTTCGATAAAGTTTCCAAATTGTTAATATTCAAATGTCATTTTAAACGTACTTTATTTATTATGCTTTAGGGTTTAGGGTTTGGGTATTTTAAATTTGTTTTTGTTAATTTAAATTCAAATGTCATTTTAAACTTACTTTATTTATTATGCTTTAGGATTTAGGGCTTGGGTTTTTTAAATTTGTTTTTGTTAATTTAAATTTGGAAGTGTTTAAATTTTGTATTTTAATCTAAAAATAGATTTTGTAGTCTAAATATATAATATTTAGAGTGCACTTTTTAAAACTAGGTTTTATGTGGGTTGTGATTGGTGAGCAAGGCATTGACGTCTCCTTCATGGAATGCATCTCTAGAAGCGATAGTAGGTTATGGTCATAGTACATTGACTCATCCTCAATGTATTCACTCATGTGCATCCACTCCTCTACATTGTATTCATTACTTTGCATTCACTCCATGGTATTACATGAGGCATTTTGAATACAAGTCCATTCTTATCTTTGGTTGTTTGTTCAATGCTCTTCATTTGTCATTGAGTCTAGTTGGTCACACAATTTTATGGTTGTGTATTCATCTCTTTGCATTGCCATTATGTTTGGTTGTTCCTTCAATTCTTTGGTAGTGGTTGTTATGAGTTTGGTTGTTCAACTCTTTGCATTTGACATTGTGTATGGTTGCTCATTCAGTTCTATTGATGGAAGCAAGTCTAGGAACGTTGGTAGAAGCGTGTCTAGGAACATTGGAGGAAGTGTGGGTTCTGCTATTCAGTTTCCACATTTCTATAATCCATGTGGCTATTTTGGGTTTCTTGTAGGTTTTGCTGATGGCGGTTATTCTAGCTTTGGTATTTCATCTCATGTTCTACATGTTCTAGTGGTTATTCGGCCTCTCATTCATCTGACCCATGTGGTTATTTTGCCATTGGTTATTATGTTGTTTTGGTGTTATAGGTTTGGTCTTATGCCCCTTGTTTTGGGTGTTCTAATGATTGTTTGGTCTCTGAATCATCTGACCTATCATGGTTATTCTGGTGTTGGTTTGTCTTTTGTTCTAGTGTTTTTGGTTTGGCCTTTCACGTGTCTTTGGCCAATTGCATTGTTCACAATCAAATGTTGTGGACATGGTTTTAATTATGAAAGAAACCCAATGTTTTGCAGTGCCCTCGTCTTATTACTTCAAGTGATCATTGTATTTGAGGCTAAGTCACCTAACACGAGGACACAGGACACGGGGATTCGAGTGTCTAAGACGGACATGGTGGCCTCCGGAATCAAGAATTCGAGTGTCCAAATTTTTACCAATATTCAATAAAAATCAAAATCAATGCACATTTAACATTAGTAATTACACATTTATAAATCGGTAATCACAATGAGATTATGAGACACATAGATAATTCATGATACTCATTATAGTCATAGATCAAGATGACAATACTCAGGAGTCATAACCATATTTCTCATTAAGTCATCGAAATCAAAATGTATTACATACATGTCATGCCACCGACAAAGTCCAAATAGACTAATAGTAATAGTAAATACAAAAAGTGGTAGATCAAGATGGAGGAATGAAGAATCTCATATATCAATAATCCTCCTCCATACATGAATAAACAAACTCATCACTGCTCTCTTCTTCCCCCTACTTCTCCTCCTCCTAACTCACCTGACACGAGGACATGGGACACAAAGGACATGGGGATTCGAGTGTCCCACATTGGACAGGGTGACCCCCGGAATCAGGACATGTTATATATATATATATATATATATATATATGTATGTATATATGTATGTATGTATGTATATATGTATGTATATATATACATATATATACATACATACATACATATATACATACATATATGTATATATATGTATATATATGTATATATATACATATATATACACATATATAGATAT
>LPNX010922619.1:0-61638 GCA_001517045.1 Pseudotsuga menziesii | reverse complement strand
ATATATGTATATCCAAAATTTTACAAATATTCAATAGAAATCGAAATCGATGCACATTTAACATTAGTAATTACACATTTATAAATCAGTCATCACAATGAGATTATGAGACACATAGATAATTCATGATACTCATGATAGTCATAGATCAAGATGTCAATACTCATGAGTCATAACCATATTTCTCATTAAGTCATCAAAATCAAAATGTATTACATAGATGTCGGAATGCCACTCGCAAATGCCAACTACACTAATAATAATAGTAAATACAAAAAGGGGTAGGTCAAGATGGAAGAATGAAGAATCTCATCTATGAATAGTCCTCCTCCATACCTGAATCAACAAACTCATCATCTCTCTTCTTCCTCCTCCTCCTCCTCTCCGCCCTTTTGAGAATCAAGATCCGTTGGTGTGGATGATGACCCCTCCAAAGGATCACTATCATCAAACATCACCGGCTCTAGCACTAGATCATTACGATCCAGGTTGGCTAATGCCAACTCAGTACTATTGTCCAAACACATATCATCAAGAAAGACATCTCACATCTTTGTCTTTCCCTTCACCCACTCCTCTAGTGTTTCGTGACAAGTCGAAACACATAAAAATGAAGTATCACTTCATTTGAGACATGGTCCATAAAGGTATTGTGAAACTTCAATACATATCTATTGTCGAGAAGATTGCAAAGGTGTTGAAAAAGCCTCTATCTGTGATGAAGTTCATATACTTATGAGATAATCTTGATATGGCATATAATGTATCTCTCACTGAGAGGGAGTGTTAAATGTACAACATCGTGATTCATTCTTTGAGACTTGTGTTGTATTAGGTCAGGAACTTGTGTTGTATCAAGTTACGAACTTGTGTTGTATCAAGTAAAGGCATTGTGTTGTATCATGTCCTATCTATGTCCTCATGTGTTGAGGTGGGATGCTAGTACTGTGACCTTTTGTTGTATCAATATTGGAATCTTGTGTTGTATCAAGATTGAAGTCTTGTGTTGTATCAATACTGTAGACTTGTGTTGTATCAAAGTCTAGACTTGTGTTGTATTAAGTCATGATCCTAATGAAGTTTTCATTTAGGTGGACCTCCATATGTTGAGGTGGATATACTATGTGATGTATTACTAGTCATGGTCACTAAGTGCTATAAGTCTCCTTTAATGATTAGCTACCCCTAGAGTGAATTACTTCAGCATATGCCTATATGACCTAGAGTAATATATATGATCATCAGTATGTGTGACAATTCTTTTGAGTATGATACGATAAGATGGATAAATAATCAATACACATATGGGCCATGCAGTAAATGATAAATGATAAGAGATAAGCATAGAGACAGAGAAGGGATTTGAATTACCTATGCAAGCCTCCAAGTGAACTCAAATTGTAAAGGCTTCAGTAAAGCCTGAGTTCTAGTAAAGCATGCATCAGTTAACTAGGAAGATCCATGCAAAAGTTAATAATATAAATTGTGCATGGATGGCGCTAAAAGTGAAGCACTGTAACTATCAATTAGTCTCCTAAATTTGTGATCATGCATTCAGTTGAAGATGGATTTCAATTCAAAGTCAGTTAACATTTAGTTAAATATTTTCTTGGAAGGTATGGCTCATGTAGTGTGCATGCAGAAAAATCTGAGGACTATGACTTAGCACTAGTGTAGCAAGGGTGTTAATGTTTGCATGAGAAGGATCCCATGCATCAGTGTTAATGCTCCTCCAGTCAATTCGAAGTTATGATGCTCTGAGAGCATTCTTTGTGAAACCTATTTGTTATTCTTTGCAAGGGAGGTTGTTTTGACTTGTTATTAAAGTGATGGGCACTTGGAAAGTTCATTACAGTTTATGAGCATACCTCTTCTCTATTGCTTGGTTGTTCTCTCTTATCGGGCAATTTGCTTATGTGTTGTAGACCATTCTCTGCAAATCTATCTATCATACTCGATAATTGTTGGGTTTTTCATCCTCCGTGTTTGGAGGGTTTTCCTAGGGTATATCTTGTTTCTTATGGTTGAATGATTTATGTGGTTGATTTATTTATAAGATTCATATGTGCAATGATTGATTAATAAAAGTTTTAAAGTTCAAGTATCTCCAATTTTGCTCAAACATTCACACAAATGACAGGAAATAAGACGCCGAAATTATACGAGAAAGTGTTGTAATAGGAAAACTACATGAACGTTAAAGGAAAACTACAAGACAATTGTTGAATTTCTACATGAAAGTTAAAACACATGAAATAAATGGACAAAGCTAAAATAAGTGAAATAAAATGCATGCAGGGGTTACTAGTACCTCCCTTGAGTGGGCTCAACCCAATCAAGCTCCATGGAAGCTCCTAGAACCCCGCCTAAGAAAGTACACTTAAAGATGGAACAAAACTAGTTATTCTTTATTAAAAATCTACCATTAAAATAGGGTAACAAGCTGCCTCTTGATACAAATTCGTTGTGACCAACAAGGGAGGAATGAAAATGCTAAAGAGAATAATAATAATAAAATAAATAACTCATATGCTTTGATCCTACTACTATTTGTATATGAGTAAACTCAAAATTACCCATGCAATCAGTTCCTTAATTCATGGAAGATGTCTCCTTGTTAACTAGAAATCAACATGCAAGTTTGGCGGAATAGATCCCCCCCTTTAGAAATTTGACCTTAGCCTTCAATAACATGATTTACCATGGTCTCTAAATCCTTTCCAAGTGGTGGAAGCTAATGAGAAATATTTTCACTTGAGTAAATAATCATGTAAGGACCCTACCCTAATCAACTCGATAATAACATAAAGAACAACTTGCATGCTTTACTTACAACAAATAAAACTTTTAATTGTAATAAAATTCTCAACAATTATTTATAACTTATACCATTCATATGCATGCAAGAACCTCATTCATATCAACAAAACAATTTATGCATATTTTTCCAAGCATTAATCAAGAATATTCTAAAAAACACATTTGTTGCACTTAAAGACTAACTTGGATCTTGTGTTGATACAACACTTGTCTTGTGCCGCATGTCTCATCATAACTCCAATTGAAATTCCAATCATTGTGTCCACTAGTTGACCACCCCGCCTACTCCTTGTAGGTACTCTTATTCCCTAAGGACCCTCGAGCTACAATAGGGTTACATGGAAGAATCATTATATCAACACGCTTAAAAGTGAAGCATTTCGCTTTTAGACCTCCCAACCTTAACCACTTCCAAGGATTGAACTCTCCAATAGCCATTGTAACAATCATCTCCCATCCATACGGGGGAAAATATAAAATATCTAAGATCCAAAGAACCCAAAAGATGATCCTCACTCATCTCCTTTCCTTTATTTTATAGAGTTTCTTAGGTTTTTGTTGCATGTTCATGCACATGCACACTTGAGTCTTCTCTTTCTACGTGTGTGTGTGTGTGTGTGTGTGTGAACTTCAGTCGTAATATTCATTTAATTGATTCTTATTTTATTCTCCTTAATTAAGGGTGTGTTTTAGTTTATCTTCTCTTTAACTAATTTATTATACATGTTCTTATTTTAAAATTATTTATTATTTACTCTTAGCATGCACATAATTAATTTAATGATTTATTTATTCTTAGCATGTACATATGGTTTATATTAATTTATTATTTATCATTTTCTAAATTATTTTTCTAAGTTATATTTTATAAATTCTCTATTTTAATTTAATTTTACCAAGTTTCTATTAAGGGTGCCATGGTCATACATATGCCCTTTAAATAGAATTTGCCAAGGTTTTATTAAGGGTGCCATAGATGCCCTTCAAAAATAAGTCACCAAGGTTTTATTAAGGGTTCCATGGTCATTCACATGCCCTTTAAATAGAATTCACCAAAGTTCGATCAATGGTGCCATGGTCATATGCATGCCGTTCAAATAGAATTCACCAAGGTTTTATCAAGGGTGCCATAGATGCCCTTCACATATAATTCACCAAGGTTCTATCAAGGTTTACATGGCCGTACACATGCCCTTCAAATAGACCTTATCAAAGCTCTATCAAGGGTGTCATGATCATACACATGCCCTTCAAATAGACCTTTTCTTGTAGCGGGGACGTTATGTATAATTGAGACCTCGTTAACTCAATCCACCCGTATCCTCTTAAGAGACTACTGTCGATGAGGAATAAGGTTGTGTCCTTATTACATGTCCCTTTATCAAAACCTCGTGAGTGATAGATTATATGGCCTACCTCTATCCTTTATTTTATTGAACAAAAATTAAGGAATACAACCTACAACACATCCATTGCAACCTCCTCTTCAACCTATTATTGTCTCTCTCACATTCTACATAGTTGTAATACAATGGCCTTAGTGTGTGGGAGCCCCCCCACACCCCCCATTAGGAACTGGGATCCAAACATGGCTGAATCAAAATCTCTAACTTAGGAAGATAATCAAGCTCTGTAACCAACACTTATTGTAACTGTGGCCAAGATTCTCGAGAGGAGGGGTCATCCACCTTTTCCATCTCCTCATCCTTCTTTTTCCCCACGTGTCGAGTGGCTACCCTCTTCCCCACATACTGAGCCACCATACTCTCCTAATTGTCGTTCCAATTGACCACCCTCTCCTAATCCATAGGTTAATCAACCACCCTCTCCTTCTCATCTAGCATATTGAACACCCTCTCCTATATAGGTTGACCAACCACCCTATCCTCCATAGGTCAATTGATCGCCTCTCCTAGACAGGTTGACCAACAACCTTCTTCTCCATAGGTCGCTCAACCACTCTCTCCTCCTCATCCATTTTCCAGTGTTGTAGATGCGATGGTCTCATTTGGTCATATGCATCCTAGTTCAAAGATATATGAGTTTTTTTCATTATGTACTTTTATTTGACAGAGGTACAGATGGATCTAGCTCTTGTGGCAGAGGTACTGATGGATCTAACTCTTGTGGTAGAGGTACTAATGCCCTTATCTCTAGTGTGTTGAGCCCAGAAATGGCCTCTTTTGACCATCCCTAATCACCTTTTCTTCCCCTATTCCACCCCGTTCAGCATCCCAATCAGACATGTTATTTCCACTCTACCCCTTAAACTACCAAGGTATGACTGGTTATTGTTTCATCTTATTAATGCTTATGATTGTGATAATTAAATCTATGTATCTCTCAAATGTGCTAACATGTTATGATTTATGAAGGTAGTTTGAGATAAGTGGACTGCAGGAAGATTGGGCTGAACAAGGAGGGATATTCGCTGCTCAAGTTGATCCTCAGCCCTTCTATCATCACCCAAGGCACATGGTTCTAATGCGACATCCTATATAGAGCGGTGACAAGGCAGCTATAACAGAATGTGCCATAATCGAAAATCCTCAGTACACTGCTGCTCGAGTATAGTTGTGATCAGAAAAGATCACTACTCCTGGGCCAATTAACAGCTTTCCCGTACTTTCTATGTCTTTACCATGCCACGTTTGTAACAGCTAGTGGCGCCTGAAGATCATAGATCTTCATGGATGCCCCTTAATAGGATCAGATGTTATGATCTACAAATATAAATATTGAGAGTTGTGTCAACCCAGGGGGTTGCGGAACATATAATTCATTTACTGTATTAGCTGTGGGGAGCAATTTGTGTAATCATCCTATCTTTTAATACAAGGAGTTACTTCTGAATTAAGAGGTGTTACGTTGTTCAGCCAACATCTCTGTGTGAAGGCTGGGCCCGCCTTCCACAGAGATTGTTGAGTTAAACTAGGACTTTTTAATTCATTGTTGTGTGATGTCCTGTTAATTCTCTTTCTTTTGTATGCAGCTATAGTAAGTGTGGATTTACAATGTAATTGTGATTGCATTTCCTTGAGATCTGTAAGTGGTACAGAGTGACAGTCGACTGAGTAGGTAACTATCTTTTATGCAATTCGTGTGGTAGCTGTAAACAGCTCTGTTCATCCTGAGGTCTTAGTCATTGTCCCATGAATCCTTGCAATTTGTCTTTACTGTCATGATTGTTGGATTTCATTCCTGCATTTCAATTTCTTAGAGTAGTTGAACTCAATCTTTTGCAATTGAATTCCTAGATCAATATTCAATTTATGCTTGTGGCTTTCTAAGAGTAATCAGATTGAATAGGTGAATTAATCATTCAGGGATGTGAACAGGATTTCTTTTCATCTGCAATTGTAATTTGAATCTTTTGTTATTTTTCTTTAATGCATAGCAGAAAGTAATTAAGATTGTAGTATTTAGAAGACAATGGGATTACATAGACTCTTGGGATGAGCTTAGTTGATAGAGGATAGTAATGTCCGATGCAGTGACTTTGTGTTTAAGCATATACTGTGTGTTTTATCCTTTGAAATAGAATACTTTCCTGGGTTGACAATAACTTTTGTACACTCTGTATGTTGATAATAATCTACTTGCATATTGGGTGCTCGACATAGTGGTGGAGGTATCGATGCCTCTATCTCTTGTGGCATATGTATTTATGCCCTTGGCTCTAGTGACATAGATATTGAGGCCTCTGGCTCTTGTGGTGGACTAGTCTCCTAATGTATTTTGGATATATATTATGATTAGTTATTATTTTTATTTTTATTTTTTTGTACTAAGGGAATCGACAAGTGGTGCATGGGATGGTACTCGCGTGACACGGGGTCCAAGGATCAAATCCCGCTACCACTATATCCCTAGGTGCACCCACACTATAATACACCAAAGAATTATTAAATTGTTTAAGAGTTTGATTATTTATTTTTATATTTTGACAAATAAAGTCAAAATAAATGGAATGGAATTATTATTACTATTGATTACATAACTGAGAGGAATTGGAACTGAAGTAGTTGTTAAAAGAGTGTTTGTTGACCCATGAGGGGAAATGACAAATGGCAAAAGCTGTTGAGTAAAAAATCAAGTGATACAAAAGGCATCTTCCCCAAAACCAGGTTAAGATTCCTTGTGGAGCATTAATGAGCAGGTGGCAAATAAATGACCAAGTCCTAGGAAAAATACTATAAAGTCTTATTCCATTGAATAAGCAGGAGCCTTACGATAGAGGGGAAATGATCTAATTGATGCAAAGATAGAGATTGCGCATTTATTGGAATTTTCCCTCATGGTTCAACAAACAGGGTTGGGGTTTATGGAGCAAGTAAGTTTGGCTGCTATAGGAGTTAGTTGGGATGAAAAACATCTTCAATTTCGTATCCCCATCAATGGTGACAGGTTCTTTACTAGGTTATCTAATGCAAGGGTCTTGCTATTTAAATTTTGAAAGTAGATTTTAAATCTGTCTACGCTATAAAAACTGTAAATATGCAGAAATGTTAATTACTTTTTCTTTTAACATGTTCTATACTTTATAAACTTGTTGTTACTATTTCAATTTTATTATGTACGAGTCGCAAGTATCTTTCCTATAAAGAAAAATAATTTTTTATATAAACCCTCTACAGACTGTCATAACTGTAGGTTAAATAGCTAGAACCGAGAGGCTTCTTACCACGATTTCATTTACAATAATTATTTTTAATCAAATGATTAAACAATCTATTTATAAGGATGATAGAAGCAAACCCTTTATATTGCAAATTAAACTTAAGCAAAACCAAAATAACAATCTAAATCGAAGATCACAAGAATACAGTTACAACAAAATTGAAACATGAGTTCAATTAAGAGAGTCTTTAGTTTTTACAGTCCTTGCAACTGGCTTCCGGCCAACCAGATCCATATCCAAATCATAACAAACATTTAAGATATAAATAAAAACTTGATAATTAAATTCAAGATGTTTGAGTGTCGATCTGTCAACTTAAATGTAAGAATACCATACAGTCTTCTTTTCAAAAACCGCGATGGATTTTCCAGTCACAAGATAGTTACTAGAACCAAGTTTTTAATGTTTAACTTATCTTAAAATCATAAGGAGGCTAAAAATCCCTTTTCTTCAAACTCTGAGCAAGGTAAACTCAGGAGCTCTCCCAATCGACTTGCATATTAAATTGAGGCATACCTTGTTTTGTAGATTATATCCATCATTCAATGATTGGAGCCACACCACTTTTGGTTACATGCACACATGCATGCAGATGTTAGTTTGCTCGAAGGTATTTAAAACACAAATTTAGGATTAAAAAGGTATAAGAAAATCTTTCTCACCTTAAAACATAGTAATGGATTACATAGGAGGAAGTAAACCCCCTCGCACGGCCCTTATGCTACCATACTTTCCCTTTTAAAAGTTTTAAGGCTATTCGGGTAACCTTTTCAACAAATCCCAACAGGTAACTTTGCATATAATAAGAATTTAACTATGAGTAAAGGAAAATTTCTTTAAATCCTAAATCTTATGTTTCCAACAAAATGATTACCTTTTGTTTGAAGCCTGGGCCATAATGGTGAGGCCAGAGCCTACTCTCGATTCATCCAATCTTTGTTCCTCTTTGCCTCACCTGTCAAAACATAGCATTATTATTATATTTTCTTAAAGTATGAAATCGAACTATTATGTTTTAATATTTTTTGAAAAAAGAACTATTATGTTTTAATAAAATAGACTTGTGCAGAGAGTTATACTTTCAGCGAACACATAAAGGGTCGAGGGTTTTCTCCTCCAAACTCTCCATTATTTTTCTCTGCCCTGCACAAACCAAAAACATAAGTTTCGGTATTCCTCAGTTGCCTGCGAAAGTTCAAATAGAATAGAGTTTTCAAATATTAAACAGACTGATTACCTTTCCTTTATGTGAAACTCATCGGCCTAGGATGCTCCTCCATAAAAGATTGAAGGCAATTACACCTAGAGCCTTATACCTTACCACACAGAAACTGAAATATCTAAGACTGCGCAAAGGCTGAAACTCGACTGAAACTGGTTCATAAACACTGATAACACAACGCATTTGTTTGTCAACCGAGCAAATCTATAGCAGTCATGCATGGAGGTAGGTTAAAAGTAAACAAAGCACAATCATGCAACAAAGTAATCCATAATGAAACAATCAAGCAACCACCATAGGGAAACAAAGAACAAAAACCTCAATGACAAAATAACTGCACTAATCCCGACATAAAAACCCTAAATGTTCTTTCAACATTATGGAATGTGTGGATTACTGATGTAGGGCCAAGATCTACCTTTCCTTCTACGAATAGCATTTAAATCCTTCCTTCAACATTAAATTGGCCTGGTTGCACTGCCAACTCACACACCATGGCTTAGGACAACGTTAAAAACTTATTTTAAATACCATCTTAACTCGCTAGCTGTCATCCATCCTAGTCATCCACTTAAAATAACCCTTAGGCGCATATCGTAACCTTGGCATAGTATTATAACATAGGTTATGCCTTGTAACCCTTGTGACTCCCTTAAGTCACATAAACATACTTTATCCTAGGGTGTTTCAACATAGTACTTTAGCCTAGAGTGTTGCAACATAGTACTTCAGCATAGGGTGTTGCAACATAGTACTTTAGCATAGGGTGTTGTATCATAATACTTATCATAAGGTATTGCAACATAGTACTTTAGCATAGGGTGTTGCAACATAGTACTTTAGCACAATGTGTTGCAACATAGTACTTTAGCACAAGGTGTTGCGGCATAGTACTTTAGCATAGGATGTTGCAACATAGTACTGTAGCATAAGGTGTTGTAGCATAGTACTTTAGCATAAGGCGTTGCAACAATATAGTACTTATGATAAGGTGTTACAACATACTACTTTGGCGTAGGACTTTGGTCCAAGACTTGGGATTGAATCCTATTAAAAAAAAAGAAACACATTGCAATATTAACATATCACCTTGTCGTAAAGCGTTGATTCTAGAAGTGTCATAGTCGGAGTTATTATCGGCCGGACGACAAGTCCTATATTTATATAGACAATAAATTGAATTATAATTATTCATGCAGAGAGATAGATTTGAACTTACGATTAAGAAAACACTCTATGATATATATATATATATATTATGGTGAAAATTTTGGGTTCATGACAGAATGGTATCAAAGCACAGTTACAACACTTGTCCTAAAAAATCCCAACACTCAAACTGATATAAACTAGAAAAGTAATTTTATTGTTATGGTTTGATTCTCTTTGCAAACAAGAAGAAAAGAATAACCTTTATTTTGCAGGAATCATGACAGATGTAGAAATGTCTACTGAAGCAGAATCGCATCCTAAAGAACCAGAAAACATGGAACAAGGTAATATTAAAGATGGTGAAATTTGGTTAAATTTGAACGAAAGTAGGAATGATAAACTGTCTAAACTTTTACAAACATTAAATGATTTAAAAACATAATTGAAACGGGTTAAGGAAGATAATGAACGCATCTTAACGGCACAAGAAGAACTAAATAATGTTATGCTAACTAAGATACATAATAATGAAGAAGAAAAGAATAAAGGACCCTAACTAAACATGGCAAGAACTACACCTTATAAACGCCAAGTAAGAAAATTGGAATTTTCTAATCACGAGATTGAATCTTCAAGCGAAGAATCAACTAAACATAGTAAGGAAAAGTACAAAAATTCTTGCGAAAGTAGCAATAGTAATCAGCAGAAAAAGAAATATAAACCATATGAAGAGATTCTCAGTGAATTTAAAAAGATTAAACCTCCTATGTTCAATGGGGAAATCGAGAAAAAGAGAAGAAGCAAAAACTTGGCTATATGGGATGAAAAAGTACTTCCAAATTTATAATTATTTTGATTAACTAAAAGCAAAAATGACAATTTATAATTTAACAGGAAAAACTAAGCTGATATCTGGTGGCAAGACCTCAAAAATGTGAAAAGCATTAAAGAATGTTATGTAACTAGAAAAACTTTTAAGAAATATTTTAAAAGAAAATATTTATTAGAACAGTATTATGAGGAAAAATTCAATGAATTCGATGAATTATGATTAGGTGCAATGACCATAAAGGAACTTTGCAACACATTTTTAAGTTTATTATGTTATGTACCCTACATTATTGATGAAAAAGAAAAAATTCAGTGTTTCCGTAGTTGTTTACCTCTTATGTTTAAAGAGAGAATCGAATATGATAATCCGAAAACTCTGGAAGAGGCCATGAGAAAAGCAAACTTATGCTATGACCAAAATAAAAATAAATGAGAGAACACATCTAATTGGAAAAATAAAGGACGTGAACATTTTGAACAAAAAAAAGGTACTAAGTTTTATAAGAATTCTAGAAATAATTAACGAGGTTATCAAGGGAATAATTTTAAAAATTACAAACATTAGAATCCTACAACAATAAAAGAAAGGGAAATACCCACTACATTTAATAAAAATACTGCACTTTTGCAGGTTGATTTGGATATGAAGCAGGAGCTGTAGATTCTTAGTTGAAGTCTAGAAATGAGATTTGATCTCTGAAATCCCAGTCGCTGCAAATGCTGTGTGAGAGTTTTCAAGAATCTACTAAGCTTGCGTTGAGAGATATGAGTGACATGGTAGTAGGAGGGGATCCTCCCCTCCCCCTGAGCTTGATGCATTCAGGAGATTGGTTGCAACAAGCAATAAGAGGAAACTCAGTCCAAATTAGCAGAACTTTGTCAAGAAATTAGACAATATACCTTCGGTGGATTTACCTACAAAACAACCTTGCCGGACAACTATGAATATTGTAGATAAAGGTCTTATTGGCCAGCTCATTGGTTTCTGACCATCCCCCAAGGCAATTGATGGATGGATTCAGAGGAATTGGAAGACCCTCATATCAAAAGGTATTCACAGTCATCTGGTAGGTAAGGGATACTATGTTTTACTTTTTGAAAACTCAGAATATAGAAATTTAATATTTCGAAATGGTCCATACTTCATGGGCCCTCAAGGATTGTACATGAATACGTGGACGCCAGATTTTGATCTGAGCCAAGATGTGCCTTCAACAGTTCTTGTTTGGGTTAGACTCCCACATCTTCCTCTTCACTGCTGGAATCCATAGTCTTTAGAAGCCATCATAAACAAATTGGGGGAATACATAGATAGGGTTGAAAGAAGAGATCAATACTCTTGCGTTAGAATATGCGTAGACATCGATCTGGACGTAGGGCTTGCTGAAGCGATTAAATTGACAGTAGTATATTGGTCACATGTGCAAGTGCTCGATTAGGAGCAACTGCCATTTAAATGCAAGCATTGTCATGGATATGGTCACTTTGCTTGAACGTGTAATAAGAAAGCAAAGGATGAAGCTGAAAAAGAGAAGGGAGAACAATGGACTCAAGCCCAAAAAACCAACACATTAAAGCAGGTCAATAGATCAAAAGGAAAAAGAGGAGAAATGGGGTCGGGCAATAACCCCATCGGGCGAAAGAAGAATGAAAATGAGGGATCTATAAAGGAAATCACATCACAATACAAATTTGCAATGTCGATCACTCCAGAAGAATAAGCTCGAGTGCTTGAGGAGGGGGAAGTCCAACAATCTCAAGGACTGATAAGGGAAGAAATTTATGTTGCTCAGGATCTTGGTTCTCGTGCTGGTGGGTCTTCCCCTACATATGCAAAAATGGAAAAACAGAAACCCATGGATAATTCTGAATCCTCTGGAGAAGAATCTCTTGAGAGGTACTCCAAAAAAGGACGTAAATCTCTTAAGAAGGTTCGAGAGGAAGAAGTAGAAAGACTGAAGACGTAAGGCAGTCAAGCCACAATAGAGGTTTCTATTTGCAGGAATACTCGAGCTAGACCTATAAAGGGAGGCCCTCAACCTTATGTCATAAATAAGTAATGCACATTATCTTTTTGGAATTGTAGGGGGCTCGAAAATCCTTCGAAAGTTGAAGCTATAAAAGACCTCATAAAAATGGCTTCACCCGATGTCCTTTTGCTCCAAGAGACAAAGGTGGATGAGGAAAATCTCCTCTCATTAAGAAAAATGAAATGGAAGAAGAACACAGGGATCGTAGTGAGTGCAAGGGGTTCATTTGGTGGACTTGCAGCATTGTGGGCAGAGGACACGTTTTCTTTGGAAAATTCCTTTAAAACTCAGCATTGGATATTTACTGAAATTCAGCATATCGCAAGTAAGATTTCTCTATCTATTTTTTATCTTTATGTTCTTGTAAATTTTCAAGAGAAAAAATATTGTTGGAAGTCTCTTGCAAATTATGTTGGCACACATTTACCATCTAATATAATTGTGGTTGGTGATCTTAACATCATGATGGACCCCAAGGATAAAATCAGAGGAGTCTGTGGGAGGGATCCAATGCTTAAAACAATGGAGAATTTTATCCAATTATGGGATTTGATAGATTTCAAGCCAAACAAAGGCAGATACACATGGACCAATAACAGATCAAGAGTGGCCAACATCTCAGTAAGACTAGATCGTTTGTTAGTCCAGAGTTATTTTTTGGAGAAAAAAAATCATTTCTTCTAGCATTCTGCCTAAATTAACTTCAGACCACAAACCTATAATGCTTCAATTTGAATATGAAGAAAATATTGGGCCCATACCGTTCAGGTTTAGTCCACTTTGGATAGATCATGAAGGTTTTATGAATATAGTCTCACAGTCTTGGTCTCAGCCAACAACATGATCCCCAAGTGTTATATGGGAGCAAAAATTAAAATTCACAAAACTTGCTCCTAAGGAATGGGTTAAACAATCTCTGAATTCTCCATCCAGTGATAGAATAGTGGCGTTAAAATTTTTAGAGGCGATTCAAATGGAAATGGATGAAACATGAATTACTCCAGCTCAGCTGGAAAAAGAACAACAAGCCCAGTTCAACACCTTTCATGCTTTTAGAAGGGAAGAAGAATACCGGATATTGAAGTCTTGTAGCATCTGGTTACAAGCAGAAGACATAAATACATCTTTTGTTCACAGACATTATATATCAAGACTCTCTCTCAATCACATTTCAGAAATTTCCTCAGATGGAAAAAGTTTTAAAGGCCATTCTCAAATAAAGCAGATGACTAAAGCACACTTTCAAGGTATGTTTAGCGAAGTTGGATTAATAGAGAATGGTTTAAACTCGGAATTTTTATCCAATATCCCCTCTTTAGTCGGTGAGGAGGTAAATGAAGAACTTATGAAGCCATTTACGCAAGAGGAGATCATTGATGTTATTTGGTCAATGGAGTCAGATAAAGCCCCGGGACCAGATGGATTCTCTCTTCATTTTTATAGAGTTTGTTGGATCGTAATCAAGAAAGATATCCTGAGGATGATCAAAGCCTTTCATATAAAAGCTAAAGTTAGTGGATGCACCAATTCCACTTTCCTTGCATTAATCCTTAAAGAAGTTAATCTGGCCTCTTTTGAACGATTCTGGTCAATGTCACTTTGCAATGCTTCTTATAAAATCTTTTATAAAGTTTTAGCTAATCGACTTAAGCCTTTGTTAGGTAAGTTGATCTCCCCACTTCAAGGTGGGTTTGTCAAAGGGAGACACATCTTGGATAATGTGATCCAAGTCCAGGAAGCCATGCAATCCAGCTATCAAAGATGGGAGAAAGGCATGCTAATCAAACTTGATATCGCAAATGTATTTGATAGGGTAAGGTTGTCCTTCCTTTATAAAGTTCTTCGCTCATTTAGGTTTAGCTCAACTTTTGTAAATTTGATAAAAGCTTGTATAGATAAGCCTTTGATAACACCTTTAATTAATGGCAGGCCGAAAAATTTCTTTCAAGCAACCAGGGGTCTTCATTAGGGCTACCCTCTCTCACCATTCCTATATATTCTGATGGCTAAAACTCTGAGCAAAAAGTTGTTCACAGAAAAATAAGTAGGGATTATCCCGGGCATTAAGTCAGCAAGTGGGGTAGACTCTATCAATCATGCTCTATTTGCGAATGATTCACTTCTCTTGGGAGGGGCCTCGCTTAGGATGGCAAGAGCATTCAAAGAAATTTTGCAAAACTTTTGTCTCATTTTAGGAGCTTTGATTAACAATAGAAAGAGTGCAGTGTATGGTTGGAGCATTGATCATTCAACTATCTTGAATTTAGCAAATATTTTAGAATTTTCTGGGTATGACATTTGGGATAAGATTAAATATATGGGTCTTCCTATAACCCTAAGCCAAAACAAACATTCTCTTTGGCTGGAAGTAATTGGTAAGATAAAAGCAAAAATTGCTTCTTGGGGTGGACAATGGCTCATGAAGGCAGGGAAGCTTATAATGATCAAGTCAATTCTGTCAGCTCTTCCATTATATCAATCTTCTCTTCTCCTTGCTCCAAAAGCAATTATGGATCAGATCTCCAAACTTATTCAAGATTTCCTCTAAAGAGGCAGCAAAGGTTATCATAATAGACTGCATCTAGTTAACTGGGATATAGTCAAAAGACCTGTGTTAGAAGGTGGCCTACATATCAGATCCGGGTTTGACAAATCTTGCCATGGGAGGAAAAATTTTGTGGCAACTATTTTCTGATAGAAAACATTCAGTTAGTCAAGTTTTATGGGGAAAATATCTCTTGGGAGGAACTCTGTGAAATCTACAGGCAATAAAAACTCCCAAAGGCTCTTTAACTTGGAATTTATGCAGAAGAGGACTTGAATTCTTCCAAAAGAAATTCTAGGGAATGGAAGGAAAATTCTTTTGTGGGAATATAATATTCAAGGACATGCTCCATTATCAACCAAACCCTAGCTCACAAAGATCAAGCTTTGTCTTTTCAATAAAGGGTTATTATGGTTAGCAGATATCTCAACATGGGACAACAAAGGAAATTGGATAGATTGACAATTTACAGAACTGCCAGAATGGCTAAATTCACAAAAAAAATTGTTGCTGATAGAGCTGATAAGAAATGTTCCAATTCATCTTTTAGTTAAGGATCGTTGGGGATGGGGAAACATGGAAAAATACACAACAGTGCAAGTATATACAGTTCTTCAACCAAATTTACCTCCATCGCACCCAGCACACTTCTAGAAATCGGTTTGGAGTTCTCCATGTGTGCCTAAGGTAAATTTCTTCATGTGGTTGGTAATGCACAAGAAGGTGTTAGCTGGTGAAAATATGGTTAGGAGAGGCTTTTACGACCCATTTATATGTTGTTTATGTCAACACACTACAGAGACGACATACCATTTGTTCATAGACCGTGACTTCACTCAGCAGGCTTGGGTGCCGATTCTAAACGGTTTGCCAGTGTCTGCGCCCATGCAAACTGAAATTGTAATTTAAAAAAAAATTGGAAATTAAGGTGTCCAAGAAACATTTCAATTGGTCCCGGGTGGAGTAAAATTTGGCAAGCTATTCCAAAATTCCTATGGTGGAAACTTTGGCTTGCACGAAATGATTTAATTTTTAGTAACAGGTCCACAAAGGCAGAAATTGTAGCAACAAAAGCAAAGGCTATGTTACTGGAAGTAGTGGGAAATCAAATTCAAATTCAAGAATATCAATGGATTGGTTCTTTGCAATCGGCAAAATCTCAGAAGGAGTCTAGTAAGCCTTTTATAAAAGCAAAATGGAAAATGAGACTTCTAGAAAAAGAAATTTTAGAATGGTGGAAAAGACAAAATAAAGTTTCAGTTTTTTTTCGATGGAACGTCCAAAGGAAACCCGAGGATAGCTGGAGCAAGGGGAATGTTATATTATTCGAGAGGAATGTTAGGAACTAGCTTCAGTTGGGTCTTAGGACAAATCACATATAATCAAGTGGAAATACTTGCTCTTTTAAAAGCCTGTCAACTAGCGAAGGAAGCTAGACATAAAGACCTACAAATATTTGGAGATTCAGAAATTCTAATCAAAGTTTTAAATAATGATAAAAAATTCAACAACCTATCCTTGGACAGGACTATGCAAAGGCTTCAATTCATCTTGTTTGAATTTGACTCTATTTCCTTTTCTCATATACTCCGAGAATTGAATAAGAAGGCGAATTATAAAGCTAATCAGGGCTGCCAACTTCCTACGGGAATGCTAAGTCTGAATGATGGACCTAGCTTGAAGCATCAAATCCCATAAGAAAGAATAGAGGGGTGTTGTCACTTGTATCATAACCGGAAATGATTTTTTTGGAAATACAGAAATGAAATCATTGACATACTTGTAAATTGGTAGATGGCTATGAACAAACAAGATTTTTAATACACTATATATATATTAGTTAACAAAAAAAATACTACACAAAGGGAACCATAAAAATGATGGGAATGTGGTGAACCACTTTATTTTTAAGATTGTCTTGTAAGAATGAAAGGTCTTAATAACGTGCATACAATTCAAGAAGCTACTACAGTGGGAGATATAGCAAGGAGTATGCCTAGAATCAATGCAGCATTGGAGAACAGGCAAGCAGATCATCAAGCATCTATGGTCAACATCGAAGGTATGTTAAAAGATAAACCAATTTCTATATTGATTTATCTAGGTGCAAGTTTAAGTTATATATCGCCAAGAATTGTAGAGCTATACAAGTTGCAACAAGATAAATTTGAAAAATCTTAGTTAGTTCAACTTGCTATAGGCACAAAGCGAAAAGTAACCAGGTTCGTGAAAAATTGTGATTTTATTATGAATGGTTTTAAAACACATGTTGATTTAAATATTCTACCTCTAGGATGTTATGACTTACTGATAGGAATGGATTGGTTAGAGGAATGTAATGTTACTTTAAACTGTTATGACAAAACATTCTCATGTTTGGATGATAAAGGTAATACTATTGTTGTAAAAGGGATTTCCAAGAAAGTCACCATAAGAGAAATTTCAACCTTACAAGTGAAAAGGTTTGTTCGTAAAGGTTGCAAAGTTTTTGCAGTTTGCATAATGGACGATAAAGAGAAAACTCATCAACTTAATGTAGAAGACATACCAATTCTAAAGGACTTTAAAGATATATTTTTGGAAGAGATTCTCAGACTACCTCCAAAAAGAGATATAGATTTTACAATTGATTTGGTACTAGGGGCAGTACCAACATCAAAGGATCCCTACCGTATGAACATAATAGAAATTACTAAATTAAAATCACAAATACAAGAATGAATTGATAAAAAATACATTTGACCCAATGTTTCCCCTTAGGGAGAACCCATATTGTTTCTAAATAAAAAAGACATTACTTTATGGTTATGTATAGATTATAGACAATTAAACAGAATGGCAATTAAAAAATTGATACCCTCAGCCGTGTATTGACGATCTATTTGATTAGTTTCGAGTGGCAACAATATTTTCGAAAATAGACTTCAGCTCTAGACACCATCAAGTACGGATTAAGGACGAAGATATGTTTAAGACTACTTTTAGAACCAAATACGGTCATTATGAGTTTGTTGTAATGCCCTTTGGGTTAACAAATGCCCCAACAACCTTTATGTGTTTAATGAAGAATATACTAAGTAAATACTTAGATAAATTTGTAGCCATCTTATTTTAAAAATTGTTGATCCATATAGAAATTTTGTTGTATGTATAGACGCATGCAAAGAAGGTCTAGGTGGAGTACTAATTCAAGAAAATTATGTTGTATCCTATGAGTCTAGGAAGCTAAATGAACATGAAAAGAATTATGTTGCTCATGATCTAGAGTTAGTTGTTATCATTCATGTGCTTAAAATGTGGCGACACTATCTCATAGGAAGAATATTTTTGTTACTGTGTGATAATATAAGTTTAAAATACTTATTCAATCAGCATAATCTTAATGCTAGACAAACTAGGTGGTTATTATTCATAAGCGAATATGATTTTGAAATAAAACATATAAAAGGAAAAGAGAATAAGGTGATAGACGCTCTAAGTCGTAATGCAAATTTGCTATATGCAACTGTAAAGCAACATATATGAAACAAATTTAGAGGATAAGATTAAAGATGTAGAAAATTTAGATAAAGGTTACCATAAATTAAAAGAGAAGACATCAGAAAATGAAGTAAGATGAGTAAAAATAGTTTTTAGTTTAAATAAACAGGGGTTATTATTACACAAAAGAAGATTATAGACACCTAATTCAGAAGAGATTAAATTAATTATTATGGATGGATTACATGAAATACCTTATTCAAGACATCCTGTATATCAGAAAATGATTACCATGACAAGGAAGGATTTCTTCTGGCCTAACATGAAAAATGAAGTATCGGAATATTTAGCATGATGTATTGAATGACAATAGGTAAAAGTTGAACATCAACATGCAGATGCATTGTTACAACCATTACCTATTCCATAATGGAAATGAGAAATTATCAGTATCGATTTCATAACTAGGTTACCTAAAAATGTTAAGCAAAAGGACTCCATCATGGTTGTGGTAGATAAACTTAATAAGGCAACCCACTTTATTCTAGTAAAATCTACATATAAAGATATTAATATTGTTGATATTTTTATGAAAGAAATTTGCAGATTGCATGGTGTACCTAAAATAGTAATTTCGGATAGAGTTGCAAAATTTATGGGAAATTTTTGGAAAGATTTAATTAAAGGTTTAGGCACACAATTAAATTTTAGTACTGCATATGATCCTCAGACCGATGGACAAACAAAAAGGGTAAATCAAGTACTGGAAGACATGCTTAGAATGTACGTAATGGATAAACCAAGAAAGTGGGAAGAATATTTGCATCTTGTAGAGTTTGCATATAATAATCATTTTCAAGCTTCAGCTCGATTAAGTCCATTTGAGATATTGTATGGACAAAAGTGTAATACTCCAATTTCTTGGAGCAACCCCGTCGACAGACTAATGTTAGGATCTTAAATATTGAAAGATATGGAACTAACAGTGAAACAAGTACAACCTAACTTGAATCTTGCCCAAGATAGGCAAAAAAGATATCTCGACTTAAAAAGAACTCCACGTGAGTTCGACATAGGAGATCATGTTTATGTAATGGTGAAACCCAAAAAAAGTTCCCTAAGATTGAGAAAATACTCAAAATTAGTGCTCATGTATTGTGGACCATCTGAAATTCTAGCAAAACTTTGACCAGTGGCATATCAATTAGCATTACCACCTACAATAAAAATACATAATGTTTTTCATGTCTCAATTTTAAAGAAATACGTTCATGATGCTACTCATGTGATTGACTGAAATGTTATACAGGTGGAGCGCAAAGGATAATTACATGTGGAACCGGAAGGTATTCTCGACAGGAGAGAACTTTTACTCTGGAATCGTATCATCAGACAAGTCAAGGTGCAATGGAAGCACCTTAGTCCATAGGAGTCCAGTTAAGAATTGAAGAGTAATATGCGAGAAACATATCTAGTTCTATTACAAGATGAAATAATGGAAGCATAAAACGACGAAGAAATAATAACACCGAGGATGGTATTAACTTTAAAGGGGAGGTGCATGTAATACACCAAACAATTATTAAATTGCTTAAGACTTTGATTATTTATTTTTATATTTTTCAAATAAAGTCAAAACAAAATGTAATGGAATTATTATTAATTACATAACTAAGAGGAATCATAACTAAAGTAGTTGTTAAAAGAGTGTTTGTTGGCCTACAAGGGGAAATAAAAAATGGCGAAAGATGTTGAGTAGAAACTCAAGTGATGTAGGAGGCATCTTCCCCAAAATTAGGCCGAGACTCCTTGTGGAGCATTAATGAGAAGGTGGCTCATAAATGACCAAGTCCTAGGCAAAATACTATAAAGTATTGTTCCATCGAATAAGTAGGAGGCTTGCAATGGAGGGGAATTCATCTATTTGATGCAAAGATAGACATTGCACATTGATCAAAATTTTCCCTTGTGGTTCAAAAAATAGGATCGGGGGTTCTAGAGCAAGTAAGTTTCGCTGCTCTAGGAGTTGGTTGGGAGGAAGGACATCTTTGTTGATTAAGTTGTCATTGATGACAACAGTGTATAGTCATTGATGCCACCATATCTTGGTGCCCCTTGAGGATCCCCTGAGGGTTAAGTAAATGTTAGTGTCTAAGGAGACCTTTTGATCTTGTCCAAGCCCAAGTTTGAAGCCCTTGGAGCCCTTGGGACAATGGAAAAACCCTTGAACACCCGGTAGAGTGTTTAAGTACCCCAAAGATGTTTTACAGTTCCCTAGTTGTTTTTATGGTTCCCTAGTACCCCAAATTATGCCCCCGTACCCTACAAAAATGTCTTGGGTGGGTTGAAGAAGTTGCAAGAGTCCAAATGACCCTTTCAGTGGTCATTTGTGTTTTATTGAGGTCATGGTACCCCAAAAGAAGGTTTAGCAACCTCACAGGTGATGTCATGATGGATATTGACCCTTAGAGGTCTCCTAGTGTGGTTGAGGTGGTTGAAGAAGCCTATGAAGCCGCTTGCTTTATGAAGAATCCCTAAAGAATCCCTTGGACCCACATTCGATGGATTAATGGTCCTTGTCCCCTTGTGATAATGTGGTCATTAATGACTTGATGAAGATCTCGATGCCCGTGTAGAGCTTGTTGGGGTCATGGAACCCTTAGAGATGGTCATTATGCATGAGAAGGTATGTTGACCACAGAAATGGTGACATGATGACCCTTGGGCACTATATGATCATTGATTGTGCATTTGGAAATGATTTGGGTCTTGGAATCCATAAATATGGTGGTTTGTAAGCCCATGATTATTGGAGCATTTGATATGATGGAATCTTTGGTCATTATTCCCTCATCACTTGGAGATGGAGTCTTATGTGATGGGCTTGAAGTACATGGAAAATATATTGTTTAAATATTATATGATATCTTTGAAAGTGTCCTTGAAACCCTTGCATGTGGTGCCTTGGGTCTTAAACCATGGTGATGTATCGTCATTGTTACAGCTGATCTTACCACACATGGTAGATCACATATTTATGGCCTTCCCTGTCCCTCTGCAGACTCTTTGGACCCCATGGACTATTTTTGTACCTTTGATGTTTCCATGATCATCCCTAAAAACACCTGGTATTTGCCATATGCGTCTTTTAAACCCTTTCTCGCGTATATACGTGGATATGACCCTTAAACCCACGTACAATGGGATGTGTGCAAAAGGCCAAAGATTTTTGGAGTTTTTCTTGATGTGGATCCGAGTCACTTGTCTCTTGGCCTTCCATATGCCTTAAGATCGCTCGGATTTGACCTTCCATTACCCCATTGAGGCACTATATAAGGAACCCTTTGGATACATTGAAAGGAGAGGAATTGAAGAGCAAGAAAACTATAGTCCATTGTTGATGTAGCTTGCTTATACTTGAGTTTGCATCCCTTTGTCGCTTGGATCACTTGGTGTTCTTCCCAAACTTGCCTTTGCTTGTGAGCTTGCTATCGAGAGATGGAGGATTGAGGTGGTGGAGGACTCAGTTTCTTCGGTTCGCAGACATGCCGACAGAGGTTGTCATTCTTGTAATCTATGATTTATATTAATAGAAATATATTTTCCTATCCAATGATGTGCATTTAAATGAATATTTAATCCATGGATGCTTTTAATTGCTTATACAATATTGTTTATATATGCTAGAGTAGGTCTAACACCATTATATAGCATGCTTGTATTGTTTGTTGATTGTTGAGAGAGCAAATTGTTAACACAAGCGGGATTGGAAAAGCTCAACGGGGATCTACATCAACCATCCAGAATAAGGTATGTTTCGAGATCCTTTAGTGTTAGATGTTTTATTTCTCTTGCATATTGGGAGGGGATTGATTTCCACGGTTACTCTGTCTGTTGTGGTACACCCCAAGCCATAGGAAGTTTTCTCTGTAACAGTCGTATCTGTGGTTATATGGCTATTGGGTTGTATATGGAGGTAGATCCCATGGACGTTCCTTGATATGTTAAAGAATAATCTGAAGAAGACTTTGAAACTCTTGTAGTTGGGGGTATGGTCCTTGGCACCCTCATCTGTGGGGTCTTTGACGTCTTGGAAATATTGAAGAATTTAAGGGTATTATACCAAGAATTTGCAAATAAACCCATTATAGGGAGATAGTCCTCGTCAAGCCATTTCCGTTGATACATGGTTCATCTTCTAACTCCTTACAATTGAAGAGATGAATTTTTGAAGTTGGTGTCTACCCCACCTTTTTGGATCAGTCGACCAAACAAAAGATAATTTAATTATTTGTAAATTTGAATTGCATATCGGCCCAGTTTGAGGTACTAAATTTCCTCCACAACCTATATAAATAGAATATCAAACATTTCATTTTTTTCATCATCAATTCTCTCAGTATTTTTGCAACTCTTGGAGAAAAGTGCAAAACTTTGTGGAGGAGAAATTTCTGGGCATCTTCACTAAAATTGGCATAACTTTCTCATACGGAATTAGAATTACAAAATTATTAGCTTGTTGGAAAGCTTGTTACGAGGGATATGCGGTGACATGATATAGAGCTTTTTTTTCTATTGTTTCTTCATCTTGTGATCTTCAAAAAGGTATGGTTCATGCTTCTGGGTTTCTGTTGTGATGGAACATGTCTCTCATGGATAGAGTTCATCTTTGATATTAGTATATGACCCTATATATTGGTATATATCTTTGAAGTTGTTGAATATGTTATGGAGGCTATGGTGATGGTTATCTTGGAATATATCTTGATGTGATCTTGATATAGATCTTGATGATTATCTTGAATATTGTTGGCATAGATTTTGGTGTTTATCTTGACTATTGTATAGTGTAGTATTGAATGAGAAGTTGACATGTAAGTAATAGATCTTGTAAGTGATTTATTTGATCAACCTAAGTGTTTTATTTGAAAACTAGTTTGGAAAGTATTAATCATTGTGTCTTTGACCTAAGTGGAGATGGACTCTTATTGACTATTAATTACAACATTTGACAGTATTGTAAGTGACTATGTACTTGATATTTGATTGAATTGTTGACTTGATTTGAGTGGAGTGAAAAATCCTTTTATGTCAAAGAGTTTATGAGACTGGCCGACTTTGACATAGTTGGTTAAGTCTTATCTTCTTGGTTGAGGTTTATCATGTTTAAATGTCAAGTATTCCTTGACTGTGATTGAGGTTGGTTGTGGTGTCATTGAGTTTAGTGTGTTTGGACAAAGTTTGGTTGACAGTATATGAAGTCTCTTGGTTGCTATAATGTGTCTCTTACTTGATGAACTAGGACACGTAAGAAGGGTTGGTTAACCATCTTCTTATTTGAAGTTGGTTGGTTTATATTCTCTGTCAAGCTTCGCTTGACTGAGGTGTTTGTTGAGTCTTAAGGATTGGTTATGGTGTCACTGAGGTGAGTAAGAATGGGTGCGTAAAGTCATGGTCACGTTGTAATTGTACTATCCTAACTCTATCTTGACCAAGTAAGAAAATAGGTTTCCATAGAGCAATTGTGGTCAAGTATTTGAGCATTTACATATTTGGTTTGGCACAGGTTTAGTTGAGCAAGATTGGCACAGGCTCTCTTATGTGCAGTTGGTCTGACTCAAACTGGCTGAGTTGCATGAGCAGCTGGTTTGAATCAGGTGGACTGAGTTTGCTGTGTAGTTGGTTAGACTTAGATTGACTGAGTCAGTTGATGTGAGCAATAGATTGATTGGTACAACTTGATTGGACAGGTTGATTGTATAGGTTGATGAGCACTGTGATACAGTGGAAATTGATCAATTTATGAGTAGTGACCAAATGATGAGAAGAGGTTAGTAGTGGCAGTGGTTGTGTAGTGTGGTACAGACTGTGTAGTGTAGTACAGGTGTTAATTAGTAGGTTCGTAGGATCAGTGCGGTCATGGTTCACCAATTTCTATCTTCATATCAGGGTGGCAGGACAAGGCAAGGAAAGGGGGTTGTATCCGGAGAACCAGGGAGTTGGAGCTTCCTTCAGGTTGTAGCCTGTAAATCAGGGGGTTGTAGCCTCCTTCCAGTTGTAGCTAGAGAAATGAAGTCATTGTAATAAGGGGGTTGTTTCCTCCTTCCAATTATTTCTGGAAAACTATTATAAAGGCTTCTATGGTTCCCCCCCAGGACTTGGGTTTCCATGTAAAATATGGTGATCGATGTATCATGCTATGCTTCTTGTGTGATGATGATATGATGATGATAATAACGCTGACAATGAAATAATGATAATGTGATAATGCATATTATTGAATAAGTTGTTAAAAGTGAAAAAGTAATAAAAGTTGTGCACACTGATTCACCCCCCCTCTCAGTGTACCTGGTGTGTCCAACAATCTTCCGTTTCGTATTCCCATTCGTGGTGACAGGTTTCTTACTAAGTTATCTAATGCATTGGTATTGTTATTTAAATTATGAAAGTAGATTTTAAATCTGACCACGCTATAAAAACTATAAATATGCATAAATGTTAATAAGTTTTTCTTTTTGCATGTTCTATACTTTATAAACTTTTTGTTACTATTTCAATTTTATTACATACAAGATTCTAGGAATCGCAAGTATCTTTCCTATAAAGAAAAATCAATTTTTTTATACAAACCTCTACAGACTGTCACAACCGTAGGTTAAATAGCTAGAACCGAGAGGCTTTTTATCACGATTTCATTTACAATAATTATTTTTAATCAAATGATTAAACAATGTATTTATAATGATGATAGAATCAAACCCTTTATATTACAGATTAAACTTAAGCAAAACCAAAATAACAATATAACCTGAAGATCAAAAGAATACCGTTACATCAAAATTGAAACATGAGTTCAATTAAGAGAGTCTTCAGTTTTTACAGTTCTTGGAACTGACTTCCGTCCAACTAGATCCGTATCCAAATCATAACAAACATTTAAGATATAAATAAAAAAACTATAATCAAATTCAAGATGGTTATGTGTTGATCTGTCAACTTAAATGTAAAAATACCCTACAGTCTTCTTTTCAAAAACCATGATGGATTTTTCAGTTACAAGGTAGTTACCAGACCCAATTTTTTTAATGTTCAACTTATCTTAAAATTGTAAGGAGGCTGAAAATCCATTTTCTTCAAACTCCAAGCAAGGTAAACCCAGGAGCTCTGCCAATCAGCTTGCATATTAAATTGAGGCATACCTTGTTGTGTAGATTAGATCCATCATTCAGTGATTGGATCTGTGCCATTTTTGGGTACATGCACACATGCATGCATATGCTAGTTTGCTATGAGGTATTTAAAACACAAATTTAGGATTAAAAAGACATAGGAAAATATTTCTCACCTTGAAACAGAGTAACAGATTACTTAGGAGGAAGTAAACCTTGTCGAATGGCCCTTACGCTACCATTCTTTCCCTTTTAATTTTTTTAAGGCTATATGAGCAACCTTTTCAATAAATCCCAACATGTAACTCTGCTTAAAATAAGAATTTAACTGTAAGTAAAAGAAAATTTCTTTAAACCCTAAATCATGTGTTTCCAATGAAATGCTTACCTTTTATTTGAAGTCCAGGCCATAACGACGAGGCCAAATCCTACTCTCAATTCATCCAATCGATTGAGTAACCACTCCTTTGGTCCTTTTTGTGTCACCTGTCAAAACATAGCATTATTATTATATTTTATTAAAGAATGAAATCAAACTATTATGTTTTGATAAAACAGACTTGGGTCGAGAGTTATACTTTCAGCGAATGCACAGAGGGCCGAGGGTTTTCTCCTCCAAACTCTCCATTCTTTTTCTCTACCGTGCACAAACCAAAAACATAAGTTTCAGTCTTCCTCTGTTGCCTGCGGAAGTTCAAATAGAATAGAGTTTTCAAATCTTAAACAAACTAATTTTTTTACTTTTTGCAAAACTCTTCGGCCTAGGATGCTCCTCCATCAAATACTGGAGGCAATTACTCTTGGATCCTTACACCTTACCACACATAAAATTAAATAGATAAGACTGCTCAGAGGCTGAAACTGGCTGATAAACATTGATAACAGATCGTAGTTGTTTGTTAACTGAGTAGGTCTCTAGCAATCATGCTTGGAGGTAGGTTAAAAACAAACAAAGCACATATGTGCAACAAAGAAATCCACAACAAAACCATCAAGCAACCACCAAAGGGAAACAGAGAACAAAAACCTGCACTGATCCTGACATAAAAACCCTAAAATTTCTTTCAATGCTGTGGATCATGCACAGTACAGATGCAGGGCCAGGATCTACCTTCCCTTCTATCAAAAGCTTTTAAAGCCTTCATTCAACATTAAATTAGCTTGGTTGCGCTGTCAACCTGCATGCCATGGCTTAGGACAATGTTAAAAACTTCTTTTAAATACCATCTTAACTTGCTAGTTGTCATCCATCCTCATCACCCACTTAAAAGAACCCTTAGGCACATATCATAACCTTGGCATAGTATTACAACATAGGTTATGCCTTGTAACCATTGTGACTTCCTTAAGTTGCATAAACATACTTTAGCCTACGGTGTTTCAGCATAATAATTTAGCCTAGAGTGTTGCAACATAGTGCTTTAGCATAGGGTGTTGCAGCATATTACTTTAGCAGTGGGTGTTGCAACATAGTACCTAGCATAAGGTGTTGCAACATAGTACTTAGCATAAGGTATTGCAACATAGTATTTTAGCATAGGGTGTGGTAGCATAGTACTTTAGCATAGGGTGTTGCAACATAGTATTGTAGAATAAGGTGTCGCGACATAGTACCTAGCATAAGGTGTTACAACATAGTACTTTGGCGTAGGACTTAGTCCAAGACTTAGGATTTAATCCTAGTTAATTAAAAATAAACACATTGTAACATTAACATATCACCTTGTTGTAAAGCGATGATTCCGGAAGTGTCATAGTCGGATTTATTGCCGGACGGATGAGAATTCCTATCTTTATACATACAAGAGATGAATTAGAATTATTCATGCAAAGAGATAGATTTGAACTTACGACTAAGAAAAAAACTCTATGACATTTAAATGAAAATAACTTTTTTATGGTGTAATTTTGGGGTTCGTGACACACAATCCTGCAGGTATGGGGCACGGGTAATTCGAGGTGATTTGAACTCGTGACCTCCATTTAGAACATTACTTCATATCAAGGGAATTTTCGGTTGAGCTACACCCCTGGGGGCCATATTATGATTTGTTATTATTGTTCATATATATTATGTGTTTTTCATATAATGTTGATGGTGATGTATATAATGTTGATATCGTCCATATGTGTGTGTGTTTAATGTTTAACTCTAGTTAAAATAATTTAGTGCCTTTTATATGGCAATAATTTAATGTTTAACCAATTTAATTGTTTAAAAATGTATTAAATCTATGGTAACTCTGGCTTTCAACAACTCATAAACTTGTCATTCTTAATTGCAGACATACATACTTTTTGTTAAGATTTTTGATACAGCGCTACAGTTCAACTTGGTGAGATTTCATGTCAAGGTTGTCGAAGGTGTTCTAGATACTACTCCACCAAAAGTAGATGCCTTTAATCGATTTGTATTAGCTCAAGGAAAATGACCAATATTAAAGAATCATTCGAGATTTGTAAAGAAGTTGGATGTCATTCCAGAGGTATCTCTTCCCCTTTCCACTCTCGAGAGCCTTACGATTTCTTTACTAGATAGGGGTTTGGTGGGACAGTTCATGGGAGTGTGGTCAAGCCCTAAATTGATGGACTTCTAGTTATATAAAAACTATAGGCCTCTTATCACTGGGGAAATCTCCTCGCACTTTGTGGGGCGTCCTTTCTTTGTCTTCATGTTTGATCTTCAATAGGATAGGGATTCAATATTTAAGAGTGGACCTTGCATCATGGAAGCCAAGGGTCTCTATATGAATAAATGGTCTCCTAATTTTGATCCTATTCAACACATCCCATTTATGGTGTCAATTTTGGTGCATCTTCCTCATTTGTCACTGCACTACTGGAATTTAGAATCCATGCAATCAATCGGGAACACTTTGGGGAAATTCTTTGACATGGTTGATCCAAAGGATCAATTCTCCTGCGTGAGAGTTTAGGTAGAGGTATATATGGATCAAGGGCTTCTAGAAACATTAAACTGAAAGTGGATGATTGGGTTTACATACAGGAGGATCTACATACTTTTATTTGACATGGGTAATGATGGATGTAGCTCTTATGGCATAGGTATCGATGCCTTTATCTCTAATGGTGGAGGTATCGATGCCTCTATCTCTTGCAACAGATGTATTGATGCCCTTAGCTCTATTGACAAAGATATTGAGGCCTCTGGCTCTTGTGGTGGACTAGTTTGTTGATGTATATTGGATATATATTATGATTTGTTATTATTGTTCATATATATTATGTGTTTTTCATATCATGTTGATGGTGATGTATATAATGTTGATATCGTCCATATGTGTGTGTGTGTGTTTTCATGTCATGTGATGTTGTTTGATTAAAAAAAGTATTGTGCATGTGTTAGTAATATAAATTAAAGGGGAAATACCCAGGAAGATATTACACACAAATAAGGAGGCTCATGAGGTAGAGGCAGAAATGGAAAAAAATGCAAGGTACTCAACTCACACTACAAAAAAAAATTGACCAAAAGCTCTAGAGGAACTCGAAATATAGGAAGAAATCCAGTGGAAACTGACACCTAAAATCCTAGTAAGCAATGAAGGTAATCTCTTACAACTATATAGGATTGGGGAGTGAAGGAAAGATGGCCACAATTCGTGATATTATTAGGAGAGAATATTCATAAATTTTCTTGGTCCAAGAAACCAAACTAGAAGATGAATCCCTATCGGCAGTTGTCAAGAAGCAATGGAAGCAAAGTGCGGGAATAACAGTTAATGCTCATGTAGCCTGAGGAGGTTTGGCAACATTGTGGTCGTTGCTTCTGTTTATGAATTTCCTTTGATACAAAAGAATGGATGTCTTCAAATATGTGCAATGAGGAACCTCAAACCCATATATCTCTCACATATGTCCCAATACCCCCTTAGGAAAAATGAGACTATTGGTTATCATTAAGTGAATTATTAGAAGCATATACTCCACCCAATATTATCTTAGTTGGGGATTCAAAACTTGTTCTTAATCATTCGAATAAAAAAGGATATAATTCCCTAATAGATATGCTCAAGTCTACTGTCTTGGAGATCATGAACTCATGGGACTTCCTAGATCTCAAACACAGGAAGGGATTATATATTTGGTCAAATAAATGGGTCGGTTCGGTCCACATCATTTCCAGATTATAATTTTTCTTATTTCAATTTTTTTTCTCAAAGACCTATTAATTATCTCAAGGATCCTTCCAAATTCAGGTTCAGATCATAAGTCGATTGTCCTGGATATGTTGCGAGATGAGGGATTTAGTCAGATCCCATTATGGTTTAGTACAATTCAGATTTATGCCCAAGGTTTCTCCAAGGCCGTGGAAAAGGAATGATCTACTCCGGTGGTTAGATCTCCCTCTTCTGTGTGGGAATCAAAAGTCCAAGCCTTGAAATTTGGGTGAAAATACTAGGCCAAGTCATGCATTAATCCTCCAATTAAAGCCAAAGAAGGGATGCATGGACAACTCACAAAGTTTAAATAAGGAATGGAAACCGAGACCATCTCAGAGAACAACCTTAGGATAGAAGAGAAGTTCCAGTGTGAGTTGAACAAATCCCATTTCCAAGAGAAGGAATACCGGAGAATTAATTCTCATAGCCTTTGGTTGTGGCACATCAACATTTCAGAAGTCTCTACTTGGATTCGAATGAGAACAATTTCGAAGATTACCATGAACTCCTAGGACATATTCTTACCCTCATTTCTCAAGAAGATAATTCATGTTTGCTTAAGGTAGTAACTGAAAAAGAGGTATTTAAAACAATATGGAAAATGGATATGGATAAATCCATAAGGCCAGATGACCTAACAATTCAGTGCTCCCATTCATTCTTGTCCATAATTAAAGGTGATCTTCTTAGAATGTTGAAACACGCCCTTAAAATAAGAAATATAGGATTGGGGGGGGGGGTAAAGGTCAACATTCCTTTCTCTCATCCTGAAGGAAAAAATCCAACTTCTTTTAGTAGATTTTTCCTAATCTCCTTATGCAACACCTCTTATAAAATCCTCACCAAAGTTATGGCCATTCAAATTAATAATGGCAAAAACGATTTCAGAGAATCAAGGGGGCTTCATTACGAATATGCATATCATGGATAATGCAATTTGGGTTCATGAGGCTCTCCACTGCAACATGCAAAGGAAAGAGAAGGGCATGATTATGAAACTTGATATGTCCAATTCTTTTGACTGTGTAAACCATCGATTTTTTTCAAGACATGGAAACATTTGGATACGCCACTCACTTCATTAATGTCATCAAAGCATGCATATGAAATCCATGGATTGTGCCATTAGTGAATGGAAGATCATCTCGTTTCTTTCATGCATCAAGGGGGTTAGGCATGGATGCCCCTTTTCTCCCCATTCTCTATACCAATGTTGCAAATTCATTAAGAAGGAAGCTGGAAGTAGACAGTATTGAGGGACTTGCCTTAGGTATTTGTATATAATGAAGAGTTAAAAAAATTAATCATTCTCAATTTGATGATGACACGCTATTAATGGGGGGAGCGTCACCCCCTATAACAAGGTTCTTCAAGGACTCGCTCTTGATTTACTTTAATGCGTCATGAGGTCTTATTACCAAACACAAAACCATGATATATTGTTGGAACATGGATCCTCGGACCATGGATGCAATCTCTTGAACTCTGGGCATCAAGCCCCCCTCCAAGTGGGAGAAGTTCAAATACTTAGGGATTCCTATTTCACGCTCTGGGGAAAAATCATCTCATTGGAGTCCAATATTGGCAAAAATTCGATTCAAAATGCAAAGATGGGGTCCACAATGGTTGAACCATGAGGGGAGACTTATCCTTATTAGATTGATTATTTTGGCTTTACCGTTTTTTATAGTTGTTCAGTTGATCCATATTTAAGTGACCAGGAACATGGATAGCTATATGGCAGGTTAGTTTCCTTTAGGAAAAATACCTCTTGGGGAAAGAAGGCCTCTCCCTCTTGGCATATCCGTTTGGGAAAAGAGGAATTCTAGAGATTGCGTGAAAATATTTCAGGATATGGCTTATTCTTTGATGGTGCACCTAAAGGGAACCCCGATGTTGCAAGAGGAGGCATAGTCATACTAACCTCTGGGGGCAACCTTTAGTGGTCATTTTGTTGGGGGCTAGGATGACTCACTAATAATTAAGCAGAAGCTTTATCTCTGTTTCAAGGATGTAAGCTGGCTCATAGTAAAGGAATTCAATCTTTAGTCATCATAGGGGACTCTTAAATCATTATTGATCATATAAACTGGAACGTCATTCCCTCATGCATCAATATCACTCGACTCATTTGGAGGACCAAAATTCTCCAGGCTCAGTTTAGGCAAGTCTCTCCATTTCACGTTCTTCGATCTCTTAACTCAAAGGTAGACAACATTGCTAATCAGAATCCCTGCCTCGCAATTGGAACTTGTAAAATAGAAGACATTATGATGGTGCAAGAATTCAAAGAAAATTCTCTTTTGGAAGCTTCACAACTGTCTCTATTTTGATTTGTTTTAAAGTATTTTAAAGAAGATATAGAGATATAATCTTTTGCGGGAGACTTTCATATCTTTTGTTTATGTCAGCAACATAGTAGATTAACAGTGTTTTGATGCTAATGTAATAATCCAACATGGAGTCTTTTTGGATGATGTACTATATTGATCTAGGTTAATGGTAGGGATGATTAGTTGAGTTGAAAGGCTAGCTTGTGTGTATTTTGATTTCCTACTGAAATATCAAATAAAATATTTTTTTGTTTGCAAAAAAATATCATGTTGATATCATTCATGTATATTTATATGTATTTTCATGTCATTTTGATGTTGTTTGATCTACAAAACATATTGCGTGCCAAAGTGCTAAATTAAAGATGCAATATAATGTTTATCTCTAGATAAAATAATTAATGTCATTTTTTGTGGTAGTCATTTAATGACATTATATAATGTTTAAACAATTTAACAAATCAACAATGTATTAGTTAAAATTACGGTCCTAAAATTATGCATTTTTAAGTCCCTAAAAACTATGAATGTTGTCTTTCACGTTAACATATTTGTGACTTTGGATTCAATGAATGTATCAACATTGTAGAGATAGTTTATTCATACCTAAAACTACAATAACATATTGAAGGTTCTTGCCATTCCAAAGGACACTAAGTATATTACCAAACTCTTAAATTTAAACATGAAATTTTCATAAGCATACGAGTTCATAACTTAAAAAGATGGTAAACAAAATAAACACATAAAAGAAAACGCTGGAGACCAAAACAAACCGTGCTAGGTACAAAGTAGTGCCATCAAGTAATGGAACCTCCAAGTTTAATTCCAAAGTTGACTAGTATCTACAAGTGAAGGAATACATCCCAACCAATTAAGCAAATATTAAAATTAATAAAATCCCATAGATTGTATAAGAGATTTTGTATAATATTCAAAACAAACTTAAGTATAGGATATTTTAAGCACATAATGGTGATTATGATCACCATACAATTTAGACTAATAACTTTGATGTCAAAGTTATATTATAAAGTAATTTATGTCAATAAAAATTATTCACAAGTTGTAACGTACCTGACCCCAAAACTAAGTCCAAATCGATCAAATGATCAGGGATAGGGTTGAATCGAGTCAAAGAACATTGGAATAAGGTTTTTAAGGATGGGCCTTCATGCCATTAAGCCAATTTATGTAATATTTTATGTAATATTGAATACTATTTGATATGCATGCACATTCTAAGTTCTAGAGTCTTCTAATTAGATTTTGTGGTGCATATCTGGGAGGTGATCAAAGGATTTCAATAAGTTTGTTACTTAGAGGTAGCAACCAATATTGTTGAATGGAAATTTTCTTTTATTTCTTATTACGAGGAAAACACTCTAGGAACTATTAACACTAGTACAATGTTGGGATTCTTGCCTCAATATTTTTGTACGTTTTATGGTGAATTTTAGATTTCTTAAGCCTTTGGAGAAGGAAGAAGGAAGTTCGATATGTTTACTGATAAGGGTCTTTTGTTAGTTTTGAGAACATATACACAGTTGGAGATTCTCTATGAGCATATAATTTGCTACACTCCTTACAGTTTTTTTTTTTGTAAAATTTATTTGTTTGTAATCAGTGTCTATATATCTAAGCTCCTCCCTAGTATATTGAGAATTATCATACTTTGGATTTTTTTTTCTTCCAAGGCGCACAAAGAGATAAAATTTAGGGTTTACATTTGGATTCTTAACATTGGTAGGATCATAACATAATTGAACAAGAAACTAGATCTTGTTTCATAGAATCTATTATCGATGTTTAGTGTCAATTCTATTATGGGATGGCATGGTTCAAATTGAATAGTCCGGCGCCCAAATTTCTTAGCTATAGGGATTTAACTTGTATCATTTGTTATTTTGTTTTGAAATTTGGAGGCTAATTTGTTTTGTTTTGTAGTAGGTGCCAACAATGTTTCCACCGACATGTACTGAACATTCACAGGATTAGCTACAACTGGGGAAGCCTCCCAGGACTACAAACTGCCTAAAGAATCTTGACAACAATTCCATGGTGAGTGAGATTATTGACATGTTTAACATTCATCATATATCTTCGAGATCATCGGTTAGATGTTCTACTACTCTATCACAACAGGATTTGAACCCAAAATCTGACGACGTCCGATAGAAAGTAATTTTTTGTCGGATTGCAATGATGAAAAGTACTGTTTTGTCCGATTTGTTTTTGTCGTCTTGAATCATTGTCGGTTTTTCGACCTTCATGGTTGTCGATTTTTCGACTAGGCTTGTTGTCGGTTAAGCTTTTGTATAGCTGAACATATTTAATTTAAAGGTAACATGACTTTGATGATGTTCACGATATACCTCTTCTTAAGAAGGCATACAAACTCCTTTAAGAAGGTTCAAAAACAAAATTTTCTCTCTATTATATTGTTGATAATGAACTTGAAGATTATGAATGGTCTTTCAAACATATCAATCACACGGATGTTAAGGCATGCAAAATAATCCATCACATATATACGATTGCGATAAAGTTTATATTTATTCCTCTAATAATTGTATTGTTAATTCATAATTCAAATTGATACAAATGAAGTGTGTTTCGTTAATATTATTTATATATTATATTAAATCTATTTTTATTTTTATTTGATGTAGCTTGATAGCTAAATTTTTGTTACCACCATCAAATATTTTACCTCGCACATATCAAGATTTATATTCCATCATGAAAGAGATTGGAATGCATTATGAAGCAATTCATGCATTCCCCAATGGCCATGTTATATATTATAATCAACATGAATTTGAAACAGAATGTCCGGAATGTCATATAAGTAGATATTGAACAGATCAAGTAACAAAAAAGGTGTCTCACAAGGTTCTTTGTTATATTCCCATTATTCCACATTTGCAACGATTGTTCAGGTGATATAACATAGCGCAATTTATGGATTACCATGTCAAGAATAGAAGTCAAGATGATGTTATTTGAATTCCTGTAGATGGTTCTACATTTAGAGATATGGAGGAAAAGTGGCCTCAATTTAAAGAAGAACCTCACAATCTTAGGATATTTGGAAACATATGGTGTTAATCCATTTGCACAGATGAGATCCATTTACATGGTGTGGCCTATTTTTGTTATCAACAATAGCATTCCTCCACGGTTGTCAATAAATATGGAGCACATAATGTTGTTGATGATTATTCCAGGTATATTGTGTCTACAACTGTTTTATTTTTAATGTAGTTGTGGCATCTCATTTGTCGTATTTTGTTTCCTAATGTCATATATATATTTTATTTTACTCTTGTGCATGGTTTATATATCTTAATGGTTCTCAAAATGATATATTTTATATGTACTTCAAATCAATCAGGTAAGTTCCAAGTCGAAGATATGAATGTATATATCGAACCTCTTATAGATGATCTACTGAAGTTAAGGAATGGCATCAGTATGTATGACGTATATAGACCAATACAACAAAGGCAATTTCAGTTTCATGCAATGGTTCAATGGACAACACACGATGCCCTAGGGTTAACCCATTTTTGTGGTTTGTATTTTTAAGTTCCACTTTAGTTGCATTTAATTATATGAAGTAGTTAATATAGTTTATATATAATTATAATTGACATAGAGATTCCATATATATATATATTATAGGTCTTCAGACAAAGGGAAAATATGCATGTCCAGTTTGTGGTCCTAAGTTCAAATCTTGTCGCTCAAAAATCTTAAGAAAGGAGGTGTTTGATGAGTATAGGAACTTCCTCTCTAAGAATCACATGTATAAAACAATCAAAAAAATTCTTTTCAATGGGAAGCAAGAGACTGCATTAAAACCACGGAGAATGACACCTCACCTTTGGAAGATGCAATATAATAGAAATCGTCAAGCTGGTAGGTATGGATCATCGTATATGAATTCTTATGTATTTTTCTTTATTGTGTGTTGTTTACTGTAGTGGCCATAATTGATTTCTGTAATTTATTTATAAATTAATATTCATGATGTCCATCGTGATCACGAATGCATTAATGGGCTTCCATGAGGAATGAAAAGTTATCCTATACAATTCAACAGGTTGCCCTACTATGAGCACCTACAAATTGCTCATACGTTTGATACAATGCATATTGGAAAGAATGTGACTGAAACATTATGGCGACAATTGGAGCTAAGGAGCAAGAAAAATAAAATTGTGAAAATTTGCAAAGACATTCAAGAAGGAAACCATGCAATGAAAGACGCCATTCAATTTCATAGCAATGGAGACCAAATTAATATAAACACAATTCCATGGTCGACAAGCCTGGTTGAAAAACCTTTGCATGTTTAATTTAACATAACCAAACTCCTTTGTATAACTGAACATATTTAATTTAATATTTAAATTTTATAAAACCTTTATAAAATTAATATCATACTTAAAAATTATTATTTTTTAACTAAACTTCAAACTAATATTGAAGAAGGGCACGCATTTATAATGTATTTTAAAGAAGGGGCACATATTTATAATATATTTTAAACAATGGGCACATATTTATAATATATTTTAAAAACCTTTATATGATATTTAAAATTAGCTAAACTTTAATTAAAGCATGCATTTATAATATATTTTGAAATCTTTAAGTATATATTTGAAGAAGGGGCACCTATTTATAATATATTTAAAAAATATTTATATGATACCTAACATTAGCTAAACTTTAATTAAAGCCTATATTTATAAAATATTTTAAAAACTTTAAGTATATATTTAAAAAACCTTAAGTATCCAATATGACATCAACAAAACAAACGAAAGCGTGACCTACAGAGCCCTTCCTAGAAGTGCAAAGTTAAAATTGCCCTTAAAAAAAAATTCAAAATTTGATTTTTACGCTTCCAATTAAGGAGGACAAAATTTATAACAACATTTCAAAAGAAGGGTAAGATTTTAAATTACCCATTACTATAAATTTCATAGTGTGTTTAAATTCATAAGCTATAAAGTTTCGTGATACCATTAAAATCCTCTGACACAAATAAAAAATGCCTTATGAGCTTTCATGAACCATTGACCTTCAAAAATTTGGCTCGCTATCTAAAATATTGAAATTTGGAAATGTCATAATTCATAAGTCTTAGGAATTTAGGTCACCATGCAAATGAAGGTTCGCTTGCAGTGATTAGATCAAAATGCAAAAATATTTGTATTAGGTATCCAAAAAATTTGTATTAGATATCCATGAAATTTTATAATTTCTCCTTATTTGTGTGTATGTAGTTATTTATCCTAAAGGAGATAGTACGTTGAATATGATCAAATGGCTAATTTTGCCATTGGACTCCTGGTTTACCTAGTACTGGAGGGCTTCTGTTGTTATATACGTAATTTCTCCATAAATTGTTATATACGTAATTTCATCACCACCACCACCACCATCATCATCATCATCATCACCATCATCATCATCATCATCATCATCATCATATTTGTCGTCATCATCATCATCAACATCAAGATCATCAACATCATCATCAACATCATAAACATCATCGTCGTCAACATCATCATCACCGTCAGCATCATCATCATCGTCATCATCGTCATCGTCATCGTCGTCGTCGTCGTCATCTGCATCATTGTCATCATCATCATCAGTATCATCGTCGTCGTCATCCTCATCAACATCATCACCATCATCATCATCAACATCATCATCATCATCAATATCATCATCATCATCAACAACAACATCATCATCATCATCATCGTTGTCATCAACAACATCATCAACGCCATCATCATCGTTGTCGTCATCGTCATCATCTTCATCATTTCATATGATATCAACATGGTCACCACCACCACCACCACCACCACCACCACCACCACCACCATCATCATCATCATCGTTGTCATCATCATCATCAACATCATCATCAACATCATCGTCAACATCATCATCATCAACATCATCATCATCAACATCAACATCATCATCATCATCATCATCATCATCCTCATCATCCTCATCCTCATCATCATAATATTCATGAACTAATTCATTGTCATCTTGATTGTCAAACACGTTCTTCACTAACAAATCGAGTAACAAAAACCATACCTATAGATTAATTAATGTGCTATGTGGGGCCAACGATGAATTTTTTTATGTATGTGTCGGGATGGTGTGAAATTTGGCATGGTTAGAATGGACACATGCATTGACGGTGTGAGAGAGTTTCCAGACTCAAACATCATCCATCATCATCGTCGTCGTCGTCAACAACATCATCATTGTCGTCATCATCATCATCATCATCATCATCATCATCATCATCATCTTCATCATTTCACATGAGATCAACATGGTGATCACCATCTTCATCATCATCATCATCATTATCATCATCATCGTTGTTGTCGTCGTTGTCATCGTCGTCGTCATCATCATCAACATCAACATCATCATCAACATCATCAACATCATCATAAACATCATCATCATCATCATCATCATCCTCGTCGTCGTCCTCATCGTCCTCATCATCCTCATCATCATAATATTTGTGAACTAATTCATCGTCATCTTCGTTGTCAAACATGTCTGTCACTAACAAATCGAGCAACAAAAACCATACCTATAGATTAATTATTGTGCTACATGGGGCCAACGATGAATTTTTTTATGTATGTTCCAGGATGGTGTGAAATTTGGCATGGTTAGACTAGACACATGCATTGACAGTCTAGTTAAATAAAATTCATAGTCTCAATTCTAGTTAAGTAAAATTTTGAATACTTGGTTTAAATGCCCAACTATATTAATAACGCAAATATGAGTGTTTACTAATGAGATTAAAATTTTGGTGTTTGGGAAGGGAGAAGCGAAGTAAGGACTTCGTCTTGTGACCTATCTTCTTAAAGGATGGTACTTAATTAAGCATATGCAGGTCACAATGTTTGTCCAATGGGAAAGTCAATAAAAATTATAATTGTGTCAACATGATGTCATAGGATGGTGTTTTTATGGAAAAGAGCTCATGCAAGTTAAGTCAACATGATGGTTGTGATTGACATAGGAACAAAATGTACACATTAGTAAGGGAATGCACCTCAATCTCATGAAAGTGAGTTCAATGATGTGATGAATCTGGAAGTTGATCATATGTCATACATTGATAGGTGACAACACCCTACAATTTTTCCATGTCATATCATTCATGTCACACATGGAGTTCAATTATACACCTTTGCATGTTTTGTATCAAAGGTAACATATGGAAACCATTGATTTACTTCATCTACATTGAAGCTTTCAATTGCTACCATAACAATTACACAAATAGTCATTTTTATACAATATAACTAGGTTCTTAGCTAAAGAGGAGACATGGAGACTTCAATATTCTATGCTTTCCATGAACAACTCATAATTGAACTCATTGCATTCAACCATTCCATAAAATATTCAAGTGTTTAAAGTATTTACCAATGCTTTGTTACATAGATGCTCTAAACTATGAACTCCAATTTAAATTGTTGGGATGGAGAAATATTGACCCAAGGTAAAGGTCATTGTACCCATAAGGTCATTGAATGACATTCATCTAAAATTCAATGAGCATGGCTTGTCTTATTGCCAACAATTGAACTTTTGAAATAATTTTGGTGTGTCTTTTCAAATAATTTGCGACTCATGTTTATAATTTCAACAATTTGGACTAGCTCACGGTTACATTTTGATTCACAACTCAGGGTTATCATTTTGACGATTTGGATTGGCTCACAATTGACATTTTCATTCACAGCTCAGGGTTATCATTTTGACGATTTGGACTAGCTCCTGGTTCACATTCTGATTCCTAGCTCAGGGTTCTCATTTCAACAATTTGGAGCTCAAGGTTCACATTTTGATTTCCAGCTTAGGGTTCTTATCATTTTGATTTGCAGCTCATGGTTCTCATTTTGATTTGGAGCTCACACACGCCATTACTTGTCCATAGTTAAACTTGGAGGAAACATTTTGGGTTCTCATTTTGATTTGGAGCTCACACACGCCATTACTTGTCCATAGTTAAACTTGGAGGAAACATTTAGGGTTCTCATTTTGATTTGGAGCTCAGGGTTCTCATTTCAATTTGGAGCTCACGCGTGGCATTACTTGAACACGGTTCAACTTGACAGGTGACGGTTTTGCATCCAAGCGGTAATATTGAAGAAAGGAAAAGGATTTCTCATGGCTCAATGGGTAAGCATCACCTCCTTATACAAAATATGAACCTTTCCTGGACTCTTAGGTTGACTCACAATGTGGTTTGGATTCAATTGTTTCTGTTGGATGATGCCCATTCCACCAATTTACGATGAAACCCTTGGAAGCTTTCCCATTTTGAGGCATCAAAGTATTTAGAAATTTTTCTTTTTTCAGGCCTTTGCTTCATAGAGATATATTGTTTGTGGACCAGCAATACATCACTTTAACAACCCTAAATCATGATTGATGGGTAGATTTAGGGACTTTACTGTGTACAATATAAGTAAAACTACATTCCTAACACTAGACATAGAGAACAATCAATCTTTTTGTGTTGAGCCATGGATTTTATGAAGAAATTTTGGTTTGTAAGGTTTAGGTTTGTATCAATGGATGAAGAAGCAACACCATCAAGGTCTTTTTGGGCATGTTGTGATAGTAGATTTCATCCCCTGGACATCTTTTGAACTATAAGCAACCTAGGAGTTATTTTATGTATGGTTAAGGGGCTTGCAATAAGGGACATCCAACACCTTTGCTACCTCATGTATATCAAACAAAGGAGGTGCTAGAAAATTCATTTGGCAAGTATAAAAATATAAAGATAAACACAAGCATCAGTGGATTCTAGATGGATATGTTGTCCTCCTTTAGGTCTATTTGTCACTTGCAATCACTCTGGCAGCAAGGATATTCACTCAAATTGACTGCAAAAATGAAAAAAGTCATTGTTTAAAACTTTTAAAGGATATTTATCTATTTCCTGGGTGAGTACAAGTTCAAGCCACTAGTTAATTAATAGGGGATCACAAGTTTGACTCATGTTTCCTGAGTCAAGCTCCGTCAACTGCAATTTTGACTCAATCAATCCAGAAAACTCTTATGGGGGCCAATCCAAGTAAAACTTAGGATTAGGTGAGTTTGACTCTCAATCCCTGTGACACTGCTATAAGTTCTATGTTCCACTATTACAAAATTGTGGTGGGTTGAGGCAGATGGAGAGTTAGGTGCATGTAGATAAATTGTTCGGTGAGTTATCATGTTTAACCAAATCACCTTTATAATGATATATGTGAACTATAAAATAAAACATTAGAAATATAACACAAGTTTTCCATTTGGACTTTGTCCACTAGGATCGACGATTAAGTCCCATTATTTCCTCCTTGCTAAAGAGGAAATTATCCTCAATTTCTGTTGACAATACACCCTAGGACATAATAGTGTGTGTTGGATTGACCCATGTGGATGTTGGGAGAAGGTGAAGAAAACCATCTTATAAAGTAAGAGTGTCAAATATGAGTGGAACATGTTGTGCAATTGCAGTGGCGAGAAGAAGAAAAATTGTAAATGTCCTACCTAATGAAGAACCAAACTAAGTGTGTGTTATTCATGCACTTGTGCATAAGTGTTGACACTTCCATATCCTTGGGTTGAGGGGAAACACAAACAATTTTGTTCTTATAGGGATATAGCATAAATCTCTTTGTGGTTGAGGTAAGTTGGGAATTATTTTGAAACAAATCAGTGTTATACTTTTCACTCAGTCCTTGACAGTGGACCTCCTTGTTGCAATGTGACCATGTGGAGTAGGTTGTTAAAGCGATTGCTATAAGTTTAAAGCTAGCCAATTCAAACCAATCCAACCAGTTGTAAGCCAGTGCGTGTGTGTGATATGTTGCAGTGTGACCCTGTGTCTGTGATATGTTGCAGTTCCTTGATTCAGTGTGACCCTGTGTGTGTGTGTGTGTGTGTGATATGTTTTCCAAGTGGCTATCCAAAAATGATGTTTCATCTGCATGGCCCACTATAACCTTAAAACCTTTTTCATCACCTACATATCTCATACTTTGTATGCCCATTTGTGTTGCATCTCATTATAGGTATGCATTCATAACTATAAGTAAGATGATATATGTATAACGTTAGCAGAGTACTCACACATGGATTAAAATTGATCATTTTTAGGTCGTGATAAAGGAAAATAATCCCCTGTGGTTATATTTTGGCTTTATTGGAGTAAACTACTTATTTGTTTTTTGAAATCAATCCATTCCTCTTTGAATCAAGTCATGTAATGCATGGTAAAGATGTCAATTTCTATCGATTAACTTAGCCTCTTGGGGGTCAATATTCACTATTGGAAAAAGGATTCATAGTATCCAATGGTTTATAATGAGAAGCAAAATGTTTAAGTTGTAGCTAGTCTTCCTTATATGACTTGAATGAGTTGCAAGTGATGTTTTAAGTTTAAGATCTTAAATCAATGTGACAAGGTAAGAATGAAAAATAAGTCCACCAAATGATGACAAAAATATAAATTTTTACCAACCAAATAAGTCAAACTCAAAATCTAGCTTCAACCCAAGAAAATTGGATGAGTAAATCAACTTTTTCAGATTTTCAATATGTTACAGATCTCCAAGACTTATAAGGCAAACAAACAGTAGTATGGGCCTGTAGGTTAGTGTTTTTATTCAAGGTACAAAACATAGCATTTTTTCATAATTAAACACATTGAGGTCTTGGTTTCTCAAATTAAACACATTTTTGCATGGCATTGAGGTCAACAATTTACTACATGGTGAATTAAAAATAATGGTATTCATCACCTTTGGTTGGCAAATACTAAGAAGAACTATAAGAATAAATTCTATCTCTCACATAATTTATCTTGATCCAATGCTTGGGGTTATATCTTGATCCAATACACAATGTTGAGGAGTTTTGGATGATTGTTTTGGAGAGAAAGCAAGCTTGTGATGGTGGACTCTTGAAAACTTCCTCCCATGCTTGGAGATCACACCCCTTGAGGATACTTGCCATATCATTTGTACACCTTGAATAGAGAGAACTTCAAGTGGAGACCCTATCTTGACAATAGATTAGGTTGCTTATGGATTTAGTACACTTTACTATTGTTGGCCTCTCTCACCTATTATATGTGAGGAGAGAGTATTTAGTTCCATTAGTAATATAGAATCATGTGAGAGTTGATTGGATCAATTGTATCTTGAAGAAAAACTTTCCTCGTGTCTTTATACTTGTATTTATGTAAGGAAGGAAGGTGCTAGGGTTTTTGAAAGACAAAACCTAGAATATACTTGAAGGAATGGGGTTTGTGAAAGACAAAACGTAGAGGATACTTGAAGTGCTAGGGTTTGAGTCCATATGAGAAGGGACTAGGGGTTGTGGGAAATAAACCCTAGAGGATTCTTGGAGGACTTTGCTTAGAGAATTTGTGTGATGTAATCTTGGTGAAATATTAAGAATGGACTTGTTGGTGTTGGTGGTAACTTGTTTTAAATATTTTGGCATGGCTAGATATTTTGGTGGGATTAACTTATAGGCCTTTGTATTTCTCATTAGGGTTTTCTATTGATGGTAGACACCGTAGCTAGGGTTTGGATGCATTGGGGACTCTTAGCTTGTGGGTAATCTTGAAGAACTATTTTGTACCAACTTGTGATAAGTTGTAGGTATGTACTTGTAACTTCATTTTTATGTATATGGCAAGTGTACTTTCTTGTACAAACTTTGTGTAATTGAAGAGCTTATTTTCAAAGTATATTCTCATGGTGAATGAGTAGTTTCTAGGGTTGTTTTGTATGTTTACTTATCATAAATAGTTAGCTAATTTTGTTGAGTAATTTGACAGGTATACAAAAGTTAAGAGGGAAGATTTGTGGTTGTAAGAATTTTTATGTTAATAAGAAATTTCATATATGTAATATGTTAGGATTTGAGCCCTAAGGGTTGGACTCTAGAAACATAGTTCCCTTGAAGTACAATTGTTGATTGTTTATTTTTTGGGGTTGACTTATATATTTGGTTGTACATAAGTGAAATGTATATTGTTGTTATTTATACTTCAAATTTTGATGCTAAGGATGAAAGTCCAATGGAAATAGATCCCAAGGAACCTCAAGGTTGAGGAAATTTTTTTGAATTTGCATTAAGAAACATTTTCTCAAAAATTTTAGAGTGATCACATATACTCTTGCAGTCATTCTTGAGGAAGCAAAGGCCAACAAACATAAGGTCCATTGTTGTTTTACATAATTCTGTGTATCATTTGATACAACTCCAAGACACTTGTTGTTGGATAGGCTTAACGATTGCGCTTACTTGACTTAGTGGTTTCCTTAATGATGACTATGTATGTGAAAATTATTGGTTGGGTTCACACTAACAAGAGAAAAAATTATAACACACATAGTACCATGGAGAAACAATGAGTCCAATATTACACACCATTGTAGACTTTACATTGATGAATTAGAAGAATTCTCGTAGAAGGTATTTAGTGACATGGTTTCTTTATCTTTGAGATTAACATCACTATTTTGTTGTTTGATGACAATAATATTTAATTATCTCACACAATTTTAGGTCTTCACAAGCAATGCAATTATTTTTAGTTTACTTTGTAACGATCATGGCTTACATGTCAAGCTTAGAAAGACAGATGTCACAATACCAATCCATAGATGTCACAATACTAGTGCATATCTGTACAAACTTGTGGCTTAAATAAAGAGAAAAAGAGTGTTCTAACCTTATAAAGGGGCAAATAACAACTTCTTCCTTATATTTTCCAAAAAACCCAAGAAAAAACTACCAAGTAGGGGGTGTGATGGCGAAGATAAGGGTAAAAAACCCTAAAACTTGGTTTCTACACAAAAATAGCATGTTGAAAACCATAATTTTAAATATTAAAAAGCCTTAAAGAGTGTTGGATAGAGGAGAACAAATCCACACTAGCTCTAATGCCATGTTATAAACCATGAGGTCGAGGATCTATGGACAATTCTCCAACAAACCCTAATTCAATAAAATAAACAAGTTGAAATATAACATATTAATAATAAACACCTAATACTTAATGGGAGTGTGCAATACAAGTATAGGTGTCCTTAGGGATAATAATGAATAAAATATGTTGAAATAGATGATCTTACAAATGAGGGATGTGGTGTATTAATACTAGTCCAACAGGGTTATAAGTTGTTAGTCCCAAGGAGGAGACTAGTCTAACCGTACCCTTACAAATAACTCTAATAGTGGGTTTAACAATCCACAACTACCCAAAAGTCATCCCATAAATGGACTCAACTACCTATATAGTGGGTTGACATATGGCCATAAGAAAAGGCTAAATATATCAATAAGAAGCCTTAGTTTTCCTGATTGTTGAGACTACATTATGAGAGTTAGTATGATTCTTCTATCACTGTTGAGTTTTAGGAAGAAAATTTGCACCATATGATTCTTCTGCTACTATAAATCAATAAGAACTAGAACATTTTCCATCCATATCCTAACTATATTGAAGTGCTCATCATGGTGATATGAGGTATTCTTGCTCTCCATCTAGGAATTGATGTCTTAATTGTCACACTTATTGGTATGGAAGTAGTTCTTTCTACAAATTGACAATGAAGAAGTGTAGAATCTCAATGGAATAATATTGAATTGACAAGCACTATCAATACTATTTGTGGTTGGATAGATGATTATTCATAGTGACATTTGAGCTCTTGTGAGGACATCCTATTGTCTATTTTCAGATCTTCAAGCAATGTGACAAGGTAAGAATGAAAAATAGGTCCACCAAATGATGATGAAAATAGCAAGGTTTACCAACCCAATAAGTCAAACTCGAAATCTAGCTTCAAGCCAAGAGAATTGGATGAGTAAATCAATTTTTTTATTTTATTTGTAGATTTGCAATATGTGAGTGATCTCCAAGATTTACAAGGCAAACAAACATTAGTATAGGCCTGTAGGTTAGTGGTTTTATTGAAGGCCCAAAACATAGCATTTTTTCATAATTAAACACATTGAGGTCTTGGTTTCTCAAATTAAACACATTTTTGCATGGCATTGAGGTCCACAATTTACTTCATGGTGAATTAAAAAGAATGGTATTCATCACCTCTGGTTGGCAAATACTAAGAACAACTATAAGAATAAATTCTATCTCTCACATATGCATTTGTTGGCAACAAAGGCATCTGTTTCAAGACTGATTTTGTTTGCAACTCGCCAAGAGTTTTTTCTTGTGGCCCCCAAAAAAGCATAAAAAGGATGAAAGCCCTATGTCCATGGCAGTTACATCCCTTCCCAAAATATGTTTTTGGTAGTACATAGTCTACAAAGTTTCTCCTATGTTTGGATCTTTACTCCTGCAAGTGACTTTATTATTATTATTGGATATTTCCTTTGAATTTTGATTATAATTGTCATTTTTAGTGGAATCCCGAGTATTTAGTAGTTTTTGTGAAGTCTTTAGCATCTCCATATTTTATGTGGGGTATAATGTATCTATAAGGCGAGGCTATGATAGAGGCAGTGTTTTGACATACCATTTTGAGTTTTAGGGAAGCCTTTTTGTTGTCCATTAAATGGTAGGTGCTAAGCACAAGTGGCCAATAATTGGTTTCTACTGATGGACAATTGTCTATATATTTATTATTGGCCTTGTTATGTCAACCTGGAATAGTTTCTATTAAAATTTGGTACAAAGTTTTAATAGTCACTTGAATGGAACAAATATGTAGGAAAAGTACTAGTTGATGGATGCTAGAGTCTAGAAATAAGATTTCATGGTTTATGATTTGACTAACAAACATTCAGGTTTAGAGAACCTCAGGTTTGAGTATATCTTTGTTTAGGTTCAAAAACCCATTTAACACTTGCCTACACCTTCAAGTGAGGCATTTTTCTCGATTATGGAATTTTTCTTTGGAGAAATGAATCTTCCTTTCAGAGGGATATGCTTGATTATTTTGGTTGGATTGAGCCTTTGGTTCCATGGGTAACAAGGTCTCTGCTTCTTTCATCACAAAGAATAACATCTGAGACGTGTGCATGCATGTTGATTTTCATGTGAAATCTACATTTATATTAAAAGTTGTGATAAAATGTCAATGAATGTTGTTTGATTTGCCCAACTATTGTTTGATGCATACTTGGATAGACCATTGGAATGCTTGTATTAATCAGCCAAACCCTATCCCTAGATTGGCTAACAACTAAACCCTATCCATGTGTCTATTAATCGTCCAGACCCTATCCATGTGTCTGATGATCGGGAAAAGTCCCCAACTGTTGATCAGACCACACCGTCGTCTAGGCATCACGTAAACCTAGATGTAATTCTAGGAATATATCATGATAATTTTATTTGTTAATATATTATTTTGCTCAAACTATTGCTTCAATAATTAAGCAATGTTTTATACAAATGATTCGGTTTATGAAACAAAAACTCATCAGTATTTAGATTTTGATGTCTACGAGTTGTTGAATGATGTTGACATTGGTTCTTCTATAGACCCGGTGAAGGTGCTACAGAGGACCTTCAAAAAACAACACACAAAAATGCTTCATCTGGCATTGACAATTCCATAGACAGACGAGATCAAAGCAAAGGTTCAAGTGTTGATCCAGAGATGTCAAGCCTTGAAAGTAAGTTGCTGAATCATAATGTGAATTCATTTAAAACTTTATAATTTTTAATTTTATATGATAGTGAACTTATAATACAATGGTTTGTATTTACAGGAAATTCTGCAACCACACACTGGTGGTGAAGGCAGTGTTGGTCCCACTGAGCAAACCACTCCACGTACACCACATACTACACCCTTGTTGTCCACTGAACAGTCGACAACGGGCTCTGCGACACCCCCGAGGCTAGCAGAGGGTGCAACCGACGTTGTCCAACACACAACAGATCGTGCAGAACAAGGGGTAGATGCAAGGTTTGATACTAATGCTGATGCTGAAGTAGCATTTCCTGGATCTTCTCGTGTCACCGGCACAGGTTCAATAGTGACAACATTTTTGGTGAACGAGGAGCTCGTTCTAATAAAGATGGATAATATTCTGGGTAATTATAGATTGCTTAATTTAGTTTTTATAATTTGTTTCTAATATACCGATTAATTTTTTTTTAAACTAATGATGGCATGATTGTTTTTTAGGAAATGATGTATTCTATAAAAAGCTAAATGATTTGGCCTTAGAAATATTCGGGCCCACCATCCGCACAAGGTGGGATAGACAACCAAAATATTTAAAGGATGAGCTCACTAATCGGTTGGTTGGCCTATTCGGCAAAGATACCTTTGATACAGGGAAGGTCCTAAAGAAAGCTGGACAACATCTTAATATTGTCCGAGACCAATATAGGGTTCACCTAGAAAAGAACCCTAGGTATGAGCGCCCTCCGATGATTCCATCAAGGGAGTGGAAAGCCCTAGTGGAAGATGGAAAAAAGAAGGGCCTGAGAAAAGCAGGAAATATACCACTAGACACAGGGAGGTATGTAATACATTCCACAATGTAATGGTAAGCCTTGTTATTATTAATTTTTATATCGAATTTAGAACATCGACTAACGTAATTCAACACTTGATTAAGCTATCAGACACATCAAAGGCCACAAAGGCAAGACTGGAAAAAATTGGTCGACACAAGCTTTGGCCTGGTGGTTATTTGAATTTGGCGGCACGATTTGTAAGTATCAAAAACTTGATGGTGCATCCAAATAATAAATAGAAAATTATTTTCGTTTTATTCCAGTGCAAAATGTAAAATTAATGACGTTATGCAAATATGAAGGCCGACCGATTCAAAGAAGTGCCCGCTTAGGGATACTTGAAGCTTGGCTTCCAACATGGCTTTGAAGTTGTTGTTGAACACCGAAAAAGCTTGTCTGGGCATACACAGTCTTCTAGTGATCCATCTGGTGCACAGGTATATAAAAACTATATAGTTTAATGAAAATTTATTAATTCGCATGCAATGTATTCGTTATAAAAAACTAACTTAAACTATTTATTCTGTTTTGACCAGGAAAGTAATGATCTCGTTGATGTTGAGGATGTACAGAAACCGATTGAAGATCATGCTTCAATTCCTGGTAAGGAATTTATTAATATGCTATTGTTTTTTCTAGATAATTGCAGATGATGAACATTAATTGTAATTCTCCATAATTCAACTACAGATCATGTAGATGATGTAACACTGTACAGGTTGAGCCTGGATAGGATAATGATCAAAATGATGTGCCCACGCCAGGTGAAAAAATACCTTTGTAATGTTTTTTTAAATGAATTGCTTGTAATTATAAAAACAAAAATAAATTAATGAAACATTTTCACATTATTGCAACAATTCTGAGCCCCTTGTCGCAAGTTCAACCTGGCGAGCAATATACTAGGGAGACTAATCAACAAATTACGTAAGAGGCGCTTCTTGCTAATTATGTAAAGAGAAGAAAAGTAAAAAAGAAGTGACTGAAGAAATTTTGAGTAATTCTTTTTTATAACACTATGTAGTGCATGGTTTTTTTTCGCTATTTAATGAATGAATGGTTTACTGAATGGTTTTATTGGCTATTGACTAAATGAATGGTTTAACAAATGATTTAGTGAATGGTTTAATGAATGTTTTTTTCAGCTATTGAATGAATGAATGGTTTAATGAAAGGTTTTTTTTCCAGCTATTGAATGAATTAATTTGCACTAAATTTTTATTTGCAAGTAGATGCATTGGGTTTGGGGAATTGAGGGGGTGCGGCGGGGGACTGGCCATAAGAGCTTCCACCTTCACGTGGTTGGTCATGTTTAGTAGAGAATATTAAATTATTCTTGAAACATAGAGGTTCTCAATGAATGGTAAGGAAGTATACATTAAAAACAATTATTTCTATAATTGTAGTGTTTAAATTTTACTATTGCTATTTGACTCATCTATTGGAACTTGTTACATATAGCCTTAGGAAACATTTTCATAGTTCAAAGGCAAAAATTGGCGTTTTGATGTGATTGATGGCCTTATATACATAGTGTTGTGGTTCTCCATGTTTCCTTAGGTGATCTCTTATTACCAATTATTTTACTTGAATAGTATTGTAATTTACATTGTTAAATTAAAAATGTTCATCAACAGTAACATGTTTATTTTTATTATTATTTCTAATAATTGAGACAAACTACTCAAACTGTATTTATTTAGCTTCGTTTTGTTATTTTCATAAACAGGAAAATATTTATTTGATGGGTCATAACATGAAATTATTGCAACAGGAAAATATTTGTAGTATGTTGAATGATGTTTTGAAAGGTAAAGCAAAAGAAGATAGTGCGAAGCTCCACAAATCAAGGTAGGTTGTAACAAATTTTTTTATAAATAGTATCAGCCACATATTCCTAGTTATCATACATATTTTGCTTCAGTTAATTTGATTTGTATTCCATACTTGCTCAATTTATACCATTCTTTGTTCCCTATAATTTTTACTTGCTTGGAATGATAATAGAATATATCAAATATGCTCAGAAATGATCAAATATGCTTAGAAGTCCAAAAACATGGAGAGCATGTTTTGTTTCCTGAAAATGTTAGTTTCCTTGTTGTCGGTTTTGAATGGTTTTCTTTGTAACAAAAACGTTGTCAAAATAATAGATACGTTTTTCACATCTAATTAGATTGCAGATACAAACCTAGGGTTTCCCAAGATCTCTATATATGGTCAAAAGTGATCATATCAAAGAGATGTGAATTTTCCTTGATCTATATAGCCAGAGCCTGTAAAGTCACTTTATGGATTTGTTTATTGTTCTTCATCCACGTAATTACCAACATGGAATATCCATAGACTTGAAGTCAATGAAGACATTTCACAAGTGATAGAGATCTTCTCACAACAAAACTTTTCTCTTGGTCACCAGGGATAGAGATCTTGGTCCATTCACTATTTGTTATAATCATGCTTGGTTCACTTTATCAAATACTCATAGTCCTATAAATATACTCATGGTACACCCATATCCATTCATCTATCTCCTATATTTGGGAATAGAAGATAAACATATTACAACTTAGGCCAAGACACATTCTATAGATCCCTCAAAGAAAATAAAACACAATGAGAAAATACTTAAACAATACTAAAATTAAGAAGTAGGGATTTGGGGGGAATCAAGGAACAAAACAATTAGCAATTACAACTTGATCAGATCATACAATCCAAAGGAGGAGGTTAAATCCAAGAAACCTACAGCTTAAGGCAAGTAGTAAGAACATTAGTTTTTTCATAGTTGAGCCAACTTTAGATGAATATGGAACCATATCTCAAAATTTTCCTTTCTAAATGGAACAAAGAAAAAATATTTAGTAACAAAGAATGTTTCATATAACCCTCATCAAGCCATTCTTTTTGCATAAAGGGTGGCAAACAAGGGTTCGACCCAAGGTGAAATGTTAGAAAACATCCCTTGCTCACTACAAGAGTTGAACAATGAGAACCTCATCAAATTAGTCCCCTTAAACAAATTGAGGATGCAATATCAAACATGGAACCTAACAAGGACCCTATATTGTATTCATTATCATCCCACTTTTACAACAAAGAATGGATTAGCATCAAGCAGGTCCTCCATATGAAGGTTGAAGAACCAAGGGAACATACCAAAGTTGCAAGAATCAACTCCTTTCTTACTCTTATCTCTAATAAGAGAAATCCAAACATTTTTTCTCATTTTTTCCCAACATCCTTGTCTTACATATCATATAAGATTATATATTCTATATTAAAATATTCGTGTGAAAACTTATCTTCGTAGAGTAGGTAGGCGTATTTTCCTAGATATTGATCAGGGACCAATATCATAATGACATAGAAATTTATCTAAGTGAAAAGGCTAATTGAAATGGTCATCCAACTAGACATCGCTAATGCCTTCAATAGGGTGAGACATGAATTTATGTTTTCAATTCTGAGGTGATTGGATTTCAAAAAATATATATAATGGATTGAGGCTTATGTAGGTGGATCCATGATAGCCCTATTGATTAATGGTAGGACAACCTCCTTCAAAGTATTAGTGGCGCTGATGCACATAATCTGTATAGTGGCATGATGTATGATGCACATAATATGTACAGTGGCATCATGCATGCTGTACATAATCTGCTGATGAAGAGTTCTAAACAATGATGATGCACATAATCTACTCAACATATCCTTTTCTGATAATCTACCTGACCATTTCAATTGAAACCCTTAATCAGTTAAAAACAACAATCTTCCACAATTTAAATAGGGTAATTATAAACTTGATCAAAGTTACAAACTTGCAGACTTTATTAAGATATTGTGTTGAGACCGTTAGTCATTCTAAACCAGCAACTTGCTATCCATGCAATGTTTAGAACCAATTCTATTATCATTATCAAATTGTTCTAAGCAAAATTTCTAATCTGCTCTAAAGCAAAAAATTTCTCTTCCTGCAACTTTTGGAACCAACTATTGTTTCATGATCTCAAACCAAGTAATTTATTTTTTGATTTCTCATAACAGAACCACATAATTCATAATAGGATGTGATTATGAATGTTATACAATTGCAAGCTGGGATGGGGAGGTTTCTTAAAATCAAATTCATTTTTTTTTCAAAAAAAGATTAAGCAATTTCTCTTGGAACTTCTACTCTAACACATGATGTTGACACTTGTCGACAAGGGATAGCAATCGTTTTACAGCTCCACCCAACTTAGTTTTAGACCCGTTAGAAATTTGAGTAGAAAAAAAATGTATGTGGCATGAAAATTATTTTGTTGTTTAGTATGATTTCTCCATTGTTTGATTCCTCATATACCATAACCAATATACCAATATGGAGCAACCAAAATACCCTGTATTCGTCTCAATACGACATAAAAAGAATTGTTGAAAGTGCATCAAAACACCCTATATTTTCCTGAATCTGACATAAAAAGAATTGTTGAAAGTGCATTTTTTCATTGCTCAAATTATGTTTTTGACGATCAGGGTAGTTTCAAAACATGGCATTTTGTTTAGGATTGCAATTTATGATTGTTGAAAATGCAAAATTGCAGAAGCAATAATTTTCAGGCCACATTATGACTGGGTTTAATAAAAAATGGTTGGAATAATGGGGCCTTTTGGTGAGACTTTATCTCACTCACAAATTTTCCAATTACATTGTTCCTTTTTAACGTTTTAGAGGTTAATGATGTTTGTGAAATTTCAACGCTATCATCAAGTTCTGGTTGTAAACACAACTTACACAACCTTGAAAGTATGGAAGAAGCAGGCAACAGTAAACATAACTAGAAAGCACAAAAATTAATTGCGAGGGCATGTTCATGAAACCGAGATAAATACAACATTTTGCATCTTCTCATATATATTTTTTGTACATGATTCCTATCATATTGCAACTACTACACACTTTAATTTACTGCAATTGTATGGAGTTGTTTCATTCACTCTCATTGTCATGTTTCCTATCCACTACAAAATTTGGATTGGCATATGTTCTCATAGTTGCACAGAAGATGTAGGAAACCACCATTTTCTTAGAGCTAATCCTACTTCATTTGGACCTGATATTGGTTCGAATTTCATGGCTCCAACACCTCAGACTCATTTGGTCCCGATCTCAGGAAGTTCAAGTCTAGTGAGCACCATCTTTCGCTTTTAGACTATGTACAGATCAAGAACATGATCCAAACATAGGAGCAGTAACCTCTTCTTCTCAAGAAGAATATTCCTCCAGACATATAATCAATTTCATGCCTACTTGAGTTTGGAGAAATTTATTTCTAGTGTATTTCATATCCAATTTTTAGTGTGGATTTTTCCCACTAGGTTTTTCCTCTTTCCTTTGTTTACATGGACAAAAAAAAGTTGTAAAGGGTGACCATAAGCCTTTGTTGCTTGGGCATGTTGACGCTTTATTTTTCACCCCCCCCTCAATTTTGTAAATGTCGCAAAAACACCAAATTTCTCATGTACTAACCTAAGCATTGCTACTTGACTTTAACTTTGAGTTTACTATACATTTTGTCCTTAAATAAAGGCTTGGTTGATACCAAGATTGAACTAGTCAAGTTGTAAAAGGGGGGACCTACTAGGATGAAGGAATTAATATATTCTTAAATGTTACCTCAAACATATAAAATTGGTTCATTTTGATGATACATTCATTGGTGTCTTTCACATTTATGAATAATTTTTTTATTATTTGGAATGATATGAGCTTCTTTTTAAGTCAGCATTGGTTGATGGTGATATGGTATGGTTCATGTTTCGAAAAGCGACCTTGAAAAATTTCAAATGGTAAATGAGGTAAAAGGTTTATTAAATAGTAATCACCATGGTTGTGAAGAATGTTTGAATTATTGCATGCATGTTAATAAAGAGCTTACATTGTATATTACATAATGTGGATGGTAGGGATTTTTAAAGCTATGGGATTTCAGTTCTAAATTCATAGTTTGTTTTAGAATATGCAAACTAAGATGGTGGAATTACAGGTTGTATTACGTTACTATACAAATTGGAAACCCTCCACAACAATACTTTCTAGATGTGGACAATGGTAGTGATCTCACCTGGGTCCAGTGTGATGTTCCAGAAAACAGTTGTGTCAAGTTATGTATCTTAGGCCAGTCTAAGCATTGCTCATTTCATTGAGTAATTTGAGTATAATGTAGATCCTTTCATATAATAGTTGGTATCAAGCCTATCACACTTGGAGGCAATGACCATTACTTTGGCAAGTTTATGTTCCCTGAATGTTTTGAGTTTCTGTTCTTGAAATTTTTGAGTTTAGGCTCCCTGATTTTTTAATAAGCCAACTTATGAGCCTGCCGAATCTCGGAGTTGACTCTGCATTTTGGGTGAGTAGCCCATGCATTGCTTATTTGAATCTTATATCTCCTTGTTTATGCATACATTCCAATCCCTCAATTATCAAATGGGATTTCTAGATATTCTTGAACAACGTGGTATTTGAGGTAAAATTCATGGTGATTGACAAGATCCAGTTGATGCATATGAAAGTTGTTTTCTACTTGTTCACGTCTGCATCATGGGAGGCAATTGTTCTATGTTATGTTAGTTGTCTTTCTCCATTTATGTCTTGGATATGTCTTAGGAAATTCCTTGAGTTATTGTAATGGATTTATTTGACTCTCAACATCTTAGCTTTTTGGGTCATCAGTGTACACTTTTAATCTTTCTTGAATTCCTTCTATCTTGGGTTCGACAGTTTGAGACAACATGAGAGGGTTATGTCTTCTGTGCAGGGACCAAATTGCTTGTACAAGCCAAAGGAATTTGTGCCAAGCAAGGATCCTCTGTGTGATGCTGTGAAGGGAAGGAGTAGGCAAGGGGCTTCTCAAAAGTGTGATTACCGTGTTGATTATGCCTATCATAGCTATTTCGAGGGAGTCCTTGTTAGAGACAATGTTCAGGTATTGCTCACTAGTAAAACTATGTCAACATCAAATTCTGTGATTGGGTATGCGTTGCTTCTTTTAATTAGTTTGTTTGTGTCAAGTGGATTTCATTTCTTTGAAACAACTTCTAAAACTATGAAAATTACTAAATTAGGGATTTTGATAAGAGATATCCTTGGTTATATGGAGAAAGTCACTACATATTTTAATAAGGTTTGATAGACGTCTTGGTATGGGGATGTAGAAAAAGAAAATGGAAAAGTATTCAAGGTGAAGACCTTACTGGTCGTGATGGGAAAAAAAATCAAGGTGATCAATAATGTTCATAAATGTCTTTTGTGACAAGTGTGCAAAACGCTAGGGGGACATTCGGTAGAGTCCCCTCCACACATGGATGGTGTTTTGGGTCTTGGAATTGGTATGGCAAGCCTTCCATTTCAATGGGCAAAGCAAGGCCTTGTCAATAATGTTATAGGCCACTGCATTTCTTGAGGAGGAAGAGATGGATGATACATGTTCTTTGGTGATGATCTTGTACCTGCCTCAGCCATGACTTGGGTTCACATGCATGGCCGACCATCCATGTAAGATAAAAATACATATACTTTCTCTGCTCTCTATGTGTTTTCAATTGAAATTTACGCGTAATCAAGTAGAATCTTTCTCCACATATTTCCTAAATACATAAAAGTTCCATAAATATAATAAGTACTGAATCAAAAGTCATCACATATCATAATTCATGTTTAAGTTTCAGCCTCAAGGAACATAGTATAAAATCATTTCTCAGTCTCACTGAGCCAGTAATCTTGAATCTTCTGATTCATTGGAGCCTTCTTGTTTTGAATTCATTTGTGCTAATGATTTCATTGACCCAAAAATTGTGTAAACTGTATGAGATTTTGTTTTCTCTCCTTGCACATGTTTCAACACAAAAAAGATAGAGAGTCTAGATAAAGTTATTCATCTGCAGCCTTCATTAGATTGATGGGACCAAATTCCTTTAGATCCATGCCTTGGTCATTTTAGGATTCAGAATATAAACAATATTGTCCTCCATCTTCATTTTGTGGTTTATTTTATAGACTAAGCTAGTCTTCTAGAGTTTCAACCTGCTCTGACACATCCACAGTTAATTCCTATAATTCTAGTTTCTGTGCCCTGAGATATTGCACCAAATCCATTATCCTTCTTCTCCCCTTCATAAATTTCCTATTCTTCCTTTGAATGTGTTATTCATCTATCTAGACTGGGTTTGATAGTTTTCTCTTAATGTTTACCTATCCCTTCACTAAGTCTCCACAACAATCTGTATAGGAAGTGATCTTGGAGGCTATCCCACCCTGTCTTGTTGGTGACTATTTCTTCCTGTACATGTTGTCATATGTCTAACACTCTGAGTTTCCCAATGAGAAACACTAGCTTCTTATTGAAACCTTGTACGAAAGAGATTCCAATAGCTGAACACCAAAAAGGCTTGTTAAATAGAGATAAAAATAGTTACGTTGATTTTAAGAGAAGAACAATGCCCATAATAGTACAGTGAGAGATGATAGTACGATCCCATAGCTTCTACTCGGATTTGGACATTTAGCTTCCCATATAAACCATAGATCTTCCTCTTCTACATATATCCACAAATCACTTGATTTCTTACCACAATGCATAATCCCCTCTTTACATATTTCTTTTTTATTTTCCTTGAAGTTTACTTCCATGCCCTGGAATAATAATATTTGAAACACTTATAACATATTACCATTTCCCAAAATAAACAATACTCCCTTCATTTTTGTTACATATTTCATGTGACTTATCTATTAACATCTCATTTTCTATCTAACCATACTTTAATGCTGATATTGTTTATACATATTATTTATCACAATCTCTTATCTTGTTTTGATTATAACAAATTGAAATGTTCAAAGGCTATAGTACATATTTCTACTTGTCACCCAAGTGTCTACAGTAGTTCCAATTTAAGATCTCAATCATTTGTTTTTTCATACACAACTTAGCAGGTTGAATCTTCATCAAGGTTCTTCCTTTTCTTCACAACCTTTCTGATATAAATATTAAGGTTCAAATTTCCAAATGTCTTAAAAATTCCTTTGCCTAATGCCATCTTAGATAAGGATACTAAAGTAGATTTCATGTTTCTAGTTGTCACCAAAGTGTCTACATTAGTTCCAGCTTAAGATCTTAACCATTTGTTATTTCATGTGCAACTTAACAGGTTTTATCTTCATCAAGGTTCTTCTTTTTCTTTGTGACCTTTTAGATATGAATATCTAAGGTTCCCATTTCCAAATGTCTTAAAACTTCCTTTGCCTCATGCTTTCTTAGAGAAGGATACCAACTATTTTGATTTAGATTATCATATAAGACAAGGACTATCTTAGGTTATCACAAATAGGAATAACAACTTGAAATTTTTTTACCCTCGATTCCAAAGGGATGAACAATATGATAAAAGCTTCAACTTTTACTTCTCCCATGGGATATATAATGTTAAACATATGAACGAGCCTTGATGTTTTCAATCAAGTTGCATTTTTCTCCTTTTATATTATCAACCATTTCCATGGCTCATGTTGTTAATATTCTTAGTCTACCACTTGATACTTGGAAGTTGGTAGCTAATGCATGGCATTGAATAACAAAATGTTTTAGCTCCATGCTATACACTTGCCAATCAATGCATGCATTTTACTTATTTAGTTGCCATTTGACCAAAAATCATTTGTTATAAACTATAATGCATTCAGGTGACCAAGCTACTTTCTTTTTGGAGTTCTATACAAGGAATAATCAATATGGATTGTGCAAAACCTCTTTCAAAAGATGATAGATTCCCCAACTCTCTATATATAACTGTTATCCATTCATTTTTACTCGTTATCTTTATTTTATTTATAGTTCACTCCCATGTTTAACAAGAGAGAACTTGTAGACAAAATGGTTTTCAATTGAGGCTATTTCTCCCTCTTTTCTGCATCTATCTCCACCCTTGCTTATGAAGCTATTACTCCATTTGAATAGATAAATATTATGGGTGGCTCAAAATACTAAACAAATGTTATCAACTGCCTTTCCAGTCTATTCCTCCTTATATTGATCCATTAGCAAATGTAAAACCATGTCAATTGCAAGATGATTGGTAATCAACTAAGATCCACTTTGTAGGAACCATATTCTTTTAGGACCTGGAGTTGCTATTATCATATACACTATGACATATATTAGTAACATAAATAAGAAGTAAAGGGACATTGTTGCAATTGTGTTCCTTCATAAACATCACCATAAAAACATACAACTCCATTCTAATCCTTGGAAAAATACATCACTAACACTACTATTTTTTCTGATATGTCCTTGAGGCTCAGTCCAAAATTTCCCACAAATTAAATATATTCTTGTTGTAATTTGTTATTCAAAATAATTTGTGAACTTCTAGTAACACACAGTTCCCTTGTTTTTCAGAAAACACTATAATGTGGGGGTTGCACATACGAATTTTGGGAACAAACCCCAGTGACAGTGATGGAGATGGGCAAAACTAGGAGGAATAATATTTGATAGTGGTAGTTCCTACACATACACAAATAAATCTTATGGTGCTCTCCTCTTAGCTGCAAGTACCACAAATGGTTGTTCCAAAATCCATCGTACTATAGGGACTTTGTCTCTTTATAATAACGCAATGTTGTCAGGTTAAAGAAAACCTATCTGGAAAACAGTTTAAGGAATATTTATCAGACTCATTCCTACCAGTCTGTTGGCAAAGGAAAGAGGGGTTCAGGTAAAGGGATTTATTTAAGTTTTGAAAATCAAGTGCGAGTTCAATTTAAACAATTAAATATCAGGCTTATTTAGTGTACAAATTAAAAAAGTCTGGACATTGGAAAGATATTAGTATCCTGAATGCTCTGTGAATTTTGTGAAACATATCAGGTCCCTTGCAGACACAATGACATACTTTAAGCCGTTAACACTCAATTTTAGAAGCACCCTAAAAAGAAAATAGATGGAAATTTTTCTAGAAGGTTATTTGGTTGTCAGTGTAAGCATGTATAAGCTTTGACATAATCCATGAGAACTATCTATTTACCTGATGAGATTGTAACATGAGATAATGTTCAAGTATCAACATTATGAGACTGCTATAGAAGATATTGCCATAGAAGCTATTTATTGCTTAAGCTTAATAATTTCTATGATGAAAAAAATTACTGATGAATGAGTTTCAATGCACAGGAAAAAGGTAATGTCTGCTTGGGAATCCTGAACGGTTTTGCATTGGGTAATGTGGACACAAATGTTCTTGGAGGTAATGAAACACCATTTTGTTTTGCTTCTTTTTTGTTGTGTTTTTGTCAGGCTAATTCTTCTACAAACATGGAGTGAATGAACTTGGGTGGGATTATATCTAGAGCAGTTGAGGCATGCTCTTAATATACATGTTGGTGATGGTACTAAGTTAAAGCAAAAAAATTGCATTGCATTTTGCAGATATATCTTTGCAAGGGCACCTTTTTGTTTATGACAATCAGAAAAACCAGATCGACTGGGCTTGTGCAGATTGCCAAAAGATTGCCAAGTTCTGAACCTTCTTCTTCTGATTTGTATTCTATTGGATTTAGTGCAATTTTTTTTTATTTTTCATATGATTTTGTGCCTTACAGAGATATGGAAAAATGAGATCCAATAACCGAATCTTTCCAAGTACACCATCAATTGCATTTCTGATTTGTCAAATAAGGGGCAGTTGTATATACATTTTTTATGAACCTGCATTTTGGGAATCTTTCATCTATTTATACTTAGTAATAAGTACTATGTCCTACTTCCTCTTTTTTGTGTCCTGCTATTGCGTCTGATCAAAACACTGCCAGTAATGCCTATGTTTTGGAGTTGAGCACATAGAAACTTATTCCCTTCTTGTATTTACCTCCTAAATAAAATAATGTCGAAGATATTAGTGAAGTTGCTTAGATGATATCATTGTAGTCACATTTGACGATGTTTAATATATGCTTGCTTTCCACACTAACACTTATATCACTAAGCAACATGTAGATATTAGATGTATTGATTACTATTTCAAACTTAAATATTTTCTTTCCTCGACAGATTGTGAACCCTATCAACCATAAATGGAATAATCAGAAAGACCTAAATTTCGAGTTACAATGAAAATACATTCTGCAATATATATGAAAATAAGGTACATAAATTAACTATCTGTGTACAATTAATTACTTGATATAGCACCAAAAAACTTAAAAGTATAGTTAAAAGATAAATTGCATTGAACAATCCATTAATAACAAGTAGTTTTCTCCAATGAAAGAATATAGCAACAAAAAGCATATTTGAATGGAATTTAACAACACTTGAAGAGCAATAATCTCCTATAGAAGATTTTGTTTTGAATCAAGGGAACTAACTGTTAAATTTGAGCATATAGATCTATAGACAAACACACAACTCACAATTTACTCAGCCATTGACGAATGAAACAGTGCAAAAGGCTTGCAGCTATGAATGCTTTCATTAATCAAAAAAGTAATCCAGATAATAATTACAATAATGTAAAATGGCTTTAATAGCCACAAGC